>JAOXYD010000003.1:19224542-19257204 GCA_028565735.1 Pinacopodium congolense | reverse complement strand
CACGAAAGAGGACAAAGTCTTTTGATTTGGAAGTCCGGAGTGCGTGTAAAATTGAAAATCCCCTACTAGTACAACCAATAGCCTGGATTCAAGAAAACGATCTTGGCCTT
Source organism: Pinacopodium congolense (assembly GCA_028565735.1). Taxonomy (NCBI): domain Eukaryota; kingdom Viridiplantae; phylum Streptophyta; class Magnoliopsida; order Malpighiales; family Erythroxylaceae; genus Pinacopodium; species Pinacopodium congolense. Next base: position 19,257,094 of record JAOXYD010000003.1, on the reverse strand, counting down.
ATTTGCTGCAATTACAAGGCATCAGATGCTGCAACAAAACAGTTGGATGAACCTTTATCAACGTCCCCTTCTTCGGCTGTGGATTGCACCTTTCCATGGTCTACGGCTCCGTCTTATAATGTTGAACAGCCGTTTGATCAAACCCTAGATCATCCTCAGGAGCCGTTTGATCAAGCCCTAGATGCTGGAATAACCCTAGATGATCAAGCCCTAGATGAAACCCTAGATTCTGGCATAACTTTGGAATGGGGTGAAATAGAATCGTGTATGGCAAGCTGCTCTACGGGATCAGTTGACAATGCGAGTTTCGGTGGCCAAAGTTCGGAGGGTTCGTTCGTTGGGTTGCTTACAGAGGAGAATAAAGATAGCAGCAGTATTACTATGATTCCCAACAGATTTTACATGGATGCGCTTTATTATGAGAATTACTACATGCATTCATAGGTTAAATGTCAGGGATGGATATTAGATTTTCTTTTCTTGTACATGCAAAAGTTTTGTAATGAGAAGATACATGTATTACAGTTCTATTTTGAACTACAATAACACAAGCTTTTGGAAAGTCTCATACGTGTGTTGTTTACTAACCCATTACAATTAGATAGTAAGTTACTAACCCAAGTCATCTTTATTAACTTTGCGATATACAGCCCATTTAATGATGAAGCACATAACTTATCAAGAAAACTCTGCATTCTCATAAATATCCAGTGTCCTCCAAATCAATGTGATTATTCCTTATTAAACATCTAAACTAATCTTATAAATATAAATAATTTATCCCCATGTAACAGTAACTTTGAAAGGTATTGAGACAAAATATAATTACCCCAGTACATACACTAAATGGAAGTACATAGTAAACTACATTAACCAGAAATAATTCAATAAAGAACATTGCAAAAATGAAACAATCTAATCCAAACTGAGATGACACAAAGAAAAATAGATATTCTAAAGAATGATATAACATAAACTATTTGCATGACTCGTGCTTGACATGAAACAAACCAAATTCATGATATCAATTTCGAGCCTAACCAATCAGAAACTGGAAAAAGACAACGACAACGATTGATTTCTTAATGCTAACGATGGTTACTTCTTGACCAACCATTTAATCCTACCTGATGATTTCTATATTTTGATACTATTTGAAAGAGTTTAATTCATCTAATTCTAAATAAAGTATTTTCCAAGTTCAAATTAATTTAACAACTCTAATTTAGACTTAAAATAATTGCAGGAAACTTTTTTATAGGTTGATAAAGGCATCCACTTTTTATCTAATTTTTTATACAAGATTAAACAACCCTTCTTTTAAATTCTTGATGCCTTGATCAAGGATCAATACACAATTCAGAATATCTCTTTTTATGACATTAAATTGGATTAGAAACTATTAGGTAGTGGTATGTAAATATGAAAATTCAAAAATCAGTCTTTGAAATATACCCTTTGGTTTGCTAATCACCTCATGAGATGAAACTGTTCATGAAGTTTTCTTTTTTTTTTTTTTTGAGAAAATTTGTCCACATAAAATATTGTATGTCTAAAAAATGTCAAATCGTAGAGAAAACTAATAAAGGATTTATGTTAAAATTTTCAAAAAAACCAGAGTTTCCGCGAGATTTTTGAAGCATGGAAAAAGTCGGTGTTACTCTTACACCCTTTTGAAGATTCGCTTAAAGTTTTTTTTTTTTGGCAAGTTAAAATATCAATTTTTTCAAAATTAATTGATATTAGTTCAATTTCTTATGATTTTTTGGAGTGATATAGGATAAGTTAATAAGAAATTTGAAATAAGATAACTACAATTTATCAAATTTGAGTATGGTAAATATAAAAGAAAAAGAAAAAGTTTTTGTTCAAATTTTATTAGTTTTATTTGAACTTAAAATTTTTATTTAAACATGAAAATTTTAACATGAATATGTAAATAACTAAATTTTATAATAAATTTTATTATAATTGATCAAAATAATTTACGTTCACGATATATGAAGTTATTTTAAACTTAACCATGTTCAAATTTTTAAACTTCATTTTCTAGGTATAATTATTTAACATCGAACTATATTTATCATCAAACTAATCTTTTTTCTTGTCCATTATAAAATAATATGTTTCCTTTTATTATATTTACTTTTAACCTAAAACTTCATATTCATTCTACTAAAAAAGAAAGTTAAAGCTATAACTTCATCTCACAGTGAGGAGTTTCGTTGATATTATGGAACATTAAAATGTTCCAACAGCTAGTACGTCACAATCCAAATTTGAAGCGTTTTTGTGCTGGTAGAAGCTCAAGTTTTGATAGCAACCCGTTAAAAAGTTTGACAGTAGATTTGTACTTCAGCTTTAAAATTTCTATGCAACAATCTGTCATTACCGAATGACCAATTTCCACGAAGTATGCATCAGTTTTTTTTACTTTTGTTTACAAAAGTACAGGAATTACGAAGATGTATTAAAAACAGCCTACAATATACAGCCCTGTAGTATCTTTTACAAGAAAAACCTCTCGGTTTATCACCAGCCTTCAAAACTCTCCCACATGGGAAGGGGATTTAATAAAAACTACTCATGGCCCCACAACATTTTACATCGATCTCGACTATTGGGTTCATTTAAGGGATCTTCTGGCGCCTAGAAAGAATCCATAGATCCATTTTTAAGTCTCTCGATTCGAGCCTGAAGTCCAGATAAGGCCTTCTCATCCATAGGAAGTACAGCGCTATGGACTGGGTTCTCTGCTGTGGCTGGAGCCTCACCAGAGACTCCATTGTTTAAGTTATCATGCATTGATATTAATGCCCTGCCACCAGAATCTGGGTGCCCAGCAGCGGCAGCTAATTGCATGCTCTTCATCCTTTCTCTAATCGCATCTAATGTTCCACTGGTTGCTGCAGTCAAGACAGTTGCTTCTATTTGTATGAAAACAAAAATACAACGATAAAACCAACAGCACTGGTATCAGTTACCTCCAACAAATTTGTCATTTGCCAAAGAATTTTCTGAGACGAGACCTCTAGAGGTAACAATATTAGAAGCCCTGATGTCCTCCGTATAGGAGGGAGGTAGATGAAAGTTTGTGGGTTCAGTCTTCATATTCAATGACTTCGAATCATTTATGGAGTTTGTATGAACTGGGGAAAGAGGTGCAAATTCAGGGGAAGAAGCACATAGCGCCGATGGTGGAGGGGTTGATATTGGCAAGCTAGAAGGTGTCCTTCCTGCAGCAGCATTCTTCTCCATCTTGAATTAAAAAAAAAGCCATTGTTAGATGGTGCATCTTCTTTCACAGAAACTATATGAGAATGAGGAACTTCAAACCTGGGCCAAACCATCTCTAATGTAAGTACGAAAAGCCTCACTTGCATTTTGGAGCTGCGCAAATATATCAACCTACAATTGAAAAATACCAGAAGTTTCAACAGGCAAAACAGACAACTTATAAAGCAATAACATCAAAAATTCTCTGGCCATCACTAGGTACCAAAACACGGCAATATCTTACATACGGACAAATAGAATCTGAATTAAATACCTTGGGGTATAGTTGAGTAATGCGATATAGTTCATAGAGCCCAATGGTGCATGTCTGCTTGTCACCAATCTTTTTAAAAATGGCAGCAAGTTCTTGCTGGACAAAGCAAAATGCGTAACAACAATGAGATTTGAAAGAGACAATTATCAGATCCCTGAAAAATAGTTGAATTATCAAACATATAGCAAAATTCTGTGAAAGGAAATTGAGAAAAACAAACCTTCAACTGGGCATCAGCAGAATGTGTTGGTGTGGATGAGTTGTTGGCCGCAGAATCCCCCCAATGAGTTTGGCCTGTAGGCCCTGTTGACGTCAGCATTCTTGCTGCGGCTAATGTCTGACAAGATATAGATATAAGCGAAAACCACCAACTTCAACCGTAATGAATAGAAGCAGAATATGTTCTCCAGCTTTTTCACCTCAAGATTCAGATCGATGTATGCAAGAATAATAGGCTGCGGTTTCATGTCTATAGGAACCATGGAAAGGTGACCTTTTATTGCAGCTCCACGAAGTTTAACAAGTTCATGCAGAACAGTTTTCACCATGCGTAAAGGTTTGTCATCCGCCCCAGCTCTTTTTTAGTGAGAATCACAACCAAAAGTAGAAAAAGTAAAGGATTAACTCATTTGAGTTGACCAATCAAAATAAAAAGGCCCATAGAACTTAGTTGCAAAAGATTGGGTATATCAAAATCTGCAATTCTGGCATCATGGTTTAAGGAACATATACCTTTTCCTAATTTCTTCCATCCCTAATTCCTGCAGGTATATATGGATACTTTGAAGAATTCGATCAAGATCAACTTCATAAATAGTGTTTTGGAGAACCTGCATCACCAAAAATTACCAAAAATTGTTAAACTGCAAATGATGAACCAGATGAAGTAAAGAATCATTATCAAAGGCCTAAGCCGAAAATTATGGTTACTAAAGCACCCAGTTAATCTCATATGCACATGTTAGTAGGAGAAATTATATTAGTAGCCACCAATGGGAATTGTCGGAACATGATATTAAAAACAACTATTCACATATAAAAGTAAACCCTACTGTTGCTCATCCCAAATGCAGAGTTTGAAGGGATGAAGGAATGACTTGGAATATTTTTGAAGAGTCAAGTAAATAACTATTCAGAACATTTTTGAAGACTTAAAGTAGGATATCCAAAATTATATAATATTACCTTAGTTAGTTTGATTAAACATTTGACCACAAGATCGGAGAACTTTTGATTTCTAATGGCTAGGGTCTCAGTCGATGCAGGTGAAGGCCATCTTGCAGGGTCTAGTGGACGCAGTAGATTAATCAGGACAACAAAAGATGAAGTTCGATCAGCATTATCCTGCACATACAAACACCAACTTATGAAGCTTGTTTTAAAACTAACAGCAAAAGGAGACAAGCTTTGAGGGATATTTTACCAGAATTTTAAGCATCAGCACATTCAATGCTTTCAGAAGTTGGCTTCCATCATCCATATGAGGAACCCTTTCGTCCAACAGCCAAAGTAGTAGTTCTGTAATAAGACTGTCGAGTGTACTCTCCTTCACAGCATGGGCAAGCCTTTTATTTTGAAAAGTCTGCAATCATACCAGAAAATTTTGACAACCTTTTAATTATAAATTATTGGAAGACACCAAAAAAATAATTCTCAACTCAAAAAGAACACCATACTCAGAAAAATGAAAAGAGCATAATTTTGAAATAGGAGTGAAAGTGAAGATTCGACCTGCATGAGTGTGTTCAGGACATATTTACAAGACCGTGAGGAAGCTCCTGTTAAACTAAAATCAAAAGTCTTGGCCACCTGTTCACAGAAGAAGAAAGTGGGAGCAGTACACATCACATTATATGATAAGATTATGAATGATCAAAGGGAAATCAGCATAAGTTAATTATCTTGAAAAGGTAATCACTTTGTTTGCCAAGCAGGAAACAAGTCTATCAGCATCTTTCACAAGATCATCCATCATGCTTCCTTCTGGATCATTGGTGGCCTGTGCCAACTCATGGCACACAACTTTCATTCCCTCTACTGACTGCAAAACAGAAATTGCACATTCAGAATCATATTTCATCAATATTTAAAATCGAATAGCAAAGTAATATTAACACAATGAATAAAAAATGGTAAATCCTTACACGATAGACAAATGGCAATATATACAGCTATGATAATAAAGTAGTTGCATATCATTAACCGCATCACAATTATAACAGAATAGGTAGTGGAAGTTCAAAACCATATGTCAATCACAAGACTTGCCAGAAATATAACAGCTTCAGAGCTTTCAAGGGTATATCCCAAGTTTTGTTTTATTCTTAAGTCGTCCATAAGACAGGCTATAATCCAAGGTTTAACTAAATTCATTATGGAACATTTTAATGCCAAGCTTAAGCAGATCAATGAACAATGAAATGTTACAGTTTCAAAAATCATGATAAAATTATTGATTATTGACAAAAACTATCCCCTAAATCAAGATTAGAAAATCAAACAAATAGAAACAGCAGACAAGATTAGCCCGTAGAAGAATGGAATTAAATATGCTAAGAGGAAAACCTGCTCTGGGGAACCAAAAGAAATGATCTCCAAAGCTTCATTCCAGTTTGTGGGCCCATTGGCACTAGACAATGCAAATGGCATTGCAGTCCTATCCATTTGAGGTTCATGAGGACTAAAATTTTTCCTGGAAATGAAAGCATTGCCAATGACTTAAGAAACTAGTGAGTTCATTATAACATAGAATGAGCACGAAGGAAATTGTCAGAGAACTAACAACCTAGTAAATATTGACCCAGATACCGATTGTGCAACCTCCCCACTTTGTTCTGCTAAGTCAGACCTGGAAATTACAAAGGTGAACAATGCAATGACCAACAAATTAGTTGAGAAAAAATGAATCTTCAGACTAGATTTCACCCAGATCTACAAATATAAGATTAGTAATTTAGGGAGTCAGCTTAATTTAAAATCTAAGTGCTTCTTAAACAAAAAGTGATAGGAGATAAAACATATCAAACTGATTCCCAAAAAGAAAGATGATTGGAAAATAGTTAAAGAAGCGCCGTTACAAAAAGCACAATGCTAAGATATTCTACACAACAGCATTAACTAAATATGACAACGAATTCTTACACGCACAGAGAAATGCGTGACTTGAATATTGAAAACAAAAAAACTTCTCATTCTTGAAATTAGGTATACCAGAAACCTTGTTCTGTAAAAACTTTAGATAATGATATCCACATTCTCTTTCAATTTTTTATCTTAATCAGCAAGCAGAAAATTCATCAATCCATTCTTCTCTAAGTTCTCCACCATAATGATCCAAAAATTTCAACCTACGTTCATATAAGCAATCATTTGTAATATGTGAGCATCTCTTAACAGATAACAACTTACACTGTTCATTATGCAACAAGTAATCAGTACGAACAAAAAAAGATAACTATTCCAAAGAGCATCATCAGTCATAGCTTTATGAACAAATTTCTTTAAAAATGAAATGCTTACAGATCATAAAAGAAAAAGAATGATAAATTTCAAATTGGCATGCATAGATTCTGCGAACCACATGAGCATAATACAGAGAAACTAATTTTAACATATACAAACCCATTTTCCCGAACAGAACGTCTTAATGCAGCTCTGGCATCTCCCGGCCTTCCCTCCTTCCTTTTCTCCATCTCCCGAACCTACAAAAGAAAATTAGACAGGATCCAATGAAATCATACAAAGATCATGTTCAACTTGATACTGACCTTCCATTTAAACCTATCATCTAACATGCTCTTTTGAGCATCTGTTAGCTTCCCAACGTATCTCCATATGTCCTCACCTGATAAAATTAAAGAGTAAGTCAACATCAGCTTAGATACTTCCATATTTAAAATTATTCATGAAAAACACGCCAAACCACGTCAAATTCAATTTCAGATCTTTAAAGAGGGTTAAAAAATAGCAAATATCAACATCAATTGGCATGCAAGTTTAGGCAGTGATAGAACCCTAGGAAAATGACAAAAACAGATGCATAACAAGTTATGGTTAAAATTATGCAGTTTTTACATGACCACATAAAAAAGTATACATACCAAGAATCTTGTAACCAGTAGCTAAAGTGTTCAATGCAGCTTTTCTAGTTTCACCATCTCGTTCTGCTGTTAAGCTTGCAACCATTTGCAAGGACTTCAATTGCCCACTTATCTGTCAGAGAAAACAGAGAAAGGAATATGCATTACGACAAAATTGTACGCAAAAACACACATAACAGCTGCTTATTACCTCAGTACTATGATGCTCTATCAAGAATCCAATCAAATCAGCACACTCAATTCGCGTACGATTGTTTTTGGAGCGCAGGCCTTCCAATATATAAGGCAAAGTTTTTGCTGCAGTATATGAACTGACAATTTGTTTGGTAAGATCACGCATTTTCTCTCGCACCTTTTCAATATTGTGTCCAGACTGCAAAGTGAAAATAGTATGTCAAACAAATTTATATGTTAACAGTTTTCCAAATCCTATAAGCAGCTAGAAAGCTACATAAAATGGTTAGATAAAAGTCAAGAATGATTAAATACTAAAAACTAATGGTACCTTTTCTACCAAGCAGGGAAGAAATATGGCAGTTTCTGATTCAGTCAATGAGTATGCCTCATCTCGCAGCATGTCAAAAAGTTCAGGAAGAAATTCCAGCACCTTTGCAATCCACAAAAGGAGAAAATATTTAAAATCATCATACTCATCACACACTAAAGAATGCATTAAAAACTGATAACTCTACTTGCAAGAGGAAATCTTATACCTTCAAAAGACATGTTGTATTTGATTTACAGAACTGCACTACAAACCACCTCAGAAGAATATCCAGAACTTCAATTATTTCTGTCTTGACAGATGGCAGTCCCTGGATTCGAAAGGTTGATTTAGAGGAAAAAACTTGCTTTCAAATGCTCATCTTAAAATACTGTTAAATACCTTCTGTAGCATCTCAAGACCATCAACTTGCTTTTTAAAATCAGTACTTAAGAGCCGTCTATACAAATCCTCCCTAAAATACTTCATCATATCACTCTGCAAAAGAATCCACATTGCATAGGTCGCCCAGAATGCAATTAAAAATTTATAAACCAAGGAAATCTCACTACAATCAGCCCACAGGTGCAAACCTCAAGATCTTGAATTTGTTCTGGCCGCAGTTCTTCAAACTTAAATCTACGGACTACCATTCTCTCTCTATCTTCCTGTAGATAAGTATATTCAAAAAGCAAATTCTCAAGTGCTCATTTAACACCAAATACAAGTTAAAGTTCCATGACACAACCATACCTTGTTTGACTCCTTTACATTCAACAAAGCTTGCGACTGAACAGCTCTATCCTGGACAGATATAATCGGCTCTGCCCGTGAACCCTTTGTTGGGATGACTCTCTGGTGAAGCAGGGAATTACTGATTACTATCTTCATTAAGTATCAGAAGACGTGAAATAAGGAAAATAAACAAGAATAGATACCGCAACTGCAGTCCTATTTGTATGCCTTGAGGTAACACTAGCAGCAGATTTTCCACCCTTCAGGCTTGTTTTGGATCCCGTTGATATCGTCTTAACAGATTCAAATGGTTCTGATAACACGTCATGAAACAATAAAAAAATCAAGAGTTTTAGAACATCATCATACACATAGACATGTATCAAAGACACATCAATCTAAGGTTCCAAGAAACAGACCTATGAAAGACCCAGAAGGCCTAAATCGCTCAAGGACAAGAGCTAATGCCGGCCCTTGAATATCTCTGAGATTTTTCTCAATCTGAAAAGTAGTGGCATATAAGCATAGACATAAAAAATTCATCATAAACTCAAATCAGCACGAGACCAGTAACCAGAAGAGCTACATAAATGCCTACCATTTCTTGTCCAGAAACTCTCAAAATCTCATTGATGCAAGCTTCCGCAGCTTTTCGAACATCTGAAGATTTATCCTGTACAGATATTCAAGCATACAAAAAGATCCAAAATGAACACTGATCCTTATGACAAGTGCAGGTAAAAGCTCTAGAAATCGTAGATAAAAAGAAAATTACCATCATAGCCGAGGCAGTTGGTTTTAGAAGATGCCCAGCATCAGACAAATCATTCAATGCAGAAAGTTGCTTTGTTAACCAATCAAAAAGGTCCTTACGACCTTCAGCACCAAGCTTTGTGTCCACCAGAGCTGCTGTGATGTAAGGAATCTGAACAGAGGGATCATTATTGTGTCTGAAAAAAGATTACACAATGGGGGGAAAAAATGATAGGACAAAACAGTTACCATTTTATCAAGATGGACTGCAGCAACCCAAGAATCCAGAGTACTCAATGCACATTCTCTCATATGTTTCTTATTGTCACCAAGACATTTCAAAATATCTGACAGAATACCCTGCGAGGAACAAGCTTATGACAAACTTCACCATTATCAAGGATAGTAAGAAAATGTCAACTAAAAAAGCTTTGCCAAGATTATGCAGACCTTGCTCGACTTTTCAACAGCTTGACCCATAGCAGATGCAACCCCACCGACTGTGCTCAAAGTTGCCATGACTAAGTTTTTATTGCTATCATACAGACGTCCTTTAAGAGCACCAAATAATTCACCTATAATGTGGTAGATAGGTTATAAACATATGCATTTGATTTCACATAGTGTTTTATTGTAATTTCCACATTTAAACTTAAGCAAAGGGAAATCCAAAAGAAATTGAAGCCCTACCAGTTCCACTTGGTTGAATACGCTTGTTAGCCTCTTCCAGTATTTTATTGACGGCATCAATTGACTCTAACCTAACCTGAAAAATGACAAATAAATCACCCAAAAGATTACATTAACCATTTGTCCCAGCAGTTCAACCATTCAAACCAAGGCAACACTGGCTGTTAAAGGCTTTGCTACATGTTCTGGATTCGCATACCTTCCAATCAGGACTTTCCAAACTCTTAAGAAGAGTAGGTGTTATTTTTCCACTAATGTCTTCACGTGGCAGGCCATCCAGCCCACCAGAAGAAACAGAGGCCACAGATTCGAGCGCCCTAACTGTTTTTTTTGGGACAGCTGAAGCCCCCTGAGGATACACACATCATTTTCAGGTACACATACTTAGTTAAAAGGACAGAGTCTGAAGCATACACTAAATAATGAACTTCAAAGCATAACTAGCTATTACCTCAAATGGATTCTTTTCAAACTCAGAATCAAGTGCACTAAGCAGAGCAGGTTTGACGTCCGCAAGAAATCCCTTAATATCTGCCAAAAATTGAAGAAGTCAGAAGCATCCATGACACTTTAAGACGTTCAAAGTGCATATAAAATGACTACACACCTGGGCCAACAAATTTATGTAAAGCCCCCAAAAGCTTAATAGTAGCATTTCTACTAGCAGCAACACTGGATTGCAGCCCAACATCTTTACAGAAATCAATTAAATCCTGAAACATGACAGCATAGCATTCTTGGAAAGTCAAAAGGAGAAAAATGGCTTATACTAGCCACAATGTATACTATTTGTGATATGGCAAGTAAGATCATTACAGAGAGAAGGACATGAATTCACCTTTAGTTTCATATGTGATACACCAAAATCTTCAACCGCTGAAACCATCCACAGAACTCCCTCACTAAGTACCTTGGGATTCTTGTGTTCCTTCATGATCTTGTAAAGCTACAACATTTTAAGCCCATAGGTTACAGGAGATACAACAAGAAAATAGGATACACAAAAAAAAATCATATGCCTTATCCTCAAGCATAACAACAGCATAAAATATTATCTTAGGTTAGGCAAGATATTTGGGATGGATGGAAAATGTAGAAAGCTACATGCTAAGAGCAAAATCAAACATTAACCCTGCATGTATACGTTGTCAATTACACTTATACTTACTCTCTCAAAAATGAAGCCTGGACCTACAGCTTCAGAGAATGTTGTAAGACATTTCATTGCATGAACTCGGGTTTTAATGTCTGCTACCCTTTCACTAATACCTGTGAAATGGGTGTGAAGAATGTCAAAAATCAAAACCCATGGGATAAAAGGGTAAAACCCAAACAAAAAGGGAAGGTAATGAGTTCATATTAAACAAATACCCACCAAGAAGGCACAGTACTACACATTTCTTGGGAAATTTCTTTGCAGTAGAAGCTATGTAAGTAATCACTTCAAGAGCCTGTTGCTGAACCTGCATTATGGCTTGATGTCAGGAATGTCACACTAATATATCTTTAAAGGAAATTCAAATATAACCTCTTCAGATTGGGGAATTAATTCATCCAAATACCTGAACATTTTTCTCACTCCAACCAGGAAGAGCACAAAGTAAACGGATCAGAATCTCCACTGATTGATCAAGATCCTGCAATCCTTCAACTTGTGTTTTCAAAGATGATATTGCTGTAACAATTGCCAAAAATTAAAAGTATCGGTCAGTAAAAGGGTAGGTTCAAAACCCATCATAACTAGGAACTAGAAGAACATAGACAGCCACAGATTGATTCTACTAGCTCATTTATTACTTTTAACACAAGCAAACAAGATGTTGACTGGTTGGAGAACGACACCAAAGAACTCAACCGATAACACCTTGCGGCATTTCACAAGCATGTTAAACAATTTGAGTGCCAGTTTTTGGGCCTAACTGATGGAATTCATGTTTTATGATTTCCCTAGCAAATATAATATATTATAGTCAACATAAAATAAATTGATAGGACTGATTTAACAACTTATACAATATTCTACAGCTCCAAATATTGTGATCAAATTGGGGTACAAATCAACAGAATAATAGAAATATGCATAATATGATAACAACATATAAGAAAACATATTGGAAGGGAAAGAAAGAAGAAAAACAGAATAACTGAACTATCCTCATGCTCAAATTTTCTTTTTTGTTCTGTGATAATGGGAGGAACCTTAGCCTCTACCCTTCGGTTGTGCACTGGCTAAACCCTCAGGGAATGGTAGCGCCAATGTTCATGTTGCATGTATATCATAACTGAAGCTAAATGCTCAGGGAATGGTAGTGCTAATGTTCATGTTGCATATCATAACTGAACTATCCTCATGCTCAAATTTTCTTTTTTGTTTTGTGATAATGGGAGGAGCCTTAGCCTCTACCCTTTCGGATGTGCACTGACTAAACCCTCAGGTACACGTAATAGCCCACCAACAGTTTAAACAATACAATAGAGTATGAGTTTCTCAGCCATAAGATCACATGTAAATTTCCAGGGCAAGCAGATGTCAATGAAACAAAATTAATTTGGTTTGTTAATTTTTTTCACATGGAAATGGATTTATGTAATTTGACAGAGGATTTTTGACTTAGCTAAAAGTATTTTCACAATTAAGACAGAAATCTTGTTAAAATTTATAAAATCGTCAACCTGAAACAAACAATGGACATCATTTTAGAATATCAACATCAGCAAAGCTACAGTTTGGATCGCTTAAGCATTCAACTAAACGTTCTTAATAGAGAAGTAGAGAGAGTTGATTGTTAAACAAAAAAAAAAAATGAAAACTTAATGGTAAGAACGAGAATACTACTCACCTGCATTCATATACATATAATTGATTTGCACAAGCAAAACAGGAGATATTTACAAGAATTAGGGCTTACCTTCCAGCCTTTCCTTCCAAACAGTGCTTTTTAGTTGAGAAACAGTGTCCTCTTGTACAAGAGAACCTAGCCTGTTTTCAATCTCTTCAAGACTCATTTCGACAGGCTGCAAGTATCAAATTATGCAAAGCAATAAGCATCCAAACACTGGAAAATCAATTGAGCAATTGACACCACAAACATAAAAAAGCAAGTAAATAAGCTTACTTCAATATCTTCAGGTGGTTCGACCAGTTTTGAAGCTTCAGTTCTCCCAGCCCCATCCCCTTTCTTGGTGGGCCCCGATTTGGTAGCCACCACTTTTTTGTTAACAGGCTGACGAACATTAACATATATAAAAATAAATGGTACAGTTTTTGCTTATAAAGAAGATCATGCGTGGAAAATAACAATACTGATGGCATGAATGGTAAACACACTCACAGCAGTTGTAACAGGCTTCTTCCCAGAAAGCATGCTTGCAGCAGATTTTCTCACGAAGGACCCTCCTGATACCTGAAACAGTAAAGCAATTAAGCACATTTGAATAACTAACAAATATATCAAGGTTCATACCCTTATTACCTATTCCAATTATAAATTAACTACCATTAAAAACTGAGTTCCACTACAGGCCCATAATAACTACCATGAGATACAAGTTAAGAATAGAACACAAAGTGCAATGAGGCATCAATAGTAACCAGTAGAAAAGACTAAAACTTCAATGAAACATCAAAAATACATTAAAGAAAAAAATGTAAAACCCACCTCCAGATTTGATGCACTCACAGTAAGCGATTGACCAGTAGCTGGAAAAACAACAGAAAACATGATGCAAGCCCATAAAAACAGAGTGTTATTAGCATTACTAACGTGCTCATGCAATGATAAACCGACCTGTACTTGTACCAGTAGAGACACCACCTCCTGAACCTGCAATCATTTCAGATAGCTTCTTTCTTCTAACATCATCAAGTTTTTCCAATGATCTCTCCAGAGGCCTCATGCCAACGGACTAATAACGACCAGGATAAATATAAGCATAGGAGTATATTTTGAGACCAATTCTAACACACTTCTTGGAGATAACATAATATTACCTTGGCTATTGCTGTCAAAGCTGAAAAGGCTGAATCCCTAACTTCTGGTGTGCCATCATTTAGACACTACAAGATCCAATCAGCAGATTTTGATATATATTCAATAAAAATAAATATTTACAGTATGTACATCAGGGCAAGAATAGAATTTGAACATTCACAACTCAATCTACAACTCCCACAAGCTACGACAAAAAAACAACACATGATCAGTCATGTGTTCCCTTTTGCAAGGTCAATTCCTCCAATAAGACATTTCTGCTGAAACCCATCTTCAAGGACACTGTAACTGGCCATTACAAATCCTAAGCTTAAAAGCAATAAGGTCATGGCATTAATGTTCATAGCATGGAGCAGATACCTAAGGTTACAAAAGCAAAACTTTAATGATAAGTTAAAGCTACACTAACCTCCATACAAATAGGGACATAATCTTTATGGACCTTCAGGATAAGAGCCTTGGTACTTGTTTCAATACAGAATGTCAACCAACTCAAAGTCAATGAGCGCACAAGAGGAACTTTATTTTTTGTAGCAGTCTTAATATCTGTCAGAAAATCATTTGGAGCTTTCAGAAACAAGTTTTCCATGCTGAGCATACATCCTCCAAGAAAATCCCCACGTCCACGAAATGAATAAAAATAAACTTTAGAAGGTAAAACTTCTGATATATTTCCTTCCAGCACAGAAAAGGTGAATGATTAGCATCAAAAAGTACTAATGCCCCTCCAACCGAACAAACACGATGAGTTGAAACTTCAAGAAACAGACATACTATATCTGATCCAAGCCTAAACTGATAAGATCTTGAAAAACAGCAAACAAATAAAAAGAGAGAACCAACTTGCCTTCACTGATGTCACTGAGATTTAAGCACCCAGCCTTATGCATTGCTTGCAAAGTTTGTGACAGAGCATCCGTCAAAGTAGGTTTCTTCTCTTTCAATTTTTCCTTTGAAGTAAAAGTGCTCCAATTAAACAAGCAATAAATTGAAGTAAAATGATTTATGACAAATATATTTATAGAAGTGGAATCATGCACTATCATGTAGACATGCAAACGAAGATACAGATATCTTGGAGCAGAACAAGGAGAGCAAATATTAGGATTAGCTATTGAATGCGCATAAATTAATCAATAAACAAAAGTATTTTTACATGAATAATGACATATAAAAAGAGGGAGCAGAAGCTCAATAAGATATTTTCAATGTTCCATTTCAATAACAATATATGCAATTTTGTATATCCTAAAACCTAAAGCCTTTCAATACATAGTGTAAAATGCAATTCACAACTTCTTATAAGCAAATTATTGATGTATCTAGAAGTTCTATAATCTCCCCCCTTAATCCAAATTAAAAACCATCAATGCCACAACAGTTGTTCAATGTTTCCTGTAAATGTGTGGCCACTGAAAAGGTAACCAGTGAAACAGACTCTTCCACCTTGAGTTTGCATAGCTGGGGTGAGATGCATTATGCATTCCAAAAAGCCTTTTAGGAAACCTTGTTCAACTTAAGAGACCAACCTAGACCTAAAAGGATCTGTACATGTGTGTGGATGACAATTCTACAATTTGAAGTATATGAGTGTACTTACAAGTAAAACGGGCAGCAAGAAGCGAGAACTTGCACAAAAATTGGTTCTTAAACCACGAGCAAGATTGCCAAGAGCTTGGATGGCTTCAACAGCGACAGCAATGTTCACATCCGTAGCAAGCTGCAGAAAAATTATGGTGAGATCTTGTCTCTCTACATATAGATAATAAGCTGTATATGCAATAATTTGGCACAAGCAGCAAAAAAAGCTCAGAGTCACACAAAAAATGGATATGAATGAAATTAGATATACCTTATTGAACGCTGTCATTAACACAAGGTAAAATCATATGCATCTATTAAAATGTATAAATCAATGATTTCCATCCACTAAATGATCAAAACGAATGCTAAGAGAAATAGAGACTAAGATATACTTTGTGTGTCAGATCTAAGATCTTCTCACAAAAAAACAAGGTGATTAGATAAGGATTTCAAAACTTTCATATAACACACTATAGTTGGAGAAAACTGGAATATTGAGCCAAACAAAGAAAAACTAATGAAACTCCCGGAGAGGCTCAGCATACAACAAGCATTCAGAAGGCCAAAACCTAACTGTTGTGACAGATATAATGTATTTTCCCAAACCACAAGAAAGAACATGCCTTCTTTAATGTCCGACAAACTTCTGAGAAATCGCCAGGTGCAATTCTCTTGGTAGATGCAAGCTTGGTTAGCTCTGCAACAGCCTCCTTCCTCTCAGACCACTTAGCAGCTTTCTAAAGGGAAGATGGAATTTTTAGACCATAATGAGTGCAAACCAACAGAAATCATAATCCAAACATAAATAGTTTGATTTAATTCACAGGAAAAATGAACACAGTGGGCCAAAAAATAAAAGGAAGACTGCAGGAAGTGTGAGAGCTAACCACTCCCTCCCAAAAGCCAGACTTCTCCAAAGGAGTCAATATATCAACAGGATCAACAAGTTCATATTCATCTATTTCCTGAGGAACTGCCAGTGGTAACATATGATAAAAAAATGATTGCAATGTCAAGGAGGTACAAATTACAACAAATATCTAAAATTGTACACAAACCATCAGGTGCAGCCTCTTCAATTTGACCAGGACCTGCAGCTTCTGATACAACTTCTGGCTCTGGCTCTTTGTCTTGTTCAGATCTAGTTAATGGACATCCATGTTATTCAAACAACATATAACCGGCATGTAGCAAAATCCCAAAGTTTGCTATTGAAATCAAGATATTACAGGCTCCAAATATAAAAATGACACAACCACCAACACTGGCAACATCAAAGATAAGAAACGTGGCATCAACAGAGACAGATCAATTGAATCTCAATCAAACCAACTGCTACTGTTGAAAAAGATGCCGAACCAACGACAAGAACGTGTACAAAGCAAACAAAACAAGGATAGTTTGCATTGACATAATCAAACTTTTATGCAAAAGGATACTTGACTACAACAACATGATACTGAGCAAAAATCAAATGTGGTTTTCCTATGATAATCAATGCCTAATTCCTCAGTAAAAAACTCAAGTTTTGAAAACAGCCCATCAAATAAGCCTAGTTCCTACTCTTCAATGATATTAGAAGATCGACGTAGTAATCAACTAACTCAACAATCACCTTATCTTGCGAGATGGCTTAGCTGCTCCCATAACATTAACAAGCTCAGCTTCCAACTCTTTTCTCTAAAAACAAAACAAAGAAATCAACGAATCATTATGTGAAGGCATACAGGAAATTAAAAAACAAAAAGAGCAATAGAAAATCTAAAACGTTCATACCATTGTATCCCGCATCTTCTCAAACAATATTGATTTTACTGGATCTTTCCCAATCCAACGGCAAAGCTCAAGAGTCAAACCTTTGGAGGAGGCACGAACATTTTGATCTTGATGGTCAAACAATTCTGGAAGCATTTTCAAAATCCTCTTTGGTGGAACAACTTTGGCACCGAATTCACTAATTGCAAACAAAATACAGTAACACATATGTGATGCAGAGAAAATGTGCTACAATTGAAATCAAGAATCTAATGTAAATACCTCAAGGCTTGAAACATGACGTCAATTGCAGGGACAACAGCTTTAGCAACTTTGTTTTTGATTGCTTTCTCCATAGCATCCTGTAAGCATCACAGATTAGAAACTACCAAAATAAGATAGAAAAGGTTGGAACAAGACTAAAAGAAAAGATTTTAAAAAAAGAACAAAAAAGAAAGAAAAGCAGCATCTATTTTTAAGCATATGGACATCAAGAATAAAATCATAACTTTGTATTTATCCGTGGTAGACACACATACAAAGTTCTGTTTGACATTAAAAATTTCTGAGATGAAAATCTTCTAAAACCCAAACCATCCCCCATAAGTTCCCAGCACCAAAGCCCAAACCATAGCCAGAAACCTCATTCCTAGTGTAAAATGTACACAAAAGTTTCTGTTTAGAAGTCATTTTTCTAACCAAAAAAAAAAAAGAATAAATAATTGAAAGGGCATAAAAACAACGGAAGATCTCTTTAAAATTTCTAAAGTTTCTGTTTAGAAGTCATTCATCGGCATTGACACACTAAAGGCCAATCTCTTTAAAATCACAAAGTACAAGTTATAATACAAGTTGGTTTAAGCCAACCTAAATCTTATTTAAAATTATCCAACAACTAGACACAAAGGTAAAAAGTTGAAGGACAACAAATCATCCTCAATAGAGAACAGGAAAAACCCCCAATCATGAAATAAAGAGTGGTCAAGGAAATTCTCCATTCACACTCAATATTTAGCCAAGGATCAAATTCTGTTTTCCAAGGAGTAACGAAGTTCATACTTCATACAAGAATCAATCATCAATGCAGTAATAATCTAATTGCATATGACTCACCACAAAAATCAAAGCTCAAAAGAGTTCAACATACCTAAGACTAAGTTCTAAAGTAGCTAAGCAACAAGAAATTCAAGAACATACAACTTGATCATTTCATATTTATGAAATACATAGGATATCTTAGTTGGTGAATCGGCAAAAAGAAACAGAAGAGAGCAGCAGAAATATAAGATTATCGAATATTCCCAATGATATTATTTCAAGAAAATGCAAAGCATTCATAAACCAAGCATACAATTCTCTCAAATGTGCAAAAAAGGTGTACCGCTAATATGCACGAACCTAAGGAAATGTGAGATAAAACCTTAATCCACATTAGACAGGCTATCAACAAAACAAAAAAGTATAATGTTCCAGATTCCGACAGTAATTTACTTCCTTTCTCAAGAATCAGAATGGCATGGACATAATTCATTAACTCAGGCATTTGCATTTTTTAGGCACTTTTTTGTGTCCTCTTCAGAGAGTGCAGTCAAGTGATGATAATCTAAACCAACAGCACTAGGAAATCCTAGAATGTACGAGGTTAATAGCAATGTACTCGCCATCCACAAGAGAACGAAAACAAGTACCAGAAATGCTTCAACAGCCTCCAACTCCACCCAAAGCATAAATGCTGCCTGAGCTTTCTCCACAGTTTTCGGCCTACCGGTGAGGCATTTGGCCACAATTGCATCACAAACTTCTTTACCGTATCTAAAAGACATCAAACATAAATTTCAAACTCAAAACGCCAGGTTCAAATATACACACACAAAACACAGAAAAAAAAAAGAACTGAAAAAAAAACACGAGAAATCATAAGCACCTCCCAGCATCAGCATCCGCAGCTCGTAGAAAAGCTATCAGGGCATCCAGAGCCTTCTCCTGTACCGGAGCATTTGAATCCGCCACAGTTTTCCTAAAAAGCGGACCTATCCAAAATTCAAAAGAAATAAATTCACATCGACGCACAATTCTAGAAAACAAAAAATAAAGAAAACATCGATCGCAATCAGATCTAAGCACGGAAGTTAACAATACGAAAGACAGTAAAACCCTAGGCAAGCAAGCAACCGACCGAATTCACGGAAGCGAGGGTCCTTGGGATCGGAAATTGAGTCGCATAGGGCCGCCAAATCAATGTTGGCCTCATTCCTGACCTTCCAATTCTTGTGCAACAGCCGATCCTCCCAGGGAAGTTTCTTGGCCTCCTTCAACAACTTCTCTTCTTCCGACATTGTCGTGGGGCATCTACCCTACACTACACCTCTATGCGGATCGGATGGATCTACGCTTTCCACTTCCGTCGATGATTTCTCCGTCGAGTGCCGGCAGCAGCCGGTGAGAGAGAAAACAAAAATGCAACGGACAAAATGAGAGCAGTATGGAGGTTGGGTGTGTAGGTTTTAATTTTATTATCCCAAAAAGAAAATCAAGAAAAAAACAGAGGAAGAGAGAGAAGGAGATGTTATTTTGAATTGTACGTTTTAAGGTAGAACGTTAACCAATTGGCTTCAAGGCGCGTGTTCAACATTCGTTCTTGTGGATCCCACAAACAAAAACAGTAGAGATTAGAGCCTGCTGGGGCGAGTGGCTTGAGCGGGTGGAAGTTATTGTTTATGTGGGTCCCAAAAGAGGGCCACTCTCCAGGCGCGGAGTAGTGACATGGTACTAGTAAAGGAATGATTATACAATTGGGGAAGAGGATTAATTACGGGCGAACTCATTGAGATAGGGAGAGAGCTTTCAGTTTTGCTTAACACAGCTGGAAACGGTCTCGTGATCCAACGGTTGAAATTGAAATTTATCGTTCGCCGCGCCTTTATGTAAGTGTCTGTTAATCATTGTTAATTCAAAATCTGAAACAGGTCAGGCCGGGCCTAGTTTTGAAGGCCATCCACAAGCCCGACTCATTTCAATGTTTGAAGGCATGAGGTTTATTCATTGGTCCGAGAGATCTTGAGTCTTGACACGTTAACCTTTTAAATTTAAGCCCATTCCTTGAAGTGAAATTTCTTTTCCATTGAAATATATCCTTTAGGATTATTAGGGGAGATTGTACGCTTGAAAGAAATAAATTTCATAAAATTGATTATAATTATTATATATTATTATAATATATTATATTATATTATATGTAATAATAACATAATAATTATATTATAATATAGACATCAATATATAATAAGATAATATTATCTTATATAAGAATATTACTATATAATAGTATGCAAATACTTCAAAAATGACATTCACTGTAGAGGAGATATTGGAATGAAGACACTCTTGATAGGCATGGAAGCCGTTTTCAAAAAAGGATTCTATACTTATGGTGAGCGCAGTAATTATTCATCTGTCATGATATCACCAATCAAACGGAACCCACAAGCAATTGAAAATTATTTAAAAATGAAGATAAAGATGATCGAAAATGGTCAGATACACTCGAGCCCCCAAGGCGTAAAAGTAATTTTGTCAACTCCAAAAACATACAAAAAATATTTGTTCGTCATGCAATAATGGAGCTAGTTTAAAGAAAAAAGATAAGGAATATGATTCTGAAATCAACATCTATAGTGACTCCAACTAAGACTTGATAACCAACTAAATGTTAAGCATATCTCTTTAAAAGATAAACCTTATCAGATAGTTTATCATATTTTGATTCCAGATTTAAAATCCGACTTTCTATAACTATAAATAAAGCTTCAATCTTCACTAAAGGAGGACATTGAGAACTCAATGTACCTTATTCCTCTTGTATCTTCTTTATGAATAAATAAAAGTACTCTCTTTCCGTAAATCGTATACTACTTCCATGTTCCCATACCTTCCTTCTTAAATCTACACCTAGGGTAGGAAACGAACTATGGCTTTTAAGACACCACTCCAAACATTGTCAGGGGCATCTATTTCTAAAATTAAATTATCAGTACCATAACGTAAAGATAACTTTGGTAAATTTAAAAATAATATTTTTATCTTTTTTACCTGATCTATTAAACAAGGAGAAAATTCAAATCTCTGATCTTTCTTTAAAAGTACTAGAAGGATTTTCTTACTTCTACCAAATTTTGTATAAAATCAAAGGCATAATTAAGTACGCCTATAAAACTTTAAACTTGCTTTTTATCTACCAATCTATCAGAAAATTAAGAAATCTTTTCCATAATATGTGGTTGTAGTTTAATTCCACAACCATCAATTTCCATTCTTGAGAACTCTATTTCAGATTGTCTTATCTTTGCTTTCTTTTCAGATAGTTATGTTTTGATAACATAAATCTACAAATCTATCAAAATGCTTTAAATGTTCTTGTATTGAAGAACTAGCTATCAAAACATCACCAATATAAATATGTATGAAACTAAATTGTTGAAATATATTATCCATCTTTCTTTGAAATACCTGAGGAGCATTCTTTGATTCAAAAGGCATTACTAACCATTCATAATGACCTTGTGGAGTAGAAAAAGTAGTATAAGGAATACTATCTTTATACATACGGATTTTTCAGAAACTTTACAATCAAATTTTGAAAAAAACTTTTTTCCTCTAGTAAGATTAATCAAAGTTTCTTTATGAAGTAAAAAGTATCCATTAAACACTATATTATCATTAAGTTTTTTTATATAATTTACTACCATTCTAGCTTTATTCCTTACCTGTTCAGCATGTCCTCTAAGCATAAAGGTTAGTAAGGAATGCGGAGATGTGCTAGATCGGATTATCTGTAGATTTTATAATTCAAGAATTTGTTTCTTGAATTATTCTTAATCTTCTATACTATATTTCATGGCAGTTACTCTAATAACCTTCTGTTTAACTATCATTTCAAGCTTAACTTCTGTCTTGTTTTTCTCCTAAAATTGTGAAGGATTATCTTAATAGTTTCTCTATATCTTGACTTTTACTTACTCAAACTGGTCTTTTATCATTTTTAGATGCTTAGATGTTTGATGTATAAAAGTATCTATCTTAATAAGTGGTTTTCCTTTGGGAAATTTCGGATTTTCTTTATAGCCAATATCACCATACTGGGCTGCGTAAGGGATAAAAGGAATAGGAAGTTTATGATTATAGGCATATTTAAGTCAGTTAACAACTATCCAATGAGCGCAAGGGGTTTAAAAGTGAATTTGATATTTAAAGGGTATCTAATAAATGAAATAATTGGAGGAAATTATGGAGCAATTAACTCGTCAATCTATATATAACTTACAAAAAAAGCATCCTGCCATCCAGACACATTATGAGATGATGAAGGAATTATTTTCCCTTCAGAATAATGATACATGTTCTATTGATTTCTCTGGGATTTATCCTAGACTCAACTTTCTATAGGGAGCACATCCTCAAGCAGTGAGAGATTAGTATGATTTTGGTGTAGTTAACACCATTTATCTTAGTAATCCAGACTTTCCTAAGATGTCTTTGTTACCTCGATGGGTCCAACTAGGAGTGCAAGATTTTTATCTCAATAATCCTACAATAACTTTATATAAATTTTTTAATTAGTGGAGGATATTGTCTAAAGAATCTTGACTAAGAGCTCATTTGACTTAATTTTTTGTTTTCATTTTTTGTTTTGTGTATTTTTATCAATTTTTGTGTATTTTTTAGTTTTTGTACTGTTTTTCAATTTTGTACTGTATGGTATATTATTTTTAGGTTTTCGTGCTGTTTTTTTTTAATTTTGTGTTATATTAATGTGTTATTTTTTAGGTTTATGTACTTTTTAAAATTTTATATTTAAAAATAAAAAATAAAAAACGACAACAAAAATAAAAAACAAACATCTCCTAAGAGTTTTGTTTTAAAAGCCTTTATTAAGTGCTTAAACAAATGAATTCTAAAAATAAATTTCTAAATTTTTATATTTGGAATATAAAAATTATTCATTTCAATTTTATTATTTACATTCTATAGAATTCAATATAATTAATCTAAATTCGATCAAAATTATTGGTGTTTCCAAATGAATTCCACAATTTTAAAAGATATATTTTGTTTTTTAAAACTACCCTTACTAGTTTTTTTTAGTGTGCTTTTTAAAATAATTCCACTATTGGTAAGTTTTTATGTACTTTTTAATATAATGTTATATTATTATAGTTCTATTATTATATTATAATAATATAATATAATATAGTGGAGCTAGTTCTTTCAAGTGAAAGTACAGAGCATGCTTTTCCACAATTTCAGACTTTCTAGTGTTTTGTTTTCTACATTATCTTCTTTTTCTCTTCACCTTTCTCTTAATTTTCCCTTATCTTTGCTTACAAGCCATTTGCCTTGTTTATGTCTTGTTTGTTTGCAAATTGATTTTATTTTTATAATAATATTTTTCTAATATTTTTTCAAAACTATGTTATTATAAATATTAAAAAATATACTCGTAAGAGTTACGGAGAACTTCAAATGGATTTCATAAACTAAAGTAGATGATGATGGCTCAGATCTCTATAAGAACTGAGAAACTAAAGTAGATTATTCTAGCTAAAACCACAGGTATGCTAATCGAGACACAATCTCTTCTCTCTACGAGCGTCAACTTTCAAGACCTGTTTGCTAAGGATTTGAGCTGACTAATCGTTCTAGTATTAACTTAAAGTTCAGACAGAATCATTAGTACGATACTTTCTTATACACAGGATCCTCCTCATTTAGAGATAAGTGCAGGGCATACTCACATCTTTGTGTAATTAAAGTGAGTGTAATAGAAGTAAACTTATTGAAAATTCAAGCTTTTTGGACAGGGGGAGAGAGAGAGAGAGAGAGAGGGTTTAAAGAGAAGCTATAAAGGAAACATACCATTTTTATTGATGGAAACTCTTAGTCTTATAATGGAAGATGACCTTTGCTTCTGTAGGTAAAAGAGCACACCAAAAGATAATATCAACATCTTATCTTAATGATAAGATCAAAGTCTTATAGACATGAAAGGATAAGAATAAACTCTCATCGCCACATATCAACACATCCTAAAGAGATAAGAACAAAGTTTTATCAATACAACTTAAAGGGATAAAAACAACATCTTATCATACAGAGACCCACACTAAAGACAACTTTTAAAAGGATAAAGGTAAACAACATAAAAAAATCAACATTTATTATATGGACCCATAAAAGAATCTAGTGATTCTATTATTCGCAACTATGTGCTGGATGGGAATGCATCAGATTTATCATTGTCACTGTTTTTTCTTCTCTTCTTGTTGAGGCTTACTTCGTTATCTTTTAACTTTTTCAAAAGCTTCCAATTGCTAACTCGTCAATGATAGGAGAATTATCATTTGGGTTTTGGGCATCCTAAAAGACTGATACTGCTGATTGAGATGGGTTGGTTATATCTGAACCTAACTAGAGATCCATCATATGACTATCTAGAATCTCAATTGGGTTATGCTGTAAACTTGTGGATGTGAAAGGCCTTATAATGGGCCTGGGCCCTGAAACATTAAACTTTAAAGTAGAAACATCTTCCTCGGAGTTTGAAATTTCAAAGTCTGGCATTTGAGGCTCACTAGGGATGAACTCTCCTAACAAAGGTCCAATAGATATGGTGATTACTGGCGGTGCATGCTTAGGACAATGATTTAAGTCATTTAAGAAGTCTTTGAGACTTTTAAGAACATGTTTCATGTATCACGACCACTGCATTGAAGTATCCTAGAAGTATACCTAATTTTTTGTGTAGATAGATCCATTATATGTCTTGTTGTAAGGTCGATGAAGGATAAAGAAGCAATCCATCGGAGTCCCCCATAGTCGAAGATGTTCGATCACTTAAGATAGTTAAGATATCCATCACATCAGTAATTGGTACTACTAAAAAAAAAAGTTCATAAGAGGGAGTTTTTATTTTCTCTACCGCATAAATGCTGATAGATTCTTAATAAATGGATAAAAATGGCACAAGCATATAGAGTAGAAAGTGCTTAGAAATACTACACTGTATTTTATATCATTGAATCATTAAAGAAGAACACCGTATAATATGATGTTTGTAAGTTAAAGAGGGATGGAGTGCAGTGGATGCCTAGTTGTTAAAGGAAGAGGTGCAAGTAGTAAAAAAGACTTACTCGAACAAGACAAGTAATTCTACCAATAGTAGTAAGACCTTTATTAACTAGAGGGAAGAACTTTTTCACATTAGCAGTGCTTGATTGATTAGCCATAGAAAGGATGAGAGGAATAGATCTGGAAGGAGTGATGAGATGAATAGATTTATATGAATTAGAGAGGAAATCAGCTAAAATGTTCTAGTGTCCCTTAATGTGTTTAGCTTGGAATTTATACCAGGAGAACTAGTCATTCCATACGAGTAATTGGCTATCTAACATAATCTTTTTACTGTGATCTAAGATTTTTGGGAAAGACGTATTTTTCATTTCTCCTGTAAAGAAATAAGGGTTAAGGCGAAAGTTGAACTTTTTTATACTTCTTTTTACTGCCAAAATCTCCTTGTAAATTATATGGTAGTGCTTTTTCTGAATATTTGAACTGTTCATTAGTATGCTCGTAGTAGAACCGCTTTCCTTTTATCTCTTGTATTAGCACAGCTCAAAAAAAAAATCTTCATTTGCATTAGTCTATAGGATTTTCTTGCATTTATTAGGAATTTTCAGTGGAAGTGGATGCTGATTGATGTGCTTTAGTTGTTAGATTGCCTTTGTTTGATTAGGACCCTAAGGTTACGAATTCTTCTTATGTAACTTTGGTAGTTGAATGGTATGATTAGACACATGAGGGATGAAATCCTTGGTATAATTGATAATTCTCACAAACTATTAGATTTGCTTAACAGTAAGATTTATGTTTGAAAATTTTAACAATTCGCCAGTTGTATGTAGGTCGAGTTGATAGAATCTATTTTGAAAGTTCATACCAAAAAATTCTATATGGGTTATTCCCATATGACTTTTATGGGCCGAGAGCCTAATCCCATACTTCTCAGTAAGATCCAAAAATTATTTCACTAAAGCTTGATGCTCTTTCTTGTTCTGAAAGTACAATAAGATATCATCAATGTAGATCAATGCACTTGGTAAAATAGGTTCGTAGATATTTTTCATGGCTCTTCTAAAATAGTGATGGTGCAACCTTTAACTCAAATGATATTACTGTCCACTGATACTAGGCATTAGGAATGTAAAATGTTGTTTTAGGCCAATCTTGTGGATCAACACCTAATTATCATAATCTAACTTTCAAATTCAAATTTAGAAAACATTTTTGCCTCCGTAAGAAATAGCACTTATATGTTGATCTTAGGCAAGGGAAAATTATCATCTTAGAGAAAAGTATTAAGAGGTTTGTAATCAATGACTAACCTCTTCTTTCCTGTTTTCTGTTTTGCTCGCTTATTCATATAAAATTTTGGCACACCCAATCTAATTTGGATGGTTCAATTAGTCCTTATTTTAAAAGAATAGCACATTCATCTTGTGCCATCTTTAAGTCATCTAGATTCATTCTTGAATGAGTTATCTTTAAAGGATTGATGTCCTCATTCTTCTTAAAAGGAATTTGGATATAGAAATTTGAATTTTTTCCATAATGGATGAGGATGATGGAACTAATCATAGCTCTCTGAACAATATTGTAAGAATTGATCTCTTATACCGTCATATCTAGAGGGAATATCTTGTAATTCAAAGGTGTTACAGTTGTTTGTATATGCTCGAAATTCCTACTTGTAACAAATACCTTGAGGCAAGATTTGTAACTCTCAGCTTGACAATAAATATCCATTCAAATAAGGATGTCAAGACCAAGAATATTGTTGCCTAGGACTTTTGTCCAAACTATGTAATTTGAAACTAACTTTATCCCAATTATTCTCTTTGTAATAAGGTCGATCTTGAATGATTTGCCATTAGCTGCAGTAAAGTATTCCTCATAAGGTTGCCATTCTTCTATGGGAAGGATGCGAGGCTTCATAACACTCATACAAGAATCTGTATCCATGTAACCAATTGCTAAAATTGGTTTATGATACTTCTCAAGGAGTATCTAAAGTTTGACATATGGTCGTGTTACTACTACCTTTCTTAGTTTGAGTTTTAGACAAGAGTACTTCATCATGTATATGGGTTTATCATCTTCTTCAAGAGACTTCATCATCCAAAGAAGAGACTTCATCATCAAAGGAGTTATAAGCAGGTAATGCAAATAGTATCTCTTCATCTTCATTGAATTGTTCTTCAAAGAGAGACTCAATGCCTTCATTGTCTCTTATAGGCATCATAACTTCAATAGACTGCAAGACTTTCATGTTTTTTTAGTTCATTTAGGGCATCTTCTTGCATAATGTCTTGATTGTCCACACATATAACATTTATTTTATTTTCGTATATCTGGAGCTCGTCATTTGAAGAATCTTATTTTCCTTTTTCATTCTTTTATAAGGACTTTCGAATGAATGCCTATTGAAGTGCCTTTTCTTCTTCGTATGGTAGTTATATTTCTCAGTGTCTTTACACTTAATCTTTAGATAGGGCTTCTTGCAAGCTTGTTTAAGCTGAGGTCTACCTTTTATCATAATTTTGAAAAACTTTTGTTATTCATACAATTTGTTTAGTGTGACCAAGATTAATTCACACAATTTAAGAGAAAATTTTGATATATCCCTGGAAAGAGCATTGATTGTGAGCTATAACGCTACTTGTAATTCATCAGAAAGTGGGGCAATAAATGTGTACTAAAGATTCACATAATTGAAATTGTTAAGCATACGATATCTTTCAGACATCCTTTTATTATCTTAGATTTCCTCTCATTCTTGATACAAATCTGTTAAGATTTCTCTGAGAGAAACATCTAGTCTTATTATCTGAAGATTAGTCTAAACACTAAATTTGTGTAACCGATCTCTCCATTTTGTAGATAGCATATCATCAAAAGTAAACTACAGTCTTGAAGATGAACGACTTTAGGCATTTGCTTATGGTCTAACTAGTTCAGTCATGTATTCAACATCTTTAACTTCTAGTTCGACGTCTGTTTTTAACAGTGTTCCTTTCCAACTGCTTTTAACAGTGCGTAGAGATCCTTTGGTTTGGGTTGAGGATTGTTAAGACTAATCCAAGGTCTTGAATCAGGATCATTATCATCCTTTCTGGGTAGGATCTTCTTCTGAAGTTGACACTTTTTCTTTTTTGCAAAATTTTTCTAGGAATATAGGTTTCATCAGAATCGCTATCATAAAAGTCATCCATCTAGTGTTTACAATCTAGATCTGACATGGAAGGATCCACGCCCCAAATGAAGTATCAATTGACATGAATGACATGCATTTCATGTCTATCAAGGAAGTCATAATGAATTAGAGGTCCATCAATACCTTATTGAAGAGAGAAAGTTGGATAAATTGTCAAAATAGGCCTAGAAGATTTGGGCATATTGGATGCTCTTCTCTAAGTCTACTGAAATGAACTTAACAGTGCCATCTTTCATGTGTTGTAAGATTGAAGGAGCGGTAGTTAGATTGAATGACAATGAGAAGTATGAAATTCCTTTTTGTAATATGTGATATATTCTATAGGCAATAATTTCGCAAGTTATCAAAGTGGCAACTGTCATGGAATTTAGAGGATAGTGGTCTCATTCTGAGATCTATCTGCTATCATATACAGGGCATCTCTAGTAGAGTTAGGCAAGTTCAGATATGGAGCATGATTTTACACTCTATAAAAAATCTGATGATGTAATATAGCCATAATAGTAGTAGGATCTTGTTCAGATCCAATGATTTGAACCTAGCCGATAAAGTAGAATCGTTGAGCTTATGTTGAAATTTAGAGCGATGATCATGGTAATACTCCCATTGTTAAGAGTGGTTAAAATAGTACCTATGAGAATATTTTAGTACTATATATACACGATATCTAAGCTATAGTTGAAATACCTTTTCTTCTATGTAGTGTTAGAACGTAGATTTTAAGCTACAATGATCCAATTTGGAGCCTTACATCAATTATGTAAGAAGAGATTTATGGATGATATAAAATTATTATGTTAAAAATATATTAAAAATAGATGTAAATAAATATTTAAATTTAAATTTGTTACAAACATAATTATAATAATGTCAATTGAATTATATGCTTTAAATAATAAATATCCAAAATTCATTCTTTCACTGTAAAAGTCTTAGGCTTGAATTTCAATTAGTAAAACTTTATGCTAGAGTTGCAGGGATTTTGCATCATAATTTATTATTAAAATTTTCATTTCAGTTTAATTTATTTAAATAATTTTATTTATAAATGTTTTCATATGTTAAAATATTTATTTTAATTAGTAAATATAAATGAATAAATATATACTTATAAAGATTGCAAGTTTTTGTTGTTAAAAAAATGGTTTGAGTTATATGATTATGGCATCCAATATCACTAAAACAAAGGTTTGTTTTTTAATTAGAATGTTAAAACAAGGATAAAATATTGCACTGATTGTGCTCATTAGTTACAGTAAAGGCACGCGCTTTTTTCTTTTTTTTCCTTAGGTTGAACCAAACAATATAGAATACGTGTAAGAATAGCATATTACCACATGCCTTCCACTCAGTGGAATTACGAATTAAAACAGAACTAAATATGTGCGGTAGTCGTGAAAAAACAAAAAGAAGCAACATTATTGGATATTTGGTCCCTAATCACTTTCAAAGTTTGATTCCTTTTTTCTTGCTTATGCGAGGATCCAAAGTCGCAACTTTTTGCCAACCAATACCAGAAAATTGAGAAAATTCCAAATCTCGGTCTCCACCTTGTGAAAACGACTGAGCTGGTCCCTCTGTTAGACCACTGCTTAATCTTATATGAAATAACGTTATAGGGTAAGTTCTTTTCAGAAGCTGCATTTGACCTAAGTATCAAAATTTTTTGAGAAATATAAGAAAGATACAACCAGCCTTGAGACAATATCTCCACTATTGCTAAGGGAAAATTAGTTCATTAATTCTTCATCTACTATTAGAAGAGAGAGAGAGAGACTTTGCAATGCAAGGACTTATAGAAAATTGTAAATATTAAATTCTATATCATAACTATATTTGACATAAGCATCAAATTTTTGTGAAATATAAGAAAGATACAACTAGCCTCCATACACTATCTTTACTATCATTAAAGGAAAATTAGTTTGTTAATTCTTCATCTACTATTAGAGAGAGAGAGAGAGAGAGAAACTGCAATGTAAGGATTATAAAAAATTTAAATATTAAAATATAAATTAAAATTATATTTTAATAATAATATGATATGGTAATACATCATGTAATAGAGTAACAAAATAATATATGTAAAAGCTTCAATTTTAAGAAAAGTTGAAGGAAACGAATTCGTGAAATCATAGATGTTACATGCCTTCCCAACCTTTTGTTTAACCTCCTTTATAAAATAATCGTTTTGAAAAAAAAAAAGATGTATAACTATGATTTTTGGTAGTCTTTATAACGATTGAAGTTAGTATTTATCGAATTTATTATATATATTTATATTTTAAACTATTTATTGATGTGTAAAAATATTTTAGATAATATTAAATTTTGATAGCCATAAAAAAACACCAAATGATGACTATATAATCGATTCATTTTAAAAATATATATCAGATTTAGATAGTGTTATCAAGTTTTGACCCTTAATAAATATATTTTATAATTTAATTAAAATTATGTATAAAATTGAGATTTTCAATGCAAAAAGAGATTTAGAAGTTGAAAATCGAGCTTTTATAGCATTCAAAAGCTTAAAAGGAAACAATATTAGGGTCAAAGCACGACATACCTAGTTGGATTATGACCAATAAGCTGCTAGAGTTGCTTGGTAGTCTTTATGGTCTTTGTGAAACCACAAAATCAAAGAAAATCAAGAAATATCACATCATCAAGACCATCAATTAAGGAGTGGTTCCACTACATGCCACAAATGATATGATACTTACCTTATGCTGGAAAATCAACTAAAGAATCAGATGATAATAATATTGGATTATCCCACGTGCTACAAACTCATTAAAAGCTCCTCATTCAGGATGATCTTCCCTCGTTGAAACATTAATTAGGAAGATATGAAAAGGCATCTAAAACTATGCATCTTTAACAAAGATAAAAGAAAGATACGGAGCAAAACCAGGGAGATAACCTCAACATGTACATATATGCAAGCCGTATTCGTTCACATAAGTTTGCACCTTATTATCTTCTTCTTTTTCAAACCGATCAAATGAAAAATGTGGGCATTTTAAGATATAAACAAAGGTGAAAGATGATGAAGAGAAAGCAAAAGTGCATGTAAATATAAGGAACAGAAAGCGATAGTATATATACGTATGCTTGGCTCCTCGTACGCCACCGGCAAGAACCAATCAATGCGGTGCAGGAGGAAGGAAGAAAGACTGGAACTCTTGCCTGTGGCATACAGGGAGCCAGGCATCCTCATATCATCACTTCACCTTTTCTTACTTTCCCTGGTTAAGTAAACGTCTCCATTCCCCCGTTCCAGTGAACCCCATTAGCAAGAAAACATCTACGGTAGTGATGATGATTGAGAGAGAGAGATGGAGAGAGAGAGAGAGATGGACTTGGAACATATGGACATACAATGCTCTCCATATATATATAGAGAGAGACACAAAAGCTTGGTAATTTTTATTTGGGTTAAAGTGATTTGTTAAATTATTAATAAAGTATTTATAGTTTTAAAATTATCAAATCTAATTGAGTTTACTAGATTATAAAGATGTAAATGATATTAAATCTAATTAATAAATTATTTTAATAATTAAAAAATGTGGTG
>JAOXYD010000003.1:19184349-19214657 GCA_028565735.1 Pinacopodium congolense | reverse complement strand
AATATTCTATTTTCCTAACTTACAACACTGGGGTATACAATAGAGATAAGTGAATGTGTGAAACTTCTATTATAAAGTTTACCAGTTGCATATGATCAACTCGTGATTAATTTAACAAATAATACAAACACTCTAGTATTCGATGATATTGCAGCCACTATTTTAAAAAAAAGAGATTTGGCGTAAGAGTAAGGAAGATAGACGAGCAAGTTTGCAACAAGAGGAGGCCTTCGTGGTTACAAGAGAAAGATCAATAGAGTGTTGCTCAAGTGGGAGCCATAGTAATCGTATATCAGTTCAATAGTAAGAAGAAATTCAAGTTCCATAATTATAGTAAGAAAGGTTACCTGAAGAAGGATTTTTATAATATAAATAAGAAAGTTTATATTCCTCAAAGAAATGTGGCAAGCACTTCAGATGAGGGAATTACAATGGTCTACAAAGCAGTAACAACTACTAGAGTTAAGAGAAGATTTACTGATGTGTGGATTCTTAATTCAGTAGTTAATTTCTATATCACCTCACAAAGAGAATGGTTCCATCATTATGAATCTATCTCTAAGGGTTCTATGTACAACTGCAATGTTCAAGTTCTAAAAATCATTGGTGTTGGAACCATCAAGTTAAAAGTTATATAATAGTATAATTTAGACTGTTGAAAAAGTGTGACATGTGGAGGACTTAAAGAAGAATTTATTGTCTATATGACAACTGAATAATCTCAGCTTCATATGTGAGATTTAAAATAAGATTATAAAGGTGATTAAAGGACATTTTGTATTTATGAAACAAAGAAGATCTACAAATTTTTATATAGTGAAGGGATAAATTTTTCAAGGAAGGAGAGGAATTAGTTGTTGTTACCAGTCTGGCTGAAAAATTTACAATGACATTGCATAAAAAAATTAGGGGTTTTTGGTAAGGTTTGGGTTTTTGGATTTGATTTTTAACACAAAAATCGAAAAAGACAACACACTAAGGAAGAATCTACTTCCAAGTCTCATAAATGTATTACTACCCTTTAGTGAATACTGTATTATGAGTAAGCAGCATTAATTGAAGTTCAACACATTAAATTTTTAAAGTAAGAAAATTCTAAAATTGATTTACACTAATGTATGGCAAGCACCAGATACGTCCTTTGAAGGAACAAATTTCTATGTATCATTCATTGATGATTATTCTAGGAGATGTTGGGTGTATCCTATTAGGAGGAAGGCAAATGTATTTCTAGATTTCAAATTCTAAAAAGTGCAAGTAGAGTTCGAATCTGGCAAGAAGATCAAGTGTTATAAAGATAGATGATGGAGAAGAATATGCTGGTAAAGAATTTAATGAATTTTGTAACCAAGAGGGCATCAAAAGATAGTTCACTACGGTATACACTCTTTAATAAAATGGAGTAATATAGTAAATGAACAGGATTCTATTGGAAAAAATAAGAGTAATGATGAGAACTACAAGCTTAGACAAGAAATTATGGGCATAAGCAATCAATATCACCTATTATTAATTAATAAGACTCCATCAATTGTAATTGAGTTGAAGACACTGCTGAAGATATGGACTGGTAGACCTCAAACTTCCATATAATTGGAAGTTCTACCTATGTGATGTTTAATGCACAAGAAACAATAAAGCTAGATCTAAAATCTAAAAAATGAATATTCTTAGAGTATGTTGAAGGTGTGAAAGGGTATTGCCTCTAGAATCCAAATGTTTATAAGGTTATTATCAGTAGAGATGTAATTTTCATATAAGATAAAGATCAAGAGTAAGTAAAAGGTGATAACACTTCAAAAGAGAACACAGAGACTATAATAATACAAGTGGAAAAAAAAGTTGACCAAAATAATTCTTTTGAAGTTGCACTAGATCACGAGGAACAAGACCCAGTGGAATATGATGTTTCAGACACTTGGTGATCAACTCAAACAAGAAGGTCACCAAGCTAACACTTATATTATATTATGAAAGGCAATATTACATATTGAATTTTTGCTAAGGATGGGGAGTCATCAACTCTTTAGGAAGTAACGAATAGTTCAAATGCATCTCAATAGACAACAATAATGCAAGAAGAAATCGAAACACTTCATAAGAACAAAATTTGGGAGATGGTGTCATTATCACAAAAAAAAAGCCTATTGGCAATATATAGGTCTATAAGATTAAACAAAGTGGTGACAATTAAAAAGAAGGAATTGACTTCAATGAAAAAATTTTGCATGTGGTTTGGCTCACTACAATTCAAATAGACCTGGTAATGTTTGCTATATTTGAATTATATCTTCAGTAGTTAGATATGAAAATTGCATTTCTTTATAGAGATCTTAAAGAAAAAATTTATGTGTTCCAACTACAAAGTTTTAAAGAAAAAGAAAAAGAGAACTTATTTTACAAGTTGAACAAATCTCTGATCGGTCTAAAGTAGACGTCGAGATGTTAGTATAAGATATTTGATTCCTTTATCGTGATCCTTGAATATGACAAATTGAATGTAAACCCTTATGCATATTTAAAGAGGTTTTAGTAAATATGATTTTATATTCATACTATTGTATATAGACAACATATTAGTAGTAGTCTCAACAATAATCGTATAAAAGAAGTAAAGATAAAATCGATTAGGGAAGTTGAAATAAAAGACTTAGGACCCACAAATAAGACTCTAAGGAATATTTTTAAATTATCAAGGCCAATACTAATAATGTTTATTATGCCATAAAATATTTTTACAAAAAATAATAAAAGAGACATCTAATTATAGATATTTAATTTGTATAATATGATTTGAAGTTTTTTTTTCAATTTTTATTAATATTAAGAGATTATTGTAACAATTCAAGTGCAGATTGGATTAGTCCATCAATAACTTTAATTTGTTTTTCTAATTAATTCATTTATTTTTTGATTTAAATAATTAATTTCTATTTTTTATTTCTAAATAATTCATTTATTTTTTGATATAAAGAGACCCTTTTGCAATTTATTCCCAATGTTATTGTGAGGGATGATTATATATATATATATATATATTTGCATTATCTTCGTTTGTGGGAAGAGAGTTGTTTGTTATTTGGGAAGAGAGATGTTTCTAAATAAAATTATAATAAACTTGTAACTCTTATGGGGTCAAATAAAAGATAAAAATATGTAAAAAAAATCTCATTGGTAAAATATTTTGAAATTGAATAGAAGCATAATTTTTTAATTAATAGATAATTTAAATATTATATTCATTTTTTAAAAGTAAATTCAAAATAAGATTGAGATTTAATTAAAAAATGGCCAATCAAAAAGTAACAATATTTATTAGATGATTAAAAACTAAAATTAAAAGAGTAAAAGAAAAAAATTAATCATATACTTAATTATATATTAATATTTTAATTGCACTTAATTATATATTAATATAATCATTTGTATAGGATATCTTTAAAAGAGTAAAACATTTGCTTTTAAGTTTTATTTTAATTATTATTTATTAAATATAATATAACTAATTTGTAGCTAATTCAATTCACCAAACAATCTTCTACAAATTTTATTTTATTTATCCATTTCCCTTATAATTCAACTTTAAGACCACATTTATTATTGAATTTATTGGCCATGCAAAAAAGAAATAAGCAATGGATCATTCTATTTTGAACTGTAAATGATTAAGATTTTCATTGAATATTTAGTCAGAATATGAACAATAAAAATGAAGAATAAAATACAAATAAGATATGTTAAACGAGATCTTTTTGTAGGTGCGAGCTTTGCACACCTTAATTCGTAAAAGGATCCTATGATAAGTAACTAAAAAGGTGATACATAAATTTACAAGGTTTGACAACATAAATTAAATGTCACTATCATTAGTCTACGCATAAAGTACATTGTAATTACATTAACAGAATAATACTACAATGATAATATATATATATATAAGGAGGATATATTAGTGTATTAATTCGACTATATAATTGTTAATTTTATATATAATAAAAAGAAATTTTTGTTCAATTCTTAATAATAAAATCTATTACCTTTTAACCAATGATTTTTTATTTCATGACCTTCAAATTAGTTAGTAAGTAGAATTTTATATTTATTTTTCATTAGACAAACTGAATATAATATTATGATTTAATTTAAGTTACTAAAGTCAATATTAATAATGTTTATTATGTCATAAAATATATTTAAAAGAGAATAAAAAAGACATCTAATTATCGATATTTAACTTGTGTAATAATTGTAATGTTTTCTTTTTTTTTTTCAAGCTTTGTTAATGCTAAGAGGTTGTTGAATCAATTTAAATGCAGATTAATCCACCTGTAACTCTAACTATGTAATTTTTCAACAAAAAACCTTTAATTTTAGATTCAAAAAGATTCTAGGTTAAAAAGTAGTTATTTAGGAAGACAATTAATATTTAAGTGATTCAAGTCAACCAAAAAATAATTCTTAACCCCTTTGCAATTTAATAGTAATGTTATTGTGTAAGATGAATTTGTTTATTTTTTATTTGCATGAAAAATATGTAAAAAAAAAACAACGCGTAAAATATTTTGAAATTGAATAGAAGCATAAAATTTCAATTAGTAAATAATTTAAAGTTATATTCATTTTCTAAAAATAAATTCAGAATAAGATTGAGATTTAATTAAAAAATTGTTAAACAATAAGTAATGATATTTATTGAATGATTAAAAACAAATTAAAAGAGTAAAAGAAAAAAAATAATTATAGACTTAATTATATATTAATATTTTAATTTCAATTAATTATATATTAATATTTTAATTGCATAATCAATTTATGTATACATTTATTATGTTTTTTTCTTAGTCAACGTAAACGTTAGATAATAATCATATTTTAAAAAAGATAGTTTTTGCCAACATATGGTAACGAGGATAAACAAATTTTCCAAAAAAAGAAAAAGAAAATTAGACCTTCAACTTTCGGGGAAAAAAACAAAATAAATTTGAACCTACTCTGAGAGGAGTCGAACGTTGGAGCAATAACAGCTGTTAACAGCTGCAACTTGGTTTTCCTTTTGGCTTTCGGATTTCTATTGCCTTAACTGTACAACTCGGTTTTCCTTTTGGCTTTCGGATTTCCATTGCTTCAGTATATAAGATCTGGGTTCACAACTCCATAACCATTTTCTCCCTCATTTCTCTCTGTTTCATAACTCAAAATAATTTCTGACGATCAAAGCTCTCTGTTTCATAACTCAACAACTATTTTCTATTTTCTCTTTTCTCTGTTACGGCTGAAGATTAAAATTGTTCGTTTGAAGTTTCATAACTCAACAATTAATTTTCTCTGTCAGAAGCTTCCTTCACAGTTATGAGATTGCTTTCTCCGATTCACATCTTTATTCCAGAGGCCAAGAGAAGACGTCTCTTACTCAATACGCCGCAGACAGCTTCAGATTTCATTGATAATGGTGAAAAATCCACTCCGACTGTTTCCCCCAGAGAAGACATCTCTTCACGGTGGAGTGAAATTAGCGGCCGGGACAACTGGGAGGGACTTCTCGACCCTCTGCATCCCTGGGTCCGAAGAGAAGTAGTGAAATATGGAGAGTTCGCGGTAGCAACTTACGACGCCTTTGATTTTGATCCGTTATCGGAGTTTTTCGGTAGTTGTCGTTATAATAAAAACAAGATCTTTACAGAACTAGGACTGGGTCATCATGGTTACAAAGTGACCAAATATATCCATGCCATGTCTCGTGCTGGTGTGCCCAAATGGTTTAAGAAATCACGTCCCTCTTGGAACAGAGAGTATAACTGGATGGGATATATTGCGTCTAGTGATGACAGTGAGTCAAAAAGAATTGGTCGGAGGGACATTGTGGTTGCATGGCGTGGCACTGTTGCACCTTCGGAGTGGGTTTCAGACATTAAGACGAGGTTAGACCCATTTGACAGCACCAAGAATGTTAGAGTTGAACGTGGGTTCCTCGGTGTTTACAAATCTGAGGGTGAATTTACATTGTATAAAAGGGTTAGTGCCTCTGAACAGGTAATGGAAGAAGTGAAGAGGCTAGTGAAGTTGTATAGGGACAAGGGGGAAGAAGTTAGTTTGACAATTACAGGGCATAGTTTAGGCGGTGCATTGGCACTTCTCAATGCCTATGAATCAGCAACCGAAATTCCTGATATTTTGGTTACCGTAGTTTCTTTTGGTGCACCGCGGGTTGGGAACAGGGCGTTCAAGGAGAGGTTGAACAAGTTGGGGGTGAAAGTCTTGCGCGTTGTTGTTAAGCAGGATGTAGTCCCTAAAGTACCAGGGATTATATTCAATGAGACCCGCAAGTTTGGTTTGTTATTTCGACGAGGATTGAATTCCTATACTCACGTGGGGACTCGATTGAAGCTCGATGTGCTCAAGTCACCGTATCTGAAGCATGAAACCAACTGGTTTGGGGCCCATAATTTAGAGATTTACCTCCATCTATTGGATGGGTTTGTGAGCAAGAAATCCAAGTTTAGATGGAATGCTAGACGAGATTTGGTTCTGGTGAACAAACACAGTGATAGGTTAATAAAGGACCTTAGAATACCAGAGTTTTGGTACAAGCTACCCTATAAAGGCCTAGTCCTTAACAAATATGGTCGATGGGTGAAACCAAGGAGAGAACCTGAAGACGTTCCTACATCCACTTACCAGTTGTCTACTACAAATTTGTAAGAACTCGTACATACTTTTTAGTGGTGTATATCATATCATACAACAAACTGTTGTAGTGGTTGGTATACTGAGTTGTACAAATTTTTCTCTTTTTTTTTTTCTTCTTTTATATACTGATAAATTCTAGGTTATAGTGTAACAGAGTCCTTTTTGTTTTTGTGTAAAGATTTTTTTGTACAACTTCTTCAACTTACTGTATATTTTTCATATAATGAATACACTTTTTTTTGGCTCACTTTAATTCTCGTATTAATTATATATGTCTTTTTCTTCTGTCTTCTATTATGATTGATACTAAAATTTGATAAAAATCTTAGTTAACCAATTCAAAGAATGAAAGACGAGAGAATTTAGTTGAAGAACAAAAGCTATATTAACATGTTCCCAGTAAATAGGTTCCTTCAATTCTTTGCTAACCAATTCCATAGCAGTGCAAGCAAAAGACCTATAGAATTCTTTTATCAGAGACGTTTTATATGACCGCCACTGTTACTTTTTATAGTAGCAGAGGACCTATATCTGAAGTACGAATATATGAGTGCTTGTCAAAGCAATGAGTAAGGGTCAATGAAAAGTTAAAAAGGACGTTGCCATAATCCAACATTATTCATTAGTTATTATCAAAGGAAAGTGACAACCTTGTACAACCCGCAATTGACAGAATGAAAAACAGAGCATCGTTTCCGCATAGTACATGCATGTAAGAACATTGTTAGGATTTATTGGCCATATGTTATTATTCAGCTAATAATTTCCTACTTGTTTTTATAGATTCTCATTTGTTTTAGTAGAGACAAATGTCTGCATATGATTGGCTTATATATCATTATCAAATGGTAATTAAGAATTTAAAATGAAAATATATAAGGGATGATTTTAAAAAGATTCAAGATCTAATAATCATATGATTCTTTGACAAGTGAGAAATGAACAAAAGGATAATCTGTAATTCTCTTTATAACCTGCAAAATAAGAAGATAATTAGTAATTGATTATCTTTATATATCATGCATATATTTTGAATGATCATAATATTCATAATATCAAAGAAGAAATTTTAAATGAATGAACAAATTTTTAAAAAATCATATAATGATGATTTTGAAATGCATTAAAATAACACATAAAAATTTTTGTGCGCAATTTTTTTTTTGAAAAGTTGTGCAAATATATTATTTGTTGAGTTTATCTTAAAAGTAATGTCTATCACCTTCACGTTTAAGCGTTGAAGTTTATCACAAAAATATTTTGTTGAATATAATGAATAAATGTTATTAGCATAATTAATTTTGTGTTAGCAAGACTTCCGCTTTCTTATAAGTTATTGTCTTGTTCTTGTTTTTGAATGTTTTTTGTTTTATATTAAAATTAGAATAAAAATTAGAAATTACTTTTCTAATTAATATAAATTAATTATTTTAATTGAAAAATTAGAAATTAGTTTCTAATTAGAATAAAAAATTAGAAATAAGTTTTCTAAAATATCCTAATTTTTTTAGTTAAATAAAATTTTAGAAATGAGTTCCAAAAGTATGTTGTAAGACCCATTTATATGGTCCTCTGAAAATGTCTCAAATATCTCTTAAATTATTTGTTAATGTATAAAAAGACATTTTTTACTTTTCTCCTCATAGCCACCGACTATTTCTCTTCCTATACATAATAAACGTGGATTCAAAATTAATACAACGTAGTTGCAACTACTACTACTGCTAGTGAACCAATTGCTTCAATAGTGGTATAAAACCCAAATAGTTACGAACTTCTTTTCTCACTTCTCCATCATCACTGGGTTTAACCGAACATACTCCATTAGGATCCGGTGCAGATTTTTTGCTGTACTTATGCCTTTAATATCATGAATAATGTTACCAACCGCTCCTCTTGGAGAGACGTCAAATTTCTTGCCATAAGTACTGGAACTGTCTCATTACCTCCCAGGTATGCCTATTCTCGGTGATCAAGAAGATGTTTCAACAAACTCCAGTGAGACCCTAGTAAGGGAAATCTGGAAGAAAAAGCAACACAGAAGAAACAAATTATCCCACAGCCATTCCAATAATTGACGCTGGGAACAAGAAAGAGCAGAAAACCAGATAAAGATGACACTGGGGATGAGAGGAACAGGAGACCCAAGTAGCTATGCAGGATAGCGGTGCTGGGAAGGCAGTAAAAGGACAACAGTGAAAGTATACCTGGGCAGGGGCGCTCTGGCGAAGAACCAGTGATGCAGGTGAAGAAGAATGCAGTGATGTAGTCTATGCATACTCTTTATCCAGTGCCAATTCACATTGGGATTAGTTCATTCTTTTTTTTAAGAACCATTATTATGCCTCATTTCTTCAAAACTATTTATACAGGATTCAATCGTATTAGTTTAAGTTCTCCTAAATCCAATTTCTTAAACATTTTACAAGAATTAAATTTATGCTTGCTCTTAAGGTAGCTAAAGTCTTATTTATTGAAAAAATATAGATAAGATAAAAAATAATAAAACTCCCTAAATCTTTAATTTTCTTTGATAATATGTTTTAAAGGATGACATAACAATTTTCACTTAGTATTGATAACTCCTCTAACTTCCTCTTCTTGTTTAAGATTTCCTTCAAGAACTTATTATAATTT
This sequence comes from Pinacopodium congolense, assembly GCA_028565735.1. Taxonomy (NCBI): domain Eukaryota; kingdom Viridiplantae; phylum Streptophyta; class Magnoliopsida; order Malpighiales; family Erythroxylaceae; genus Pinacopodium; species Pinacopodium congolense. The sequence goes on along the minus strand of JAOXYD010000003.1, from coordinate 19,205,333 downwards.
GACATCTATGAAAAAATTTCAACAAAAGGTAGTTAATATGCAATTATTTGAAAAGTTTAAGAAACTTACTGAATTAAGTATCAATATACTTTTGCTTTAATGCTACATGGCATAATTGTCTCGACTTAAACTTGTCAACTAAATAGCAACTCTTTGTTGTTTTCCTCCCTTTAGCTAGTTTTGAACTATTTTCTACTCCTTGAAGTTACTGCTTTTATGTGTTTTTTCAGATTGACTTTAGTATTATTTGGTAGGCTCCCTTATAATCCTTCCGTAATTAATTTTGCGAGTTTCCAAATTTGATTTTTTAAGTTATAGATAGATGCTTCTTGGTTTCTTTGAGCTGCCTCTATATTTTGGAAGTGGGTCTCTAATATGGGTATAAACTTGGTCATTAATTCCTCTAATCTCGACTTCTTTTCATTTTGCTATTGATGGTATCCCAGTGAAGATGGTCTTAAATTAGCTTGATTACTTTAAGAAAAGTTTGAATAATGCCTCCATCTTGGACTGCATATGCTATTGTAAGGGTTATTGTTGGCCCTCAGAGCATTGCTCATGTAATCTACTTACTCTAGCTTCACAAATGTGTTGTCTAATTGACAATCTTACTTACTATGATTTCTCCCACACCAAACATAATATAAAATTGCTTCTAACTTGCTTGACATGTTCAAATTATCTATATTCTTATTAATTTTAGTTGAGCTGCTAATGTGGATATTGAGTCTACTAGGCAAAGTCTAACTGCTTAGATTGATTGGTCTCAACTAGATTACCGCTAGTAGTTATTCATGGGAATCTCCTTTATTAACTTCTAGGCCATTTTAAGAGTTTTGTCATTCAATGCTCCCCCAATCGTTGCATCAATGATTTGTTTGTGGCATTATTTAATATGTTGTAGAACATTTGCACCTACAACTAATTGGATACTCTATGATCTAGGGATCTTCTAAGCAAATCTTTGTATCTCTCTCATTTCTTATAAAAGGTCTCAGACTATATTTGTGTGAATGATGAAATATCATTCCTTACTTAGTAGTTTTTGTTAGTGGAAAGTATTTGAATAAAAACTTTTTCACCAAAATATCCTAAATTGTAATATATCTCTGAGGCAAAGAGCTTAATCACTTTTTTAAAGAGAAAGGAAATAGTCTTAATCGAAGGGCATCATTTGTGGTATCATTTATCTTAAATATATTATATATATCTAAGAAGTTTATGATATAAGCATTAGGATCCTTGTCCAGCAATCTATCAAATGAAATGAACTACTGCACCATCTGAATAATGTTCAACTTTATCTCAAAGTTATTGACATTGAAAGTTGGCATTGCTATGCTTGACTATGACCCTTAAAATGATGGTTTTACATAATTTGACATGGATCTTAGCCTAATTTCTTCAGCCATATCTATTTTTTTGGTCCCAAATCTACCCCTCTCTCTCCCCCCTCTCTCTATAAGTGTTTAAAGAGTTGTTCTCTTTATTTTAAGGTAGACTTCAACAAGATTGGATGGATTGCTTATTGCCATACGCCATGAAATCTAACTCAGATTGGTGAAAAACAACCAAGTGTATAACATGAAAAATTAAAGTAGACCAAATTAAATAAATCGTAAGACAAAAATATATGGTTAAATTAATAATTCTCAATTCTCCAAATATCGCTAGTAATCCCTAACAATGAAACTTATCATTTTATATAGTATATAAATGAGTTGAGAATTGTTTCCATAAGGATTTTAATGAGTGCCAGTCTAAAATTTGCAAATTATTTTTTAACCTAATAAGTAACTAAGTATAAATTTGACAAAAAAATCAGCACAAAATTATCTTAACTAATCAAAAAAATTGAGCAACCAAAGACATGCGTAAGGAAAAAGGAATTCATTAAATTTATTAGTTCTCCCAATTCCAATTTCTTAAACATTTTACATGAATTAAATTTATGCTTGCTTTTAAGATAGCTAAACTCTTATTTATTGGTAAAATATTTTGTTTAAGTTTTGATGCCTTTGAGTTGTTAAAGGGAGATACAAACATTAGATAAAAAATAAAACAGAATAGGGACTGTTTCCTCGCCAATTATTGTTAAAGTTGCATGAGGAGTGACAAGTTTGTGTCACTTTTGGTCAATGGTGGTATGAAGATAGAAGAAAAGAATGAAAATAAAAACAAAGGAAACAAAAACGATATATATATATATACACACACAGACACAAACACACATATATATAGGATAGGAGGTTGAAGACTATACATGCGGTTAAAGCTTCCATTTTGGATAAAACTAGCACTTGCACAACTTGTCCTGGCGTGTGCACTACACGTGCCAGACATTTGTTTTTATTTAAAATAAAAGATAAATTAAGGAAAGGGCCAAGGTTTCTTTTATACCTTTTGAACTATAGGTTTAGACCTTAATTTGAATTTTGGTAATAAGGCTCAAGGCTTTAGTAATCTAATTATTGTTTTACATTAAAATTAAAACAAATATTAGAAATTACTTTACTAATTAATATAAACTAATTAGTTTAATTAAAAATTAGAAATTAGTTTCTAATTAGAATAAAAATTAGAAATAAGATTTCTAATTAATACATAGTAATTTGTATAGTTAAATAAAAATTTTGAAACTAGTTTCTAAAGTAGAATATATTTAGAAATTAGTTTTTTAATTAATTAAAATTAGAAATGAGTTTTCTAATTATATTAAAATAATTTTTATTTAAAATAAAATTGGAAATGAGTTTCTAATTGAAATAGACTAATTAGTTTAGTTGAATTAAATTTTGAAATAAGTTTTCTAGTTAAAGCAACTAATTTATCTAGTTAAAATTAGAAATAAGTTTCTAATTAAATCAAAATTCATTCATGGGCTTAACATAATTAGAAATAGGTTTATAACTGAATCAAAATTCTTAATATAATTTGATTAATTCATATTAAAAAGTTATTAATAAAGCTTATAATCGATGAGTATAAAATCACTATTATGATAGATAAAATGATTTGTTTATTTTGCAATTTTTAAGACTTGATGAATAATTCTCTAACACCTGAAAACTTGTTTTTGCAGAAAAAATGCCAATAATAAAGAGGACACTTAGACTTCTCCGAATCACGAGGTAGATGAGAAATGTTAGCTTTTTGCCAGTGCAATTATTCAACATGCGATTATTGCCTAGAGAAGACCTATCACAATACGTTATTGCAGTCAATGACATGATGCAAGAGTTATACTTTAGAAACTGTTTGACTTATGCCCAAGTTGAAGTAATGTAGATGACACTAGTATCAACATTGTCTCAACCTAAAGGGGAATTGTCAAAAATGCTCTGGAATAAAGAAATAACTCACAAAAAACCTTATAGTTGATTGGTGATGACATTTATGAAAGAGATTCAAAGAAGAGAATTGATAAAGACTTTATATGCTATAGAGCTCCCAATGAAAACAGTGGGAGCTATTTCATATAGAGTTTTGTGAGCTTTGTCCTGCGAACTCCTTAACTCTATTCCATATAGGGCTCGTTACCTATAGGCATTTAGTGTGTTGAAATTACCATTACATAATTTAAAAAATTATGAATACATAAACTTTATATTTATAATATATGTTCCATGTGTTGTACATAAGAGTCGGTATGGAGTATGACAATTGGGATTATGTTGTTATAAAAATTATGATTGAACAAATAAGTGATCGTTCAATTTTAGAAGCAATTGTAATCTAATTATCCACTTTATATACGATTGATATGACATTAGAATGCATATATTTATTATTATAGAAACTTAGTGTTTTAATAATGGTTACTACTTTAAATAATATTATTCGTGAACTTAATAAGGATAAGAAAATAAATGGCTAAAATTATGAAATATGGAGCATGAAAATCCAATATATATTAGAAGAGTAAGAGGGTCTAGAATCTTCAAACCATGAACATTCCTGAGGAGCGTAATACTGCCCAACACAAGAGAAACTATGATGCATATAAGTTATGGAAAAAGAAGAACCCATTGGCTCATACATTGATGAGTAACATAGATAATGACATCATGCATTAGTTCTGTAACTACAAAACTATGAAGGGCATTTGATTCACGTTGGTTACACGTTTTTTAGGTGCTTCAATGACCAAAGTGAGGTCACTTACTATTAAGTTTTAGATTTATAAGAAGCGCTCAAATCATACATTGTAAAAAACATCTAAGCATATGTCTAACATGATAAATAAGCTGTGAGATATTGGTTATGAGCTTTAGGTGAGCAACAGGTGCAAGCCAGGATTCTTTAACTATCCCAGAGTTAAGAGTATACAAAGATGCACTTAACTAACAATGAGAGCATCAAGACAATATAAGATGCTACAAGATGTCTTATATTAGAGGAAGAGTGTCTTAAAGTTTTAAAGATGTCTTCTGAGGTATATGTAGTTGGTTTTAGCTTACCTAGAGCTGTGAACAAGAAACATAAGCACCATGGTATATCTAAGTTAAAGAAGAATAAGAGATTCAACAACTCTGTTAAAGACTCTAAGAAGACTAACCAGGACTTTGAGAAGACTAAGTAAAATCAACATAGAAAGGAAGAGTGTCCTTTAAAGAAGAAGAACTTAAAAGAAATTAAGTGTTATAATTGTGAAAATAAGGATCAGTTCACTCGAGACTATACCGAGTTTAAAAAGGTACAATTTTATACTATAAATATATGTTCAGTGAATGTCTTTTGTTTGTTTTTATAACTGAATCACATCTTTTGTCAATTGTAAATTTAAGAGTAATAAACCATGTAGCTAAGGATAATGATGCCTTTATTAAGGTCTAAAAGATGCCACATGGAAGTCAATAACTTTATATTGGTGACAATTCTAAAGTTGCTATATAAAGGATTGGCATATGCAATTTAGTCATAAATGGTAGTTGACCCCTCATCCTATATGAAATGTTGTATGCTCCACAAATTCAGCAGAATCTTCTCATTGTGATGATGTAAGTTAAACTTGGTTTCCATGTAAACTTCTATAATAATGGAATGGATTTGTATCTTGGATCTACTTACTATGGTCATGGTTTTATGTTTGATGATTTTGTTGTACTAGAAGTGATGAATGCAAATAAAAACATTAGTTAATCATTATTTACAAAATCTAATAATTCTAACATTAAAATAATCTTATGGCATGCTAGAATATGTTATAGGGTCAAAATTGAATAAGTCGATTGGCTATTCATTTTGATAGATAAATAAATTTGATTTATTTACATGTAAACATTGTCTAGTTGGTAAAATGACAAGAAATTCATTTTGAAGGGAAACACGAGCTTTATATTCATTTTAATCAGTTCATTTTAACATCTGTGATCCAATCACTGTAAGGGCAAGATGTTAAGTAATGTACATTTAATCACTTCCATAGATGACTATACTTAGTATGGTTACAAATAATTAATTTCTCATTAATTGGAATCATTAGATTATTTCATAAAGTATATGAATTTAATTAATAATCAATTAGATAGGGAAAAAATCATTATGGATTAATCGAAGAAAAGAATACTTGTTAGACAAGTTCAAGGTTTTAAAAGATGAAAAAGGAATAGGGAGGAAGTTAACTATTCCTAGAACCTTACAATAAAATGAGGTTACTAAAAGATGAAATAGGATGTTATTAGAAATTATTAAGTCTATGATGATACAAAGAAATTTATCGATCACCTTTTGAGGTGTCACATTGTTAACAGTTACTTAGGCACTTAATCGAGTACCTATAAAATCAATTATGAGTACACCGTATGAGTTATGAATTGGAAGAAGACTTGATATGTCAAGTTTCAAATCTTGGGATGTGATGTTTATGTTTGTGATCCCTCTCATAAACATGGGAAATTATGCCTAAGAAAGAAGAAAAGTGTCTTTATTAGGTACTCAAAACACTCAAAAGGATATATGCTCATTGGTGAAGAAGGTAATAAAGGAGTAATTGAATTTGAATCACGAGATATAACACTCTTAGAGAATGATTTTTCACAACAGGGTGAAATAGGAAAAGATCTATTCTTATATGAAACTCTTGATTAGCATCATTCTGTTATAAGGAATTAATAAGGGGAAGTTCAATCGAGTAGGGGCAATTCCACCAAAAACTTACCCATAATGAGCAATTTGAGTAGAGTAATTAAAAATTTACTGATGTAACCTCATTTAAAACAAAGTAATTAAGGAATAATTATTTGACGTCAATTTAAGGTTGAAGTTGAAATTAGTATAATTGCCTCAAAAGAGGAAAATGAGTTAAGGAATGTAAACGAGGGTCTTACTAGTCCTACTAAAGAAGAATAGAAGATGGAAATGAAAGAAGAAATGACTTCTTTAATCTCTAATTAAGTGTGGAACTTGATTAACATCTTTAAAGGGAAAACACCAATTGCAAACAAGTTGGTTCTAAAAATAAAATAGAAGGATAATGGAAGTATCAAAATATACACGACACACCTTATAACAAAGGGATATACATAACACGAGAGAATTTATTATGAGAAAACTTTTTCACCTATCGTGAAGTTTGCTTTAATTCATCTTATTCTGGATATAGTATCTGACATGAATCTTAAATGTCATTAAATATATGTAATGATTACTTTTGTAAGTGGAGAAGTAGCAGAAAAAATCTATTTAGAACAACTTGAAGGTTTCGTCAATGTAAGCCAAGAAAATAAAATGTATCTATTTTTAAAATTGATTTATGGCCTAAAACAGTCTTCCAGGAAATAGGACATTCATTTTCATAATATAACCATTTCATATGATTTCTAAATGATCGATGAGAACTACTTTGTATACATTAAGAGATCTAAAGATTAATTTGTGATGTTATCTTTATATGTCGATGATATATTGATTAATGACTATGTGGTCACTACATGAATCAAAGATTGGTTATCATCTGAATTTGAAATGAAATACATAGATGGAGCTGCATACATTCTTAGAGTTAAGATTTCAAAAGATTGTTTAAAGAGATTCTTATTGCTTTCTCAAGTGATGTATACTTAAATAATTCTTAAACGATTCTGTATCTAAGATTTTAAATCAATTGATAATCTTGATATTGAAGGCAAAGGTCTTAGCAAGAGATTTTCCTAACAACGTCCTAAAAAAGGGAACAAATGAAGAAATTTACTTACTTTAATGCAATTTAAAGTCTTATATACACAATGATGTGTAAACAACCAAACATTTGTTATGCTGTTTGGATGACGAGCATAAATTAATCAAATTCAACACAATTATATTAGAAAGCAGTAAAGAGAATATTGAGGTATCTAAATAGAACATAATACTCTACATTATATTATCAAGTAAATGATCTACATATACAAGGGTATACAAATGCAGATTGGTGAGAAAATTTAGACGAGATAAAACCAACCTTTAAATATGTTTTTTTTTTCACTTAATAATGGATCAATATCATGGAAAAGGAAGAAATAATACTACAATGCATTATTCATGATGGAACCTAAATTCATAGCATTCTCAATTAAAATACATGAAGTTATTTGGCTTCGTTGATTCTTGGTTAATTTATAGTGTCATTAAAAGTGAAATTGATTCAATAACTATCAATTGTGATAGTCAAGTAACAATTGCCTATATTAAAGACTTAAATTTTCATTATAAAAATAAGTGCATAGATACGAAGTACAATTAAGTGAAAGATATAATTGCACGAAGAGAAGTGAGCATGAAATATATATTTACATGAGACATAGTGACAGATCTAATGAGAAAGCAAATTTCTTGAGATGTATACATTAGGCATGTAAAGTCATTAGACTTACATAAATATTAAAATTTAATGATAAACACTTCTCTATGTATGTTCACTCACTGTAATGTCATATTTGACTGTAAATGTATGATGATGATTATGCATTGTGTATCACTTGATTAAAAATATATTTACTTTGAATTAATATATTTTATATATAAATTAAAGGTATGTGAGACAGATCAGAGATGGGCTCTCTTACACGAATAGTTGCCTTTAGTTTTTTTTATCCCTAGATATAAGACAGGTTTAACATTTATTATCTAGTTTATAATTACAAGCAAGAAACTTAAAACTAAAAATGTTGCGTTAAACCAGAAAGTTAAATTATAAGGAAATTGGTTCAAAATTTTTAAATTATCACTATATCTATCTTAAGTTGTCAAATTTAAGTTCTGAAAAGTTTTTAGAGTAGATAAGTGAACTCAAGTTAAACATTCTGCATGTTTGAAATATCATGTGTACAATATTTTTTGAATAAAAGACATTCAAGTTAAGTAAAGTGGGTAAATACCATAATACATTATTGGTATCATGTATGGAAAAATGGCCATAAAAGAGATTAAAATAAGTCTCAAGATCTCATTTTACATTGTGTGAAACCATAAAAGTTGAAAGGAACCTCATTATATACCCTTATAACTCTTGTCTCTTTCTAGATAATTGAATTTAAATTTTTTTGCTTTAGGTTAATCCTAAAAGATCATGCAAGATACTCTTATGAAACAATTCTAGGAAAGTAAATTGAATTGAATTCAAAAGAGAATTGAGAATAAATGAAGGTCATTTGCTTTTTATTATTGACTTGCATATAAAGTATTCAAAGAAGGCCATTGTCTCTTAATAAGGAAATTAAATACAGTCACGACATAATAAAAAAATAAAATCTAAAGATAATAAAATCCGAAATATGACTTAGTGTATAGCATATTGAATATACTCAATAATATCGAATCATTAGTCGACACGTCATAAATTCCTAATAAATATACGATAGTGTCATAGTATGCTAGTCATACGGGTTAGTGTACAAGTATAAAAACTATAGAATTCCAATAAAAAACCCCATTATATGTGAGTAGAAGATAATAAAGACAAATGTCTATCTATGATTGGGTTATAAATCATTATCATCACTAGCTGTAAATGCTAGTTAAGAATTTAAAATTGAAGTATATAAGGGATGATTTTAAAAAGATTCAAGATTTGATAATCATCTGATTCTTTAAAAATGAAAAAAAGAATAAAAAGATAATCTGTAGAGGTCTTCAAAACTTATGAAAAAAGAAGATAATCTGTTAGTGATTTTCTATATGTATCATGCATATATTTTAAATTATCTTGGTATTTTATGTGTGATTTTCTGACAGATTTAGTCAAAGATTTGTTAGATGTGGCCTACTCATTTTCGGTTTAGTTTCTTATGTAAGGCTATATAGGTAGCCATCATTTTCTTTAATAAAAGATTTTTCCCTCTCAGTTTCTCTAAACATCCTAAACTAATGGGAATAATTAAAGGAGCTAACAAGCATGCCACTAGGGATTCTTATTATATACCCTAATCTCAAAAGGCCAATCTTCTTCTTAGTCAATTCTAGCCTTATAAAGACACCTCAAGTGGTAAATGATTAATGGAACCACATAGGACAGTCCAATTCCATTATTTACAGAAAAACATGAGACCAATAAGCATATTGCAAAGTTGCAAATTTTCTTATAGATATTTCAAAAACTTAAGTTAGTATTTGTTGTATGACCTATTTATATGGTGCTCTAAAAATGACCAAAATATCTTTTAAATTATCTATTAATTTATAAGGGAACAATTTGACATTTCTCCTTAAAGTTACCAAGTATTTTTCTTCTTATAAATAAACATGGATTCAAAATTAATATAATGTAGTTGTAACTATTACTATAAATGAACTGATTAAATATGATTGGTGCATTGTACAATCCAAAAGATATTTTTAGATAAGAAAATGTGTCAGAGAGCCAAGTGAATGCCTCTTCTCTTAATCTTTAAGAGCTTATCCTAACATTCCATCCAAGAAGAGGTAATACTTATGGTCTAGTGGAAACTCTAGCATTTAGGTAATGAAATGGAGTGGAAAGTGATCATACCTTATAGCATCATTTAGTTTCTATAGTCTATGCATACTCTCTATCCAAGGATGATATACGTTGGGATTAGTTGATTATTTTAAATTAGCAATTGTCATCATACCTACTTTGAAACTACCTAGACAAAGCTCACCTAAGAATTATGAAAAATCAGGTAGATAGCACCTGCATCAAAAAGTTTAATTACATCGACTTTCACTACTTCCTTCATATTTAGATTAAACCTTCTTTACGAATGTACATCTAGTTTATGGTTTTTCTCCATCAAAATTTTATGAGTATAGAAAGAAGAGTTGATGCCTCTAATATCTACAATCTTTCGCACAATGGCCTATTTATGCTTGCCTAAGATTTACAATAACTTTTCTTTATATTCTTTACTAAAGTTTATGGCTATAATGATGGGTAGCTTTGAATTTTATTTTAGGAGGACATTGTTAAGATGTTCTAACAATTTCTTTAACTCTAAGATTGGTGATTCATAAATAGAGGGTCCTAACCACTTCTTAATATTCCTATTAATCTCATAAATTCTATTTTATGAATTATACACTCGCCAGCATCTAAGCATTGAACTTGTTCATATATTAACAGACTTTCTCATTTAGCTCCTTTTCATTAGTCTACACTTAATTGCAATAAATCTTGATAGAGAATTTCCTACACACAAGTAGATGAAATACAATTAGCAAAATCTAGAAAATAGCATGTATCATCATTACCAAAGGACTATTTAATATTTTCAAATATTTTAAAAACAACTTCTTCGTCCTGTACCCTCATAATTATCTTTTCCTTATGCACATCTGTTATAGCCTTAGTAGTTACTAGGAAAGATCTTCCAAAGATTAAAGGGATATTTATGCCTCCATTTATATCCAAATTTACAAAATAAATGGGAAATATTAACTTGTCTACCTCAACCGACACATGCTTTATAACTCCTTTAGGGTATATTATCGATCTATCAACTAATCAAAACCCTAATTGTATTAGTTTAGATTCTCCTAATCCTAATTTTATAAACATCATATAGGAAATTAAATTTATTCTTCCTTCTAAATCAGTTAAAACCTTTTTTACTTATAAAATATTTCAAGATAAGGGATAGTAAAACTCTTTAGATCCTTGATTTTCTTTGATAAGATAGTCTGAAGGAAGGTGAAATAGTTTTTACTCAATGTCGATAGCTCCTTTAACTTCTTCTTGTTGTTTAACATTTCCTTTAAAAACTTGGCAAACTGTGGCATCTCTAACAAAGTCTCAACAAAAGGAAGTTCATATGCAATTATTTAAAGTCTTAATAAAGCTTATGAATTAAGTATTAATATGCTTTTGTTTCATGCTACATATTACAAAGGTCTCGACTTATAGACAAAAGCTTCCTGGTTCTTTTGAGTTGTCTCTATATTTCAGAAATAGAACTCTATCGTAGATATAAACTTAGTCATCAATTCCTCTAAGCTCGACTTCTTTTCATATTACTGCTAGTGTTATCCCAATGGAGATGGTCTTGAATTAGCCTGATTACTCTAAGAAAAGTTTAGATAAAGCCTTTATCTTAGAATGTAGACGTTGCTATAAGGGTTTTTGTTAGCCTTCGCGACATTTCTTATGTGATTTACTTGTTCCATTTTTGTAAATGTATTGTCTAATTGACAATCTTACCTATTGTAGTTTCTGCCACATTAATCATAATATAAAATTGCTAATAGCTTTGTTGACATGCTCAAATAATCTATCTTCTTATTCATCAATTTTGATTGAGTTGCCAATTTAGATATAGAGTTTACTTGGTGAATTCTAACTACTTTAACTAATCAATTTTGACTAGAGCACCATTGATAGTTATCATAACTATCTCCTCTATCAACTCCTATGCCAATTTAAGTGTTTTATTATTCAATGCTCCCATAGTCACTATTGTAGAAAGTTTGCACTTATCACTAAGTGGATAGTCCATGATCTAGGAATCTTCTAAACAAATTTTTATATCTCTATCACATATCATACAAGGTCTCAAACTCTATTTATGTAAATGTTGAAATGTAGTTCATTAACTTAGTCATTTTTGTTAGTGTAAAGTACTTGAACATAAACTTCTTCGCTAAGATAGCCTAAATTTTAATTGATCCTTGAGGTATACACTTTAATCACTGCTTATTTCTATCCCTCAAAGAGAATGGAATTAATCTCAATTAAATGTATCATTTAATCATTTGTGGTATCGTTTATATTAAATGTATTGCACGCTTTTAGGAAATTACGATACATTAAGATCCTTATCTAGCAATCTGTCGAACTAAACAAATAGCTACACCATCTAGATAATATTAGGCTTTATCTCAAAATTATTGACATTAAATACTGGTGTTGCTATGCTTAACTATGTCCCTTAAAATGATAGTTTTGCATAATTTGACATGGACCTTAGTCTATTTTTCTCGACAATATCTATTAAATTTTATTGCCTTGAATTTAACTCTTCTTCTTATTTAAGCCTTTCTCTCTCTTTAAGTGCTCGAAGAGTTTTTCTCTTTATTTTGACGTGGAATTTAATAAGATTTATTTTGAGGTGGACTTCAATAAGATTAGATTTACTTCTGGTCGTGCACCATTTAATCTAACTAAAATTGATGGAAAATAACTAAGTCTATAAAAAGAAAATTTAAAGAAAACAAAATTAAATAAACCAATAAAAAACACAAACAAACGGTTGAATCAAGAATTCTTAGTTCCCCTAATAATGCAAATGATCATCGACAATAGCATAAAAAACTTGATGTATGCATTTTTTACTACTTCTATACTACGCAATTCTCTAGGTAAGTACATCTATCATTTTTCTTAATATATGAATGAGTTAAGTGAGGATTCCATGAGGGCTAATGAGTACTACTTTAAAATTCAAATTTTTATTGAGCCTAATTTTCTATTAGATATAAATTGGATAATTAAAAATAAAACAATATTAGCTTAACCAATCGAAGGAAATAGAGCAACTAAAAACATGCTTAAGAAGAAAAGAAATTTAATTGTATACAGTAATTTAGATTCACAGTTCCCTTGGAACTTTTCTTGTATTTATTACAATTTATCCCATTAAGAAAAATTATTTTCTCTATTAGCAAATATCTAGTCCTACACCAAGGAACGTAGAAAATTTACAAGAAAAATATTTGAATTAAAGTAAAGAGTCATTCCTATGAAATCAAATCCCAAGGTTATTCCAATCTAGAGAAAAGAAATTAATTCACATTTAATATGAAGAAAAAATAAAGAATGCAAGAAGTAAAGATTTAAGAAAGTTCAATATCGATATCCCTTTGAACTCCAACAGACTTCTCGCTTTTCTTTCTTCACTTTAATCTACTTATAGTAGGTAAGTAGCAAAATCCAACTAACTTATCTTATTTTCTCTTTTTTTTTCACCTTCTTTAATTGTCAATCCCCAATTTATTGATTCACTAATCTCTCCCTCTCTTCTTCTTTCCACTTTTTGCTTATATATTCTGACAATTTCTAGTATTGAGGAAATCCTAATAATTATTTTGGGGAAGTTTTTATCCTCTTCGATCCAAAATAGCCTTTAAATTCCATATTTCTAAGGTGCAAAATAGAAATTCAAACCAAGCCAAACAATAATGTTGAAAAGAACCATTAATCTGTTGTCTCCATTTGGAAGTAAAATGAAACTTTCTGAGAAGATAAATAGCTTCGTTTATCCCCAGTATTAATCTTCTAACTTCTTTTAGTAAGTGAAATTTTAACTTTAATGCTTAGTATAATGGCATTATTGAATCCAAATGTTTTACTTTAGTCCTATTTTCACAAAATTCACTTCTTTCATTAGTTGAACCATGAAATCCAAGACTAATTTGAATGCATCTCAAAAAGACTTATTAGAAGGATAATAATACTGAAAATGGGTGAAATTTATAAAAATGTATCAATAAAACTATCTAAATTATCCATTATCAAACCTTATATGACTAATTAGTAAAGAAGTATCCAGTACCAAATATTATATAGAAAGAATGTGCATATATTCTGTAGATAATGCAAATTCCCCATTAAAAATTTTCGCAATATTTTCATAATAGTAATGAAAAGAAAAGAAAAGAATTTGTCCTTTAATGAAATGGATATGGTTATGGCTTAAACTCATTTGATGGAGCTAAAGAAGAAAACAATGGTTGATGCCAACAATAAGGAGATAGAAGGTTGGTTGATGTTAGAAGTAAGAAAATGAGATAATGCCTTAGAATGGAAAAACCAAATTATGAATTAGTGATTTTGACATGACTCTTAGAATAGTGTTGACAGCGGGGCCTACTACTACTAGTTAGACTTGATGCTGATTATGGTGGCCCTTGCTAAATGTTAAAAAATATTATAAATGACTGCATGAACTAATAATTAATGGAATTTTGAACAAGTAAAGGATTATATCATTTTAAGGTTAGATTCGAGAAGTTTGTTAAATGTGGAAGTACTTTATGAAAATCCCTAATTTAAAACACACTCTTAGCTAATTTGAATTAGTAAAATATCTTTAGATCATAAAAAAGCATGATTTACTCATCAATTATTTTATGTGTTGATAGGGTGGGCATAAGAGCCCATTATTATTAAGTTAACAAAAGAGGGCTCGGAAAAACTTTAAATTAATTAATATTTTATAAATTAACACTCTTCATCTATTTGTGTTATTGTCCTTAAAATTTAGAATATGATATAAATTTAAATGATGAAGATTAAATTCAAAATTAGGTAAACTTGCTAGAAATTTGAAACTCATAATTGGTATTGAAAGGCTAGAGCTTGTTAAAATTTTACTATTGAATTATCGATGCAATTGAATTTGATTTAGCTTTTCGACATGGTCTTTTAATACCAATAAATCTTTAGGAACTTAAGTTTAGTCCTCATAGAGTAAAAAATAATTTTGCATTAATTATAAGTTATGGGAGAATTAACTTGATATAAATACAAGAAACTAGAAAAAAAAAGACATACTAAAAAGTCATAAATATCATTCTCTTACTTTTAAAAGTACGTAAAAATAATTTATAAATAAATATGGAATTCACAGTTTATTTATTTAAAATTATAAATTATAAATATGATATTTATAATTATATATGAATTTTTTAATCCCATCCATTTTGTCCCCATACCCTTGCAAAATGTAACTTAAGTATTCAACATCAATTTTTGACTTGCATTAATTTTACGTTATAATACACGTATATTTCCTTTTACTTAATGGCATTTTATTAGTATATAATAACCCAAACAGCAAAAGACACTAAATTGATGGCTTAGTAAGTTATGAATAAAAACATTTCAAATATTTGTTTAACTTATGAAATAAAGTCAAAGCCAACTTAACTTTTAAACATGTTCATTTATTTTCTTTTATTATAAAAAAATAGAAACTTGGATGGTAGATTCCCTATAGGTCTCAATGTTGTTGCTTATCATCCCTTAAATATAGATAAGCAATAAAAAAAATGGACAAGTATTTTATCAGTGAAACATTGAAATTTATAAAAAGGTTCTATAAGAATTGTACTCATTAATGACTTACCTTTCATTTGACTATCTTTTTAAGATTTAAGTAATTAAAATATCAATATATAAGTGTTTAGCATGCAAAGCCAACAAAATATGTTAAATTATATGAGATTAATTCTTATCTATATGAGATTTTGTGTTTTATTACCTATTTTCAAATATTAACTCACAACTCACCTTAATTAATCATGTTATGGTACACTTGAAGAAATGACTAAGAAATGGGAAGAGTGTATATATCCAGAATTATAACAATTCATTTTGTGTGCTAATTTTTTAAAAATGCATGGAAAATTTAAGAAATTGTTTTAAGAGAGGATTGTGGTATTAGAGCCAGCCTTGAATGCATATATCTACTTATAACATGTTGTGTGATTGCCACTAAAGAATAGTCCCCTATAGTAAAAGATAAATTGGAATATTAATCACTCTTTTGAAGGCATTATTCATAAAGTAATTGAGATATAAGTAATGGTGAGTACGAAATTGAAAATTTTAACAAGAACAATTTTATAATATTGAAGTTGAAAATAAAGGCAATCTTGAGAAAAAATAATTGTCTAGTAGTCATTCGTGAAAGGACAACTTGGATCACAGATAAAAAATGAAATGAGATTAATGATAATGATATAGATAATCTTCATTTAGCACTTACCGATGAAGTATTGTCTAGTATAAAGGAGAGATATGGGATCACTTCACAATGTTTACGAAGCCAAATCACTTTACAATAAAATATTCTTTAAATGAAAACTTTAAACTTTACGTATGATGGAATCTATTTTGATGACAGAGTACTTAAACACTTTGAACACTCTATTTTCTCAACTCATATCGTTGGGGCTCACAATAGAGATAAGTGAACATGTGGAACGTCTATTCTAAAGTCTATTAAATTCATATGACTAACTTGCCATCAATTTAACAAACAATTCAGACACTTTTGTCTTCGATGAGATTGCAGTCACTATTCTAGAAGAAGAGAGGCAATGAAAGAATAAGGAAGATAGGTTTGTAAGTTCATAACAAGTAGAGGCTTTAGCAGCTACAAGAAGGAGATCAATAAAACATAGCCCAAGTGGGAGCCATAATCATGGTAGATCAAAGTCCATGAGTAAAATTTTTTTCAAGTGCTATAATTGTAGCAAGAAAGGTCACTTAGAGAAAAATTGTTGGAATCTAAACAAGAATGGTTTTATTCCTCAAGGAAACGTAGTAAGCACTTTTGATGATGGAGTCCCATGATTTGAGAAGTAATGACGAATATTAAAGGAAAGAGAAGATTTACTTACGTAAGGCTTCTCAATTTAATGGTCAGTTTTTACATGACCTCTCGAAGTGAATTGTTCTATCAATATAAATCTATCTCTGAGGGATCTATGTACAATTATAATGATCAAGCTCTAAACATTATTGGTATCGACACCATTAAATTAAATATTTATGATAGTACAATTCAAATAATTAAAAAATTTTGACATATGGAGGGCTTAAAAAAGAACTTGTTGTCCGTAAGATAACTAGATGATCTTGACTTTAAATTTAAGATTTAGAATAAGAATATAAAGGTGATTAAAGGATCGTTTGTATTTAAGAAAGTAGAAAAGATAACTGCAAATCTATATATGTTGAAAGGAGAAACTTTGCAAGAAGGAGAAGCATTAGTTATCATGACTAGTTTAGATGAAAAAATTATAATGACGTGGCCTAAAAAAACTTAGAAATATTTCTGAACAAAGAACAAAGATTCTTGTAGAGAAGATCTACTTCCAAGTATCACTAATCTTCTATGACCATTACATTGTGAGCAAGCAGAATCAATTAAAGTCTAGCACTTCAAATTTGAGAAGAATATAAATTGTAGAATTGGTTCGCTCTAATGTATTGTAAGCACCGGTTACTTCTTTATGAAGAGTAGATTTCTTTATATTATTCATTGAAAATTATTCTAGGCGATATTAGGTGTACCCTATCAAGAGGAAGGAAAATGTCTTTCCAATCTTCAAATTTTATAAAGCTTGAGTGGTACTCAAATATTACAAGAAGATCAATTATTTGAGGACAGATAATGAAGGAGAATATATTGATAAATAATTTGATGTGTTCTAAAAACAAAAAGGCATAGAAAGGCAATTCAATAAAAAGAAGGTATCAAAAGGCAGTTTTATAAAATATACACTACTCAACAAAATGGAGTGATAGAGCAGATAAACAAAACTATATTAAAGAGAACAAGAATGATCATGAGAATTATAGGCTTAGACAAAACATTCTGGGTAAAAGTAGTCAATACTATCTGTTATATGGTGAATCGATTCCTATAAACTATAATTGAGTTGAAGACATTAATGGAGATGTAGATTGAAAAACCAGTAAATTATTCAAACCTCTATATATTTAGAAGTCCTATGTATGTAATGTTCAATGTCTAAAAAACTAAAAAGTTGGATCAAAAATCCAAAAAATGCATATCTTTAAGATATGCTGAAAATGTGAAAGGGTGTCAGCTATGGGATCCCATTGCCCATAAGGTTATTATCAGTAGAGATGTTATTTTCATGGAAGATAAGGATTAAAAGCAAGAAGAAAGTTTTGGTACTTTAAAAGAGAATACAGAGATGATAACAGTGTAGGTGGACTGGGAAGTGGACCAAAATTATTCTTCTGAAACTGTACTATAAAACGAGGAACAAGGTCCAATCAAATACGATGTTTCTGACACTTACAATCAACTTGTAAAAGAAGGTCACCAAGTTGGCACTCATATTATATTATAAAGGGCAACATTATATGTTGTCTTTTAATTGAGGATAAGAGTCATCAACTCTTCAAGAAGTAATAAATAGTTTTGATGCATCTGAGTGAATGGCAGTATTTTAGAAAGAAATTGAAGCACTTTATAAAAAATAAGACATGGGAGCTACTATCACTATTGCAAGGAAGAAAACCTATTGGCAATAAATGATTTTATATGTAAGCCCTAAAAGAACTTAAGAGGGGGTTGAATTGAGTATTAAAAAAAGCTTTATTACGGAACTAAAACTTAACACCCAACCAATTTGATTTAATGAGATATGCAAGGGTGAGTGCTAAAATGATAGCACACAATACAATAGGTAAAGAGAGTAGAGAAGAGAGGGAAAGGCACACAATTTTTTAAAGAAGTTCATCTACCCCAAAAATAAGCTACGTCTCTTTACTAATTAAAGCAAAAACAATTACAATCTTTTTCTAGGCAAAGAGTAGCCTTTACAACCAATTAACTAAAGCAAAAATAATTACAATCTTTTTCTAAACAAAGAGTAGCCTTTACAACCAATCTCTTTCTAAAAAAAGAGTAGCCTCTACACAACAATTTTTTTCTAGGCAAAAAGGAGCCCTAATATTGATAGGCATTTTCATTGGTTTTAAATGTATTTTTGTTATTATTTTTGCCCATTTATCATTTGAATTACACCAATATAAAGTTATTATTGTATATTTCAGGTGTATGTTGGTGATGGAGCACTTTATGAAGATTTGGATGCAATTGGAGCTTGTTTTGGTGGATAAAGAGGAGTTATAAATTCGATGCGTAAAGCCCCATATGCAAAGGTCAAACGAGAAGCATTCGGTCTACCGAATAGCAAGGATCGATCGACTGAATGAATAATCATGGGACGTCGGTCGACTGAATGGCAGGATCAGTCAATCGAATGAGAGTCGGTCGACCGAACATGCACCGATCGACCGAATAATTCATAATTAGTTTGTCAATCAATTGAATGGCAGTATTGGTCGACCGAATAAAGATCGATACATATCGTATAAGCTCCTGTCCATAGTGTTTTACTTAAAATCAACGCTCAGCTCATAAGAAACGACACAACATTAATTAAATAGCCATAAAACAACCTTCCATCAGGAGTATAATAGACAAAAAGAATCACAGAAGAAAGGATCAACAGACCAGAGAGAGTCGAGGGAGTCATGACAGATAGTAGAGAAACATTCCTGAGGCAACTTTACACTATTTTAGTTAGGTTTAACTTAGGTTTTTGTTTCCTTTTGGTTTTATCTAGCATTTGGCAATAAACTGGAGTCCCTAGAGTCTGCAGGAGGTTTCAAGGAGGAGATTTCAACTGCATTGGACCAATATTTTGTTGTAATTCTTTCTCTTTCTTACTCCTTTGTATAAACTCTTATTTTCCATCAATGAACATGGCGTTTATTGCTTTAATCTTGAGTTTATTGATTATGTTTTGTGCTTAACTTACTGAGTTGGGGTTATGATTGAATGGGTTTTGTGTGTTTAGAGGATTTTTTTCCCCTAATTTAAGTGCTTACTATTTAATCTTATGGGATTGGTCATCTTAGTGAGATTTATAGATGATTAGAAGACCTTGACTATAGGCTTGTAACTGTTTGAATATTAATTAGGTAACATAATTAAAATTAGGTGTGGACTAGGCCCTAGAGTCTTTTGTGCGGATCCCTAGGATTAACAAACTTAATTCTAGGCATCTTGATATTAATGCCTTCTATTTCAATTTGTTTGTTGGACCAAGATAGATGAATTGAGTCTAGGAGAGAAAAGATATTTCCATGACCATTTTTTATGTCTTGCATTTGCGATGTATGCCTTAAATCTGTACAATGAAATGTGTTTCTTGTTTATTAAACCCATTGCAATCTGAGTCCTAGCCAAATTATTAATTATTAGACTCCTTTCCTTTAACTTTTATTTAGATTGAATCTTGTTTATTTTCATCTTTGTTTGTTTCCTATTTGTTCCTCTTAATTAATCATCTTGAATTTGTTTAGATAATCTTACATTAATTAATCTAGTAGTATGCTCAGATTCCTAGGGAGAATAATACTCAGGGTTTACTCTGTTTTATACTACTTTTCGTCAAGGTGCGCTTGCCTTTGGTTGTTCTAAGATTAAATTGACTAAAATTATAAGTTGTTTAGTCGACAACAAGTTTTTGGCACCGTTGTTGGGGAATCTAGTTTGTTAATACTGGGTTTGTTGGTGTTGATTATTCTAGACTTTGTTGTATTTGTTATTTTTTTTTTGTTTTATGTTCTTTGAGTTCTGGTTATGAACATCATTGTTTTTATGATTGCAGGTAGGCATTGACATGGATATGGAAGACTACTATAAGTCCTATGGCACCCAAGAAGGGGGGTGAATTGGGTGTTAAAAACTTTTTGCAAAATCAAAACTAGCAACCTAATTCAATTTGAAAATTAAATGCAATCATTAAACCAAGATTCAACCTAATATAGAATGGTAATGCAAATATCAAAGAGAATGCAATAAGAGAGTTTAGAGAAAAACACAAGGCAATTTTTTAGGAAGTTCACCTACCCCAAAAATAGGCTACGTCTCCCTTCCAACTACTTGTTGGATGATTCTATACTAATCAATCAAACAAGTACAATCTTTTTCAAG
>JAOXYD010000003.1:19160722-19184249 GCA_028565735.1 Pinacopodium congolense | reverse complement strand
GTAAAAGATTAACAAAAAAATAGATTAATAATTTATACATCTTATTATTTTATACCAGTTTAATACCGATTTTATAATGATTTATACCGGTTAAACCTCTAAACCTTTAACTCCTTTCAGTTTTTACAACATTGATAAATAGTTTACTTTAGAAACTGTTTGACATCATTTGTATTTTTTTTGTTAAAATTTTATATTTTTATCTTTCTTATTAAAATAGAACTATTTTTGGTTAGTATTTATAATAAAAATTGAAAATAAAAATCTATTTGATTAAAATTTATGATAAAAAAATAAATTCAAAATAATAATTAAATAAAAATAAATTCAAAATTTTAAATTAAAATACTCTTACACACGTCTACATAAATTCTTTAACATGTAGAAGAATATAGTTTTTTATTTTTTATTTTTCTGATTTTGTAAATTTATAAAAATAAAAATATTGACATACCATAATAACAAAGAACGTTTATGTTTAATTATTATTCCTAATTATTATTAATGTGCTTTGCTAGGCTAATAAATAATCATTTTCTTTCTTCTTCTCCTTTTTCTGTCTCAACCACGGGCAGTGGTGTACCAAATAAAAATTTTAATAAAACTAAAATCTAGTGTAGTGCATTCCATTTCCATTTCCATTTCCATTTCCGTTCCAGATCTCTTCCTCTTCCTCTACGGCAAGATCTCTCTCTTTTTTCCCCTCTTCTTCACCAATTTGTTTTAGGGAATTATAATCAGGACAAAAGCTTTTCATTCATGGTGAATCAGAAGATCCCTTAAGCACCAAAATGGATTCACAGCCTTCCCAATCATGGGGAAGGTCATCTGTTGACTCCCCAACAACCACCAGTCCCCACCGTACCTCTTCCTTGGCCAAGACTGTCTCTGACGCCGGCAGCCAAAGCCTCTCTTCCATTCTCAACAACCCTCACGTCGGCAAATCCGACAGCTGGTGGTGGTCCTCGTCCGCCGTCGCCCTACCGGAGTTTTCTCCTCTCATCTCAAGCAAAGCTTCGTCAGAGCTTTCCAGATCTGATTTCCAGGCGTACTTGGCCTCAATCTCCGAGCCCTACCACCGATTCGAGGACATTCGAAAGCATGCTGCCGTAGAAGAGAGCAAGGAGTCAATCGGAGGTCAAGGCGAGGCTCTCGTCGCCTGTTTGCGAGAAGTGCCTGCGTCTTACTTCAAGGAAAATTACTCTTTCTCGAATTTTTCGGAGAATTTGGGGCTTCAAGAGAAGCTGACACAGTATTTGGATGTGGTGGAGTTGCATTTGGTGAAGGAGATTTCGTTGCGGTCGAATTCATTCTTCGAGGCGCAGGGGCAGTTGCAGGATCTTAATGGGAAGATTGTGGAAGGGTGTGGAAGGATTCGGGAGTTGAAGGAGACTATTAGGCTTTTGGATAAGGATTTGGTGGAGTCCGCTAGGCGAATTCAGGAGTTGAATGCTACGAGGAGTAATCTTTTGGCTTTGCAACATAAGTTGGGCCTTATATTGAATGTAAACCAAGCTCTGGCAACCCTTAAATTGGTAAGTTTTTCTTTTTGTCTCATTTCTTGCTCTTACTTTGAAAAGTAGAAAACTTGGTATCAGAATGCTGGTCCCCAAACTAACATCGTTCTCTTCCTAATGCCCACCATTTGTGTTTTGGGATTTTTCTCAGTTTGTACAAAATCTGTGCATCATCTAGTGATTTTAGATGTTTGTGCTCGTTGTGTGGTTGATGTTGTACGTTTTTGCTTTTGCGCTGTTTGACTATGACCGTATGACTGGACATAGAAAGCTCTGTTGGATAGTTTGTGACTGACGCTGGATATTGTTCTCAAACTTTTGGCATGTAGCTTGTTGCATCTTCAGATTGTGCTGGAGCTTTGGATGTCACTGATGATTTGCAGCATTTGTTGGTAAGCCTCAGTATATGAATTTTACCATTCAACTAATTGATTCTCTTGGGTGTATGGCCTTTATTGAATATGTTTTTAACAACCATCTCTAACTAATTTTAATTTCTTTATTTATTTTTTTACCCTCTACCCTTTGGTAATCTTTTTTGAATGATTAGCCATATCAGTCGAATGTGGAGAATACTTCTACGTGACATATAAATTTCCCCTTAAAACTTATTATCTGTCTTTGATAGGATGGAGATGAGTTGACTGGATTGCATTGCTTCCGTCACCTTAGGGATCATGTAGCAGCTTCAATAGAGTCCATAAGCAGGTACTTGTTTTTTTAATTATTATTTTAGCAGTTATTGCACCAGCTGCAAGTCCACTTGAATTCGTTGTAAGTTACATGTGATCGTGTGAGATTGTTTGTTACATTCAAATAGTTATAGTCTTATCATTTTTTAATAGATGTCAAATCCACGTGGGAGAATAGGAGGGAAGGGTGTCATCGTCGATTCTTAAAGATCTGAGAGAGCATTTGAGAACATCTTTTTTTAATTGAGTCCAGGCAATTAAGGCTTAATTGTTCAATATCCTGAAGTTTGTTCAAAATGACTTCTTATATGTTGTCATATTGACAAGAGAACTAAAGGAATCCTGTACTATTAGGCTAACAGTAGACATAATACTATCCCAAATATTCATTATTGGAACGAGTTTCATCAGCTATAGATTGAAGATTATAGAATTGCTTTCTCTGTTTCCTCATATTGGGAGAATTGTTGTAAGGCCTAACTTGTGTAAATTATTGTAATGCTCAATGTTTGTTTTGTAGCATTCTTTCGACGGAATTTTTACATGCTTCAATACATGAAGCTGGAGTCAGGGATGTCATTTTTCTGACCAATGCTAAAGCAAAGGCCTCCATCTCCACCAATGGAAAAGACGATGTGAGTTCAATTCCTTTATTTGCAATTATTCTTGGATGCAGCAATTCTTTGTTTTGCTTATTGCCTTTTAGTAATTTATTTATAGCTATAAATTTCAAAAGTTTTGCATTTATTCTGAACAGTGGGAATAATCTAAGCCTTCCTGAATTGTGGATCATTGCTGATACATGCTTCTGGCATATTTATGTCTATGTTTATTTATTTAGTTATTATGTCTATGTAAAGAATATACTAGAGTTGGAAATGTTGGAACTAGTAGTGGAGCTGTTCTTTTATACCTGTGAGAGCACATTCATTTCAAGTCTGAATGTGTTAAACTTTACTTTCCTTTCCCTGAGTTGTGGTAGGTATTTGGTAAAGATTATGTGTATTGCAAATTGCTTCCAAGTAACTCGTAAACATAATTTTTAGAGTTTTAATACCTTTATTATTTTATTGCATTGTTATTGTTTGGTGGAAGATATGGTTAATACCTGTTGATAGTGGAATTCCCTTTAATTTTCACATTGCGTTAAGTCCTAGATTATTTTGAAGGTGTTATGCTTGGGTGGCAGATGCATATCATGCTCTGCGGAAGATGGAGTTTCCCATCTTTTTTCTCATCCTTTTTGATATATGGTTGGACTATGAGCAATGGACATCAACATTATGCAGGACAGGAAAATGCCACAAACAACTCTTTCATTACTCAGTTGGCAGTGTGTATGAAAACAATGTTTTTCTAAAATTCTTTCCCTGCATCTGACAACTGAAGATTCCAGGATGCAGTAATTGGATTTCCTAACTGTTTCATTCATGCATTGGTTATGTGCATGCCAGGTTGTAGGGAATTTGAGTTGGTATTTATTTTTACATTGATTGTTTCTGAGTTGTTATATTGGCATGGTCATGCTAGCAGGTGAAGTTGGATGATGAAGATGCCTGTAGTTTTCGGGATCGTCTTCTGCCTCTTGTTGTTGGCTTGCTTAGAATAGTGAGTAGTCTATATAGTTTTTGTTCTTAAAATTTGAGGTTCACCTTGGTGCAAACATTGAGTATTTTGTTGAAAATAATTTTCAGGCTAAACTACCCGCTGTTTTGAGAGTCTATCGGGATAATCTGACTGCTGATATGAAAAATGCTATTAAGACTGCAGTGGCAGAGATGCTTCCGATTCTTGTATCCCGGCCATTGGATTCAGATTTTAATCCTGGAGAGCGGGCTGTAGATGCCGATGGCAAGTTCATACAAATTTAGGATTTTATTATGTCTTTTTAAAAGCCATTATTCTAAGTAGTTGATTGTCTACTTTATTCCACTGCCAATAAGTTATGTGTTTGATTGCTTCCAGCTTATAATGTTTGTTGATCACCCAGGTGGGGGTTCATCACTTGCAAGCAAGTTGAGGAGCTTGTCAACTGAGAGTTTTGTTCAACTTTTGACTGCTATTTTCAAGATTGTACAGGTAATGTCTGCATCCTAGTACAGTATGAGCACTCTATAGTTTTGCATAGCATATACTTAATAAAATTCTGGGATGAGCTATCTTTGATTGGACAATTAAACTCAGAGTTTTGTTCAACTTTTGACTGCTATTTTCAAGATTGTACGGGTAATGTCTGCATCCTAGTACAGTTTGAGCACTGTATAGTTTTGCGTAGCATATATACTTAATAAAATTCTGGGATGAGCTGTCTTTGATTGGACAATTAAAATAAGGATTTGGCAACATAAAAATGGATTAGTGAAATAGAGAGAGAGAGAGAATGGAAGTGAGAAAGTAAAGTTTCTTAGATCAAGCAGGCAATAGTATGAAGAAAGTGATGTTAACCTATTCCATGGGACATTTTGCTCCATATCTTAAGCGCTTTACAGGCAGACAGTTATTATAGTATTTGTATCTAACTGAAAATTTTGATAAGAAAGTGAAAAATATTTACTTGTTTTATTGACACAATTTGTTTTATTCCTAAAATATTTTCACAAAATCAGATACATCAATTAATTGAAAATGAGTACTGCTTTTCTTCAACTTTTGGTCATGAATTTATGTCTTATTTCCATGAAAAGTATTGCACACACGTATTTCTGTCAAGTATTTTTCATATGTATTATTAACCGAGTATTGAAAATACGTGACATGTTTAAGATGGCTTTTCTAGTCTAGGCTGGAATCAAACTTGATAAGGTCCTGGGAACTACACTTTTGGGTGATAGATGATGTTCATTGCTTCCTTGACATGGACACTAGAGATTTATGATTAAACACCTTTTAAAGAAGATGTAATGTGATTTATTTTCTTTTAGTGAATGCAGGCACATTTAATGAGGGCTGCTGAAGTGAAAAAAGCAATTGAGTGGATTATGAGCAACCTCAATGGTCACTACGCTGCTGAGTCTGTTGCTGCTGCTATTGCTCTTGGTGCTGCTGCCACTGAAACACTTCAAGTGAGTGATGGTCAAACTGATTCTCCCCTACCATCTGTGGGTCAGAGAAATTCTACCAAGATTCCATTATCTCAGGGTAAAGAAAGTGATGCAGTGGGTTCCTCGAATATATCAAAAAATTTCAGGTACTCTTTTCTGTGTGTTGTTATTTTAGATGTATAATTTTGCAGCATACTGCATATCTTGGGCTTTTCTCTATAGAATTTTAGTAGCATTCCTTCTGTCGAGGGGAAGGATCATTCAGAGCTTTGTGCTTTTTTTTTTTATTATATCACCTGCTTTTACAATGAATTTCTTTTTCGTCAACATGAATTTTCATGTGTAAATAACTTGCAGTTAAACTGTTTATTAACTGTACCCATTTAAGGTTTGCATGCGAGGTGTGGGCCATGGAGGTTTTTTTTCTGGATCAATAATGTCGAGGAAAATTAACTACGAATTTGAGTTGTAGTGAACCAAGTGAAGGGATCATTAAACGGCCTTTCAAAGACATGATAGGTCTATCTTTTATAGGGAGGAAAACTGCCATGCCATTGCCAGAGTTTATATGGTCTCATGGGTGTTGAAGTGATTGAATCTTTAGAACAAAGGAAAATCTTTGGTGTTCAAACACTAGGAGTGAGTTCCTTTCAACGTATGAGTTATGATAAATGGTGTACTTTGAAAATTTTTTGCTTCACGTTCTAGCCATAATTTGTGAAGGTTGGCAATAAGCATTGTTCCACATCAACATGACAAGACTAAAAAATGCAAGCAACATTGGAACACCCTACAAACTATCTGGGCCTTACAAGTAGTCAATTCATTAAAAAATGCAGCAATACCTACAAAAATGACACTTGCAGGAGATGAGACTTTAAGTCTTTATGTGGTTATCGTAATCCTTCTGCAAAGAATCAGTTTTGATTCTATTCTAAACATCAGTTTGCAGTTCAACTACTAAATATACTATGTCTAAAGGTTCTGATTTTGATAGGGCTGATGTACTGCGCGAGAATGCTGAAGCTGTTTTTGCAGCTTGTGATGCTGCACATGGAAGATGGGCAAAGCTTCTTGGTGTCCGTGCTCTTCTTCATCCTAAGTTGAGATTACAGGAATTCTTAAGCATATACAATATTACCCAAGAGTTTATAAGTGCCACTGAGAAGGTGCTTATCCCTTCAATTTGACATTTAGAAAGAAAGAAGAGCTAATTTGATTGCTGTTCTGATGCTTTTGTAATTCTTATATGCAGATTGGGGGAAGGTTGGGGTATAGTATTCGTGGAACACTGCAGTCACAGGCAAAAGCTTTTGTTGATTTCCAGCATGAATCAAGAGTTAGTTTCATCCAACTTAATACAGACAGATTTGTATAATTTTTGCGATACCCTGCAAATCTGTTGCTAGAAATAACTTGCAAATTGGTTGTTGTAGATGAATAAAATAAAGGCAGTTCTTGACCAAGAAACATGGGTGGAAGTAGATGTTCCTGATGAATTTCAGGTCATCGTCACTTCATTGATTTCTTCAGAAGCATTGTTATGTGGAACCGTGGATAGTTCTGAAAATCATATGACAAGCTACAATGAAGTAGTTGCAGGCAATGATGCTTCATTCGTGGCACAGACTGAACCAGAAAAAAGTCAACAGCCACTGGCAAGAGTGGATTCTAGTGACATGTCTTTGCAACCTGCTGTGCAAGTCCAGTCGGGTCCTTCTATTGAGGCATCTGAAAACAATAAAGCTGATATTTCTTCAGCTCAAAATAATCATGATCATGTGAAGGAGCGAGGAAAATCTACCTCCCAAACCCTTGTTTGTGGAGGTGTTGGCTATCACATGGTAAACTGGTTAGTTATCTTGTTCTACTTTTGTCAGTATTGGCAGATTCGTAACAGTGAAACCTTTTGCCTTATTCTTCACAAGGCTTTGTATACGATGCTAGATGTAGTCTTAAAGTATTTTCTATCTAAAGTTCCTATGGCTTAATAATGGCAGTATTTACAATTTTCATTTTGCTATCATCCAGGAACTTGAGTTGTTTCCCTATTATTTTTGGTCTTAAATTGACTTTTCTGAGTCTTGCTACATGATACCATTTGATGTTTCTTCTTTTTTTAAATTACAGTGGCTTGATATTGCTGAAGATGCTATCAGAATACATTGATATGAATAACTTTCTACCTGCACTATCATCGGAAGTTGTTCATCGTGTTGTAGAACTACTAAAGTTCTTTAACACGAGGACTTGTCAACTTGTTCTTGGAGCTGGTGCTATGCAGGTAAAGTTTTTAATGATTAATGATAAGTTTTACTCAAACTTCATAAAATGTATAGCCTAAATGTTTCTGGATAATAAGATGTCCTGTAAGTTAAAAAACTGTTGAATACACTGAGCTCTCTACTAGGTTGGAGTTTTTAATAAAAGTATTTGTGGTCCGAATTTGGTTTTGTAGGATGTTGTGGTTTGTTAATTTTCAGCATGATGTAATTACATATTCTGTTCTAATTTTGATCAGTTTTGGTGAAGAGAGTTGACTTGTTGTAAGAATTTATGATGTTATACTCATAATTCTCCAAAATATTACAATAAAATATTGGCTAATGAATCTTTTTCGCTAATTGTCTTCCATATGGAGCTGTAAAGCTAAATCCTTCTTATGGATTCATAAAAAGCATAGAACTTTGCTAGGATTTGGATTTTTTCTGTTCTAATATCTGACTCTGATTTGAGTTCCAAACCCAGTGGTTAAAGCTATACTCTTAACCTGAAGAACTTTGTGGAAAACATCAATATAATAGGGTTTCTAGTGTTTTTTCACCACAAAGGATAGGGTATTCTTTTTATTAGTGGCCACCACCTTTTTTTAATTGTTTACCGATAAGCACAGACTATGTCTTAGGGTATCAGAGATTTTCTTTTTATTCATGTTGCTTTTTGCATTACAACATATTAACTTCCTTTGATGTCAAATTCAAAATTTTGGTGGTTAGTTCATCTCAGAATCATGGTTTACATTTAATTACAGGTCTCAGGATTGAAGTCTATTACCTCTAAGCACCTGGCCCTTGCAAGTCAAGTCATCAGTTTTACCTATGCTATTATTCCTGGTATGTTTGCTACTTCACTTAATTTTAACCGTAACATTCTACTTTCCTGAAAAATTAATTGCTCAGATGAATGAGAATTTTGCGTGGAACTTTTCTATGATCACTTTATCATCGACTTTATAGGTTGTTTTTCCATCTATGCTGGTCGTAGTTGTTCCATACATTGTCAGCATCTATTTCATCTTCTTGATTATGGAAAATATGTTTTCTTTTTTTTTTTTTTAACCTTCAGAGCTTAACTGATGTACTCTTCACAATGACTCTTTATAATTGCTTCATGTTCTAGACCTATGATTCCCTTGAAAAGCTCTTCTACTGACTATCAAAAACATGAAATTTTTTTTTTTTATCTAAACCCCTTGCTTGCACTTTTTAAAACTCATATTATAATTCACTAATGCATTGAAATAATTTGTGCAATAACCTTGGGTCAAAACAATCCTATTTACAAGGGGATACTTGGAAAGATGGTAGCTATATATCATCCTTACCAAGGGCAACGTAAAGCACCTTTCTTTTGGAATAACAATATGCACTAGCATAGAGAATGCGTGCCCCAATTTTCTTGTTTATAACTCTCTTCTATATATATCATTTGCATCAATTTTTTTAATTTAAGTTTTGAGAACTTTGTAAACTTTTCCTTTTCTGTGACTTCAAGTGCATTCTTTCCTTTTGGGATTTGAAATTGGAGCAGTAGTTAATCTGTTACTCAAATTTACTGAATTTATTTTCTTTTGCCTTGTATCTGGACTAAGAAATCAGACAAGTCCTTTTCACTAAAGTGCCTGAGACAAGGAAGGGCTTACTTTTGTTAGAGATCGATCGAGTGGCACAGGTTGGTACTGTTTTGTTTTACATTTTGTTGCTTACCATGTATTTTTTCTAAAAGGAAAAGTCCCTGGTGAAAGGGAGGGCTGGTGGGGTTGAGTGCATTGCTGAATTGGGACAGCTATTAAATAGAGATTTGTAATGAAACCATATAATCATCAGGAGCTATGAATCTCATATGAATTTCCATTCATTTGTACCCTCAATTTTGTAGCAGAAACTAGTTTTGATGTTGGAGGTGTTTGTAGTTTCAGGATATCAACTACACAGTTTTTGTTACTTATGTGATCCTGATTATTTGATCTAGGATTACAAGGTTCACAGGGATGAGATACACACAAAGCTGGTTCAGATAATGCGGGAAAGGTTGTTATTTCATCTACGGGGTTTGCCTCAAATTGTTGAGGGCTGGAACAGACCTGAGGATGCTGACTCTCAGCCCAGCCAGTTTGCACGAGCCCTTACAAAGGTATTGAATGTTGTTGAACGATCATTCTTGTTTATGATTTAACTGTTGTATATCCTTAATGTTCTGCATGCACCGGTATGATTTGTTGTGGATAGAGATGCAACAAAAGCTATTTGGCCATGATATTTTGGCCCCATCCTGTACTGTTGAGGCCAAAGTTAATGTCCTGTTGGGCATTCTCATGCAGCCCAAAGACACTTAAATTGCTGAACATGATATTGTTGTAAAATAAAACGTTTAAAGTTAAAGAAATCCGATTGAAAATCAAATTTTAATTGATTAGTTTGACGATGAACCATAATTTTCTTAATTGACAATTACTAGAGAATCAAAACAGAGAGTGGATGTTGATGCTTAGTTCTAAAATTGCAGTAGAAGTCAGGGCATGCTATACTGGTTAATGTTGTAAATTCCATGCTTTTCATTAATCAATTGTTGAAAGGTTTTGCTTTGTCTCAAATTTATAGCTTCAGCAGTTACACACAGGCACACACATGTACATATATAATCAAGTACACAACTTTGGTTCTGTTATGTAACATATCCTTCATCTTATCACGTAATCATGAGTATAGGTGGGGGCACTTGGTTGTCAAGAAAATTTTTGATCTGCTAGAAACATGAAGTTCATTATTTTTCTCATCTAAATTTTATGTTGAGAAGCGAGATAGATTTGCACTGTCTAACATGTTAGAAGTGTGTTGATGGGTAAAACAACTGTGTTCAAATGGCGCATATGTTCTCCTTAAAGTTGTATAATCAGAAATTTCCAACAGTTTTGCATAATTGGTAGTTCAACTTGTTTCCAGGAGGTTGGCTTCCTCCAACGTGTATTATCTCGGAACTTGCATGAGGCAGATGTTCAAGCAATTTTTAGGTGAGTTGAGATTCGAGCATGGTGATCTATCTTTTTTTGCTGTCATTTGAGTGTTTCTGTTTTATTTACAGTCAAGGTACTAATAGTGACTTTAACATGTTATAAAAATCATCTCGTCATCGCAATGAATTCTGTGCTATCGTTTTTACAGGCAAGTTGTATTAATCTTCCATTCACAAATTTCTGAGGCATTTTCACGGTTAGAGATTACCACTCCACAAGCAAAGGGCAGGTAGTTTTTTTTTTTTTTTCAGTATGGATGTGAATATTGCTTCATCCACCGGATTCTTTGTGTTATTATTATTCAGCAGCAATGGTTTATTGTATTTGGGTACTGTTTTTGCAATTTATTTTGAGACCCTAAGTAGTTCTCCTCTTATTTTGAGATCAGACTGCATCGAGACATTAAACACATTCTTGGATGCATTAGATCATTGCCTTCTGAGAACTCAGATAAATCTGGTATTTCTAACTGGGGAAAGCTTGATGAATTCTTGGCACAAAACTTTGGGGATGCAACTAGTTAAGATCCTTGGTGGACTTCTGAAGCCACTATTTTTTCGCATGAATGCTCGAGGATCAGAACTGGATCTCATCATTCATAACGCTTACTTTGTAGAATAGATAGAGGTAACACCGTCATCCATATACTTTGTTTTTTGACCTTGTCAAATTCTTGTTTTGGTGCTTGTGTTGTTTTACTCATTCACAAAGATCTGATGAAAAGCAAAGAGGTAAATTTTGAAAATCGTTCATATAAATAAGCTGTGGAGTTGGTGATTTCTCCTGCCTTTCCATCTGAATCACTAAAATGGAGTCGGGATGACTTGGAAGAAACATTAAGCTCTCTACCTTTGCGTATTTGATTCTTGCAAGTGGCAATAGTTAAGTATGAATCGAAATTGGTTTACCCATGACATAATGGATAGAACCAAAATTGCAACCAAGTTTGATTGCAGAACTCGTATTGGTGACTGGTCACATTTCAATGCTTAACATAGCAGTAATGAAACATTAGTTTAGTGTATGATGGACTTGGCAAGTTACCTCTCGATTTTCTATGCTTAACGTAGCGGTAATAAACTATTCAATTCTAGTGTTTGTTTGGAGCCATATGGAATTCAATTGAAACTTGTGATTTGATATTCCTTTTAAGTTCAGAAGCAATGCTTTGTTGAATTCAGCAATTGCAAGTTTTTTTTTTTTTAATTGAAAGTGTTTTTTGTATGACCTGTGTTTATTATTGGGTGATTTGATGTTGTTGCAGGTGTTACGGTTTTTGTTTGGGTAAATAGTGGACTAGTATTGTATCACAGCCAAATGTTGCGGCAGCAAGTTTGTTTTGAGGGGGAAGTTTTTGTAGTAGTTACCCAGTTCATATTAAAATTCCTTAGTCAAAAGCTGATATAACATTGTCCCTTCATTGTATCATTGCAAAATTTGATCACTTTTCATAACACAAATGAGTTTTAACAATGATTTGTTTTTCATTTTTGATTGCAAATCAATGTTATTTTGATTCTGTAATACAGCTGCCAAAATTACTCATCTTAAATGAAGTGCATGGCAGATAAGTAGTGATTATTAGCGATTATTGTAAGGCAAAATATTTTAAGTATTTTTATATATTTTAAATTATTTGCTGTTGTATAGAAGGTATTTTTTTTGATATTTTTTTTTCTTGTAATAGTCACTGATAATTTTGAAAGGACCATGTAATTAGAATCTTTTATCTTTTTTTATATGATATTCATACTTAAGAGATCAATCCTTTGGAAATAAAAGTGCTGGTATTGGCATGGGGTACTTTGATTCTCATTTGTTAGTTGTTATTTTCCTTCCTTTAAAATGATATCATCATAAAAATCATTATAATATGTAAAAAAGATGTAATTGTACACACAATTAATAAATATGTATTATATTTAAGGGCAAGAAAATAAATGAATGGGAAAATAGTTATTATAGGAAACAAAAATGCATTTGATCATAGTTAATTAGAACATGAAAACGGTAAACAATATAAATGTTATATATATATATATATATTATATGTAAGCAAAATAAAAAGCATACAAGTTTATACAATTATAAAACAAGCATGATATGCGTAAAAAAGAAGATGAGTATTGCATTATGTACTTTCAATAACTAATATCAAGAAAATCTATTTAGACATATTATCCTCCATCTTTGCAAATATGAAAATTCTAATATCATAATTTATGAATAATGATGAACATAAATATTGCATTAGTTAAAATTTTAATGCTGTAATTAGGAATAAATTAATTATAACAATATAACCTTTAATAATGAACGCACTTAACATAATTTATGTTTATTTATCATCATTGTAATAAAGAATACACCATTTGAATACAACAAATTCAATGACCTTTTGATACTCATATTAACTTGGGTTTTTGAGATTTAGTGGTCTTTCAAAACAAAAGAACATTATAAAAATGGCAATATGATTTCTTATATTTCCTAAATGTATATCTAGATTTATCGTTCTTAAACATTTTTCTTTGATGAAATTTTTGCTTAGAATAAAAATGAAACACATTTTATGGCTTAGAATGACTATGACGCACATTCTTATGAATCATGTTCTTTAAAAAATCATCTTAGTTAATAAATCCTAAGTTCACAAACTCTTCTAAACTATTACATATTACACAGAAGCTAAATAATTTTCTAATTTACAAAACCTAAATTCACCAAGTTTTTTAAATTATATAGAAGCTAATTCAATGAGCAATGTAAACAATTATATAAACAATATAAATAACTTGTGAATTATTGCTTTAAAATAAAAGAGTAAGAAAGAAAGAAACTCAAGCTGATTTATATAGGCTCGGAGATATGCACTTTCTCCTATGTCCTCCTTTTAACAACTTGTTGAAAATTTTCTTTATAACGGTCACAAATACAAATCCCTTTTTTCATAAAGTTATAGAATAACTTTTTACATCCACTCTTCTTTTTCAATAGGCTTAAGAATAACCTCTTACAATACTCTCATTTTTTAAAGAGTTTTAGGATAATCTCTTATAGTTTCACTCTTAATATTTCCACTCCATAAAATACACGTCTCAAATATATAATTCTCACGAACACCTTTAAAAGATATTACTCTTTTATTAATCAATATGTTTAGGGACACACATAACATTTAGAGAATGAATTCTCAAAATTCATACAAAACACATTTATAAGTTCAACCAAAAACAAAAAAAGCTCACAATGCTCAAATATTTTATATAAATGTTTCTTACACTTGTTTTTATAAAAATAACACCCATAAAATACCTATTTATAGTGTTTTCTGGGCCTACTAGTTTAGCGAGTTTTGCCCAATGTTCTAATGCATTAAAATTGTAATACTCCCCCACCTTATTCAACAATATAAAATATGCCCATTATTATTCTTCTTCTTCTTATTTTTTATTTAAACCCATTTGTAAAGGTTACTATACACGTTTAATTTCTGACAATCATATCTTCACTGTCCAGTCACCGTTTCTAATGATCTAGGACTATGAAGAAGGCTATCATGATGCTCTATCAAACTCCTGAAGTTATTGCATTAAAAACGATCTAAGATTGAAGGAATCAAGGCTGGAAGTTTCAATTGCTTTAAGTAAGTCATCGTTGTTTCATTGTTTTTGAACCAAACAAACCATGCAGATCTGTTAGGGAACGACTCATTTTCAATGGTGAACAGAAATAGGTCTCCTTTAAGTTTTGGAGTTTCGATTTGCCAAAATCAGGAGGATTTAAAGCTTGTGGCAAGTACCATTAGAAAGAAGGAAAAGAGAGTGGAGTTTTTGTCTGGCAACACACGGGTCCCACAACCTATCACGGTAGCTTATTTTTATACTAGCTCAGAATGGTCCAATTTTTTTAAATTTCTATAAATTATGTGGATCGACTTTTATAATCGTGGTATGATGAAATTCTTAACAATTTGTGAATTCAAAATCATGGAAGTTTAAGCGAGAATAGGGTCTAGGCTTGAATTGTGTAGTTGGATAACCTTAGCATTCTAATGAGTTTTAGGTTATTAATTGAGCCCAACAACTTATAATTAGTATTGATTAAGATTTTCCTTTACTATTTTATAAGTGCATCAGGAGTGGAAATAACATTGTGAGGTTCAAATCGAGAATTACAATAACTAGGTAAGTTCATATTCTCTTACTGATACATACAATGTATCGCTCCTCGAATATGTTTTTAATACCGATTGGATGATGGCCTATTAAATATAGAAAGATGCCACACTTAGATGCATGTATATATAGATAATATAGTATTGTTATATATATATACACGTTTTGGTACTAATGTATATGATAGGGATGTCTTATATTGTGTTTAGTCACGTGATTTCATATGTTTTTATCTTTATCTTTGAGGTAAAAGTGCTCAATTTGTACCATTCTATGATGAATGACATGTTTAATCTTTTAACATAAATTATGGATCAAGACACCAATTTTAGGAAAGAATTAGAATAATAATGTAGCAAGGAGCTATCAAACTAAACCATTAACGACGGTTGTTACAATTGATGAACAATGTCGTTGATAGAGCAATCAACCATTATTGATGGACACAACCTGGATACTTAAACCACCGTTGATGGACTGTTAACCTCCATTTTACACACTGTAAATGAAAAAACAGAGAAGGGCAAAGAGGACTTTTACCAATCCTTGTCTTTACCCTAACTAGAAAGGATATAAAAGGGGTAAAAAAAATATAGAGAGCAGCAGACTTTAGCCTCCAAGAGTCTTCTTCTATTTTCCATTGATTTCCTTCATGTTCTTAGTGCTATGAGTTGGGTTTCATGTTGTTTTGTATTCAATCCATTCAATTTAGCTGTTTTGGGTTTAGTTAAGCTTTATTTATAGTTGTTTTAATGATTTCATAACTGTAATCACGTTTTTGTATATCACTCCATATTTAGCTTTGAATTTGGATGATTATTGCTGCTTAAACATTTGAATGTTGTTAATTAATAGTTGAATATTTGATTTTGCCATCTTGTTTTAATTATTACATCAAGATTTCATTAGTTAAACATTTGATTTTATCTACTTTTAATATGGGTGGCTAATCGTTTAGGGGTTAAAAGGTATTAAAGAGATGAAGGGATGTTGATTGTAAGAATAAAATTGGGTTTTCATTAAGATTGTGTTTGTAGGCGTAGATTGAATCAAAACTTGGGTTTAGTATCAAGAATTATGGATTATTCATAGGATTGATCCTATTATTAATTTCTAATTCAATCGCTAGGTATTAACTTTTGATCTATAATTATCTTTAGCGAATACCATAAGTGAAAATAGGCTAATTGAATTTGTAATTAAGACTTAATCAATTTAGCTTAGAGTATTGATTCTTTAGGTTGCATGATGTGTGTGTGTAAGGTTATGATCTAAGTTAGTGATTCCATAATTTCTAATGCTATTGCGCAATTGAATCTAAAGATTGTATCTTGGGTTATTATATAGTCAGGGGTAGGTTTTCAGTCGTATTGAACTGACCTATAGTTAAAGGAACCAGGGTGAGAGTCGTACATGAGTCGATATGCTAACATCTTAACTAGAATGCAAGTTGTTTAGTTTTGATGATCAATTGGATTTCCCATAATCTCGATAATATCTTCTACCCACTTTGTTAGTATTATTACTTGCTTCTTTATATTTTATTCTATCGTTTGTTTGCTTTCGTTTCTTTAGTCATATTTCTGTTTGATTTAATTTCATCGCATTAGGGGTTTTTTATTTCCTTTCGTAACATTAAAGATAACATTTATATCCTAATTCTTTGTGGATTGATCCTAACTTACTCTACTACAAAGTTACAAGGTTTAATAAGGTTTATTATACCTTCTTTGATTATGTATTGACCAAAGGCAATTGAATGAGATGACCATTTGCAACAAGTATTTACCACCTCGAATTGACGATCTATTTGATCAACTTCAGAGTTCTAAGTGTTTTTCTAAGATCAACCTAAGGTCTAGATATCATCAACTGAGGATTTTAGGAGAGAATATACTTAAAACTTCCTTTAAGAAATGGTACGAATATGATGACTTCTTAATAATGTCTTTTGGTCTTATAAATGCTTTAGCAGTTTTTATAGATATGATGAATAGAGTATTCAAGACATTCTTAAATAGATTCATTATCAACGACAATTTGGTGAATTCACAGGCAGATAAAGAGCATGCCTAACATTTGATATTGGTGTTACAGATACTTTAAGAATATCAACTGTATGTTAAATTCTCAAAATGTGAATTTTAGCTAGAGAGTGATGCATTTTTACGACAAGTGGTATCTTAAGACAGAATACAAGTCGAAAGCTATAACGAATTGGAAAAGACTAAAGACAGTGATAGAAGTGTGAAGCTTTTTGGGATTATAGGTTACTGTTGAAGGTTTGTTCAAGAATTTTCTAAGATTGTAGCCCCATTGACTCAATTGATTCAAAAGAATGTCTAATTTATTTAGTTGGATGCTTGTGAGGAGAGCTTTAAAAAATTAAAAGAGTGTTTAACTACAGCATAAGTACTGGCTGTACCAACTGATGGTAGAAAATTTCAGTTATATTATGATGCTTTGATAGTTAGCCTAGGCTATGTGTTGATTTAGAATGATAAGGTTATTGTTTATGCTTATAGGTAGTTAAAAAGCATGAACAAAATTACCTTACTCATGATTTAAAGATTACAGTAGCGATCTTTACATTAAAACTTTAGAGGTATTATAAATATGGTAAGACGTGTGAGATTTATATAGACTACACAAGTTTAAAGTATATATTTCAGATGAAGCACTTAAATCTCAGGTAAAGAAGATAGATGGAACTACTAAAGATTACGATTACACGATTTAATATTATCCAGGGAAGACAAATGTTATGACAGATGCATCAAGTAGGAAACTCTCAAATAGTTTGGTAGATATCATTGTAGATATGAGAGCTTTAATCAATGACTTATATGATTTGATGGATTAAGATGCTTAGTTTCATATTCCAGATTTAGGAGTACTACTTGCTAGCATCAGGGTACAATCAATAGTGTTGGATAAGATCAAGGTCGTTCAAGATTAAGATCCTAAATTTCAAAAACTTATATATAAAGTTTGGGAAGGACGTCCCAAAAATTTTGAAATCGATGGAAAAGTTATCCTAAGAATGAATAAGAGACTATATGTTATAGATATAGAGAACTTGAAGGAGGAGATTTTAGAGAAAGTACACTATACGATATACAATTTACATCCAAATTCTATTAAGATGTACTATAACATTAGAGATACATATTGGTGGGATAACATGAAAAAGCATGTGGTTGAATATGTCTCTAACTGCTCGACGTGTCAACAATTGAAAGCTGAGCATTAGAATCCCTTAGGAAAGCTATAACCACTACCAATTCTTAAATGGAAATGAGAAGGGATTATAATGAATTTTGTGGTTGGCTTACCTTATACAAGGACTCGATGTGATTCAATTTAGATGATTGTAGATAAGTTGAAGACATTAGTGCATTTCCTACCTATAAAAACTACCTACTTAGTGTCCAAACTCACACATGTGTATATCGAGTAGATAGTTTGTCTCTACAAAATATCTGTGTCGATAGTCTCTAACTATTGATCACATTTTACATCTCGGTTCTAGAGGCAACTGTAGTAAGCATTAGACACTAATTTTAGTATGACATTCTATTCTTAGACTGATGGATAGTCTAAGAGGATGATTTAGACCTTAGAGGATATATTGAGGATATGCATGATGAACTTCAGTGGTAGTTAGGATTTACACTTGCCTCTAATTTATTTTGCTTATAATAATAATGATCACAGTAATATTGGAATGGAACCATACGAAGTATTATATGGGAAGAAATGAAGATCACCAATGTGTTCGAAGAAGATAGGTGAGTGATAGTTGGAGGGCTCAGAACTAATCAAGATTACATCATAGGAGATTTCATTAATCAAGCAGAGACTAAAGACAATGTGTAGTAGATAGAAGAGTTATGCAGACTCGAAGTGCACGGAGGTGGAGTTTCAAGTTGGAGATATATTATTCTTAAAGATATCTCCGATAAAAGGTGTGACGAAACTAGATATATTAGGCCTTATGAGATAATAAAGAGGGTTGGAAATATGGTATACTGATTGACATTATCCCTAGATATGGCCAAAGTTTACCTTGTGTTCCATATTTCTATTATTTACAAATACATTCTCAATTCTTCTCACTTACTCTAACCATAAAATGTAGAGGTAAGTGAGTATTTGACTTATAAGGAGAAGCTAATTGCCATTTTAGATTTTGAAGTGTGACAGGTTCGATCAAAACAAATTCTCATAATTAAGGTGATGTGGAGAAATGGCAATATTGAGGAGATCACTTGAAAGACAGAGCGCGAAACGCAAGAATTATATCTATATTTATTTCTCCATTAAAGCATTACTGTAAACTTTGAGGACAAATTTATTTATTTTTTGTAATGTGGGGAGATTGTAATACTCCCCTACCCTCTTTATCCATATAAAATGTGCCCCTTATTCTTCTTTTTCTCGTTTTTCATTTTATACCTATCCCTAACAGTTACTATACATGTTTAAATTTTTACGACTATATCTTTGTTGTCCAATCACCATTTTTGATGATTTATGACTCTATGAAAAGCTCTTAGGATGGTCTATTAAATTCATAAATTTATTACTTTAAAAATAACCCATGATTAAAGGAATCAATGTTGAAAGTTTTGGTTCTTTTAAACAAGTTATTGTTCTTTGATTTTCAATCACTTTTTAGCCAAAGCAACACCATTATTATTTCTAACAATCCCAAAAACACAAGAAAGGAGGGAGATATAGTAGTGAACAACTCATTTTGATGGTAAATAGAAACAAATCTCCTTTAAGCTTTGGAGATTTGATTTACTCAAACTAATAGAAGTTAGAGCGCATGACAGGTACCATTGGAAAGAGAGAGAAGAGAGCAACATTTTTAGGTTGGTCAGACAATGTGGGATGGTGACTGATTTTTCGACCAGTTTAAAAATTGTCCAAAATGTTTTAAATTTTTTTAAAATTATTTGGATTGAATTTTATAATTGTATCACATTGAAATTCTTAATGATTTGTGAATTAAATATCATATAATTTTAGACAAAAATAAGATCTAGTTTCAAATTACATAATTGGATTACCTTAGCAATTCTAATGAGTTCTATGTTAGTAATTGAGCCCAATAACCTACAAATAGTATTAATTAGGATTTTCCTTCTTTATTTTATAGGTGCGGTAGGAGTGAAAATAACAATGCTAGGTTTGGACTGAGAGATACAACAACCAGATAAGTTCATATTTACTTATTGATACATACGTCATATCGCTCCTCGAATATGTTTTCAATATTAATTAGATGACGATATCTTAAATGTAGATAGATGTCATACTCAGATGCATGTATATGTTTATATAATATAGTATAGGTATGTGTATATATATGTGCATAAACACAAATTCCTCCTTGCAAAGCCCATGTTACCCTTATTACAATAGTCAAGTATATCCATATGGATTAGGTACATTTGTGATGATTTCTGTATAATTAAATATTCGTTTGATGGAATTGCTTAATTGATCCTTTAAGTGTATGTTTGGTTGGGGTTGTGGAGGAAGGAGACACTGTAGGATATGCCATCTTATGAATATGAATCAAAGTTAAATGCGTACTAGTTATAATTATGAGAGTTGTTATGTTTCATGATACTGAGATATGTTATAGACCGATTTTGGTTAATGCATGGCTCATAATTAGGTCCTTGTTTATTATGTTTATTATTTATATGATTATACTTTTGGACACATTAAGTAAGGAATGGTCTCTTGGTGATACTTGCCTCTCAACAACCCCTTTGATTAAGAAAGCATTATAGCTATTATGAGTATAAGCATACGATAGGGTCATTAGTGATGTTTAGTTTTTCATGACTATTCCAGGTTTAGTATTGCGAGGATTACCTTTGAAAATTAGCGTTCTATATATATTCTTTCTCCATGATCCATTATGCATTATGTGTGCGCTTTATCATGGATTATATATGTATATTTATACTAGTGAAATTTTTATATATATGGTGTAAGCGTATATAGAGTATTATAAGTTGATATAAGCTTACTCAATAACGTCTAACTCCATTCAATCTTATTTTTCAAGTCAGCTATTTCTGATTGCGTAGTAATGACTTTTGAGGAGTAGTGATTGCAACTTATTTACCTTTATGTATGCATTTCATTTATTTTTAGATGTACTGAAACTCTAAAGTCTGCAGTACCATGTTTTATTATATTGTAAACTTTATTCTGATACCCGCCAATATTATTGTATATTTGTTATGTATCTACTTATGCGTGCTTGTGCTATATTTCATTTTCTTGGATTTTGTGTTTTTCATTGTTAGTGGTTAAGCTTACATATAATCTGGGAACTTCGACTCTTAGGTTTCACATGATGGTGACATACTTGTTTTGGACAGTGACAAAAACCCTTTTACCATTGCATATCTGACTTATGTTATATGATTTCTACCTCGACTGGTCAACATGTACCTTGCAGTTGTTGAGTAGTACACCTAACTAGTTGACTAGTCCACTATTTAGACTAGTTTTCAATCCTTAATTCATTTTCAATTCAATTCAATTCTTAACTCATTCATATACATTATAACATGTTCCAATCAATTTCTAACATCAATAGACACTTATTAATACATGTAATTTACCTTAAATATATTCGTAACACATATTCATTCATTTTATAATAATCACTCAACTTAACTTCATTAAATTATCCTCACACTTTCTTTTTCATCTTTTCACAAAATCTTTAACACAATCACACTCAATAACTCATTTTAATCTCACAATTTACCTTGGTCAGTTATAACTATTGTTTTTCACTCACACAAACTCATATCTTATACAATTATTCATTCAAAAGGATCTTCAAATACAACAATCTCATACAACTCTTATTGATTATACATATATATAAATCACTAACCATAAATACAACATGCATGATGTAAGCCTTTTAACACTATGGGAAGTCAATGAAGAAATTTACAATAAAATTTACACATATAACCTATCAATTTTGCTATCTTAAACTTGATCTTGCATCTATTAATTTGATCTTTTAGTAATCCTAACTTTAACTCCAATGCTCTTATTTCCATCTTGGTCTTTATCTAACTCTACTTTTGCTCCAATGCTTTAATATAAGTTCCAAAATGTGTTTCTCTACTCTTTCTCCACTCTAAGGCTTTACATGCATCTCCATAACATGTTACACCTATCTTTCCTTTCAACACATTAAATAAACTAGAACTACTAGTATTAACATTTTGTTATCATTAAAATAAATGTGGAATCATCCTTAGTTCAACATTGTTTGTGTATTGAATGTGATTTGACATGCATTATATATATGTGTATATTATAGTATTAGTATAGTATTGTGTGTAATTACATCGATTATTATCATAAAATGACATGAGTGTCATGACCCCGAAAAGAGTATGTGACCGACATGTGAGACTTGAGAACCAAAACCCTCAGATCACATACTATTGAAAAAAATAAGAGAAAAATAAATAAAAATATGACATATATAAGGATAATACTATATATAATAAAGATATAACAATGTTAGCGTGCGTTAAAAGGAAGAACTTACAACACACTAAATCATGTCATTGCAAATGTTATAGTATAAAAACAGATAAAATAAATGGAAAGCATAAATAAAAGTAAATAGGTTGCAGCCGACAGGCCTCAAGGGTTACTATTGTGAAGTTGATGGTAGCTACCCTAAAAAAAAATAGAATTGAGGGAATTCAGACGTCATTCAGTAAGTTCATACTCCCTTATGATATCCAATGTCATACTCATACATAATAACAAACTAATACAAAAATATGCACATAACATGTTGCACATCCAATTACATCATCTACATAATTAATTTTGGAAAAGAATATCTATAAGACCCTAATGTCTAAGTGTGAATCTTCACTATACTATACCTCCAATGGTTTCGGGGAGCTAAGCATCACCAACTGCCTAACCATACTCTTATGCTTATACAATCATAAGGTCCTCTTAATCCAAAAGGGTTGTGGAGAGCCACGCATCATCAATAGACTAATCCTTGTACAATGCGTTTAAAGTTATAAGTATATCAATAATAAACATAATAAATAAGGGTTCAATCAGGAGCCAATTATCAACTAGGATTTGACCATAATATAAATCACTACGATAAAATATACCAACTCTTATAATCACAACCAGTGTACATTTGACCTTGATGCATATCCATCAAATGGCATGTTCTACAAATGTTTTCTTCCCTATAACCACAATTAAGCACATCACATATAATCAAAATATCAATCATGTGATTGCACTAAACAATTACTCAATTATGCAATGATCATCATGCATGTATGCAGTACCTATTTCTAAACATATCTACTCAGATATTTCCATGATATTTATATTTAGCCTTGTGATATAGGGGTACATAATATTGTGTATATGTATTTACCATATATATATATATATATATATGTTGATATATATAAATATATAAATATATATTTATGTACATGAAAATGAATATGTATATACATTCCTAAATATTGTTGTCTATACTAATGTGGTATAAATATAATATCAATAAGTAAATATTAATTTACTTGATAAGTGTACTCGTTCGTTTGAGCCTTGCGATGTGGGTTTCATTCTTGATATACCTATTGAATTGGAAGGAAAAATATCTCAATTAGTATTTGTTGAACCAAGGGAGGTTCCAATCTTGATTTTGATGATAACAAAATATGCTTAATCACTAATGGTTTGAGTTTAT
>JAOXYD010000003.1:19148244-19160622 GCA_028565735.1 Pinacopodium congolense | reverse complement strand
AGAGTTAATTATCTTATTGAAATGGTTATTTTAATTATTCTTAATTATAAAAATTTTATCTTAATAATTTTAATTTTAAAAAAAAAATCACTGTATTTTTCATTTTTAAAAAAATTCCCCTGTGTTTTTCATTTTTTTCAAAAAACCCCCTGAATGTTTCATTTTTTATCAAATACCCCCTGTATTTTTAATTTATATCAAACACCCCAT
The DNA here is from genome assembly GCA_028565735.1 of Pinacopodium congolense. Classification (NCBI taxonomy): domain Eukaryota; kingdom Viridiplantae; phylum Streptophyta; class Magnoliopsida; order Malpighiales; family Erythroxylaceae; genus Pinacopodium; species Pinacopodium congolense. The sequence continues at coordinate 19,160,412 of JAOXYD010000003.1, read as the reverse complement.
GCACAGTAACTGCCACGTCATCTGTCATGTCACTCGCCACGTCAGCACAGATGCCCAGTCAACCCTGCCACGTCAGCCGGTCAACTCGCCACGTCAGCATAGTCAACCTGCCACGTCAGCACACCCGCCACGTCAGTGCCCAGTCAACCCTAAATAGTTTCATGGGGTATTTGATAATTTTGTTAAAATACAGGGGGGTCTGTAATATTTTTTAAAATACAAGGGGTATTTGATAAATTATGAAAATACATGAAGTATTTTGATACTTACTCTTTTTTTTTTTGAAGTATTTCATTATCTAGTGGTGATAAGTACTCCATGAAAATGGATAATATGCATTAGAAGCATTATCCTTTGTAAGTATGAAAATTGTAACATCATAATTTATGAATAATGTTGGACATAAATATTGCAATAATTAAAATTTTAATGCTGCAATTAAAAATAAATTAATTATAACAACATAACCTATAATGATGAATATACTTACAATAATAATTTAAACATGATAATGTAATAATTTAAGTTTGTTTATCATCAATGTAATAAAGAATATAACATTCAAATGCAACAAAAAGTTAAAATCACTAGATTTTGATCATATACGATTAGTTTAAATAACTCTATTTCTATAAACCGTCATCTTAATGATTAAACAAATCAAATCAATTTTTTATTGGATCTTCGTCTTTGAAATAGATGATTAATATTTGACAATATTTATCCCAACCTTTGTTAATATCTATTTTTTCAAAATATAATTTAAAATATAATTTAAATATTTAAACATAAATAATATAACCATAAATATATTTTTATTGATGAAGATATTATACGATTTCATAAAATTTTTAACTTTCTGAAATGTAGTATGTATGATAGGTGGATTTAAATAAAAAAGGAGCAAATTTAGAACTTTATTTATGTAAATTAGTAAAAGAATTTAATAAAAGGAGAAAAGGTCATCTTTTATAGACCTATGTATCATTTAATGCTTTGTCTCTTATATGTTAACAAAGAAGATTTGCTTCTATATGAAGAAAGCATTTGGAGTTGAAGTTTGAGATTAAAGCTGAAGTAAGTTACTTCGTAACTTAAAAAAAAAAAAGGGCAAAACCTTTTTAACCAGCATCTTGTGGCTTTTAGCAGCTGAACATGCCACATCGTAATAAAATAAAAATATTGTAATAGTAAAATTTTATAGTAGTAAAAAAAAAGTGAAAACGGTGTACGCGTCATTTTCCACCCTTCTTATTCTTCACATCCTGCCTTTTTGTCCTTGGTTATTTTCGCAGTTGGCTTTTCCTGATTTTCCCATATTTGTGAAACTATGGGGACGAAGAAAGATAGATTGAGATACGGAGATGTCAGCGTAAACTGTAAAGAGTTCTTGTTAGAAAGCTTTGATTATTTCTTAGATTTGCTGGACTCCTCTGTCCTTCATCTCATTCCCTTAAAAGCTTTGATCTTAATTTCTTGCTTTCGTTGTTTCACTCTTTTTCATTTCAGGGTTCGCGCCATGGCCGCAAAGACGAGATATCGTTTTTAAAAAGGGGGAAGCAGTTCAGTTGTGGCGTGGGTGAGGTTAATGTTAATTTGGAGAAAGCTTCGAAGTCGTTTGTCAAAGAGGCTGCTCTTGGGTCAAGTGTTGCTATGATTGACGCGGGTCTTTTGTATGGGGAATTGGGTAAGAGTGAAAACGCGATTGATTGGTTTACAACGTAAAGCCGTGGAATTTGGTGTTGTTGCTGGCCAAGGTAATTTGGGGATTTCTTATTTGCAAGGTAGCCCCTATTTAAGTTCATAATCATGTTATTTATTGAACTTCATTGTCAATACATTGGATTGCACGTAGGAATGGTATACCACCCTTATGTACATGCCACTATTTTATACAAACTATATGACAAGAAGTAGAAATTAAACAGCTAATACGTACAAGGATTATTACTAAATGCATAATTAATTATTAGACTTTATAAAACATACCACACTTTATTATTATATTACATACAAGGTTAACCACAAGATTTAATTTGTTTTAGCCATTCCTATAGCCAGGTACTTGGCAGTAACCATTGAAGGTTGTGTTAAAGCTCAACTCCTTTCCTATCGGAAGTGACAGTCGAGAAACTTCAACTGTGGTGAACTGGGCATCATTCCTTTGAACCCCTATGAACGTCACTTTCTCTATGACCCATTTCTGGCTCAAAGCGAAATCCCCGTTGACGACCTCTGATCTAACGAAAAGGGTATTCCCCATTTTTCCACCGTAAAATCTCACCAAGGTCCAGTTACCTTCACTTGCTCCTCCCATCTCAACTTGCTCTCCATCATCCAAAAACACCTCGCCTGTGCTGTTTTCTTTGCTGCTCACAACCACCAAGAGCTCGAAAGGTGTTCTCCGAGCTGCTTGTAATGTCATGGCCTCCCCTTGCAAGGCCAAAATGTTGCCATCCTTGACATGCACGTTTATGTGGTCAGGACGTGCATCAAGTGTGACTTTCTTTCCTGAGCCTATTATTAGTGCGTCAGAGTAATTAAAGAGGCTAAACCAGTTTCCCGCAGGAAAGTACGCTTCAACAGAAACAGCTTCTGACTCGATTACTGGTGAGACCAGCACTCCTCTCCCAACTAGGAACTGTGAACTGACTTCGTATGTGTCTATATCTTCAGGGAATGTGAAGAACATTGGCCTTACTATGGGAATTCCTGAAGTATGGGCCTCAAACATCAATGTATAGAAATACGGAAGTAGACGGTAGCGCAGACCGAGCGCCTTCCTGGCAGAGGAAGCAACTGAATCCCATTGATAGAGCTCTTGACGAGCACTAGTATTGTCTGAGTGATCCCTGGCAAAGGGATAAAAGGCTCCTAACTGCATTGCGGCAACGTTTTGATCAGTTTCCGGAAAAGAATTATCAATATTGATATAAATCTAACATGAAATTTATCTCCCAAATAGCATTATGAATATGGATAATGTAGCAATGAAATGCACGTAAGTCAAGCAAGATTTACCTGAATCCAACGACGACACAGTTCTTCTGTAGTGTTTCCACTAAAACCACATATATCAGCCCCAACCATGGGAATCCCGAAAAGACCAAAACTCAAAATGGTAGGAATTGTGTTGGCCAAATCATCCCAAGAAGACGCAATGTCCCCAGTCCAGTGTGCTGCGTACTTGCCGGAACTCACAAAGGTAGACCTACTCAGTACAAATGGTCTTTTACCAGTCGCATTGACTAAGGCTGCATTAGTTGCTTTAGCTTCAAGTAGTCCGTACAGGTTATGAACGTTGTATTCAGTATTGTTACCAAAGTGAAGGGACGTTGCAGGAACAGTTTTAGTGTTGATTGGTTGATGATTTCCTGAATTGTTAATCTTGTAAGGAGGATCATCGAGTGTGGATGATTCTATAGGAGAGGAAGTTATGAAGTTGGATAGTTCATTCATATCGATCCAAAGACCATCAACCGGAAGAATTTCTCGAAATAGTTTGATCTCTTCTGTCCAATAAGATGTGGCCTTTGGGTTCACAAAATCAGGGAAGTAGACGTCTCCAGGCCAAACTTTTCCCAAGTAAGGAACACCTTTACGTTTAATGTAGATGTCAGCCTCCAGTCCCCGTTTATATGTTCCGTAGGTTTCGTTAACACTGATACCTGTAGAAACAGTAAAACAACCATAAACAAGACTGACATGGAGAAGTGAGCTATGAAGAAAATAAGAGAAATTCAAAGTTCGCAGACAGTAATTACCAGGGTCTATGATAACCACATATTTCTGACCATTTTGGTGAAGTTTGTTCACAAATTCTTTCATCTTGTCAGCCGGAAAATTATAGGGGTCAAGCGTGAAATCCTTGAATGCATCCATGTAATCGATATCTGTCCACATAACTTCTAGAGGGATTGAAGCATTTGCATAACCAGCAACCACACCCTCCAAATCAGAGACATTCTTATAACCATATCGGCATTGATGAAATCCTTCGTATGACAGGAATTGTGATTGTAAGAACAAGTGAAATTTTCAGACAATATTACTAAAAGCTATGAACTTTGACTATGAAACCAGAGTCCAAGAAATGATACTCACCGAAGGACCAGTACGGCATTGGAGCTGGTCGACCGATAAGCTCTGTATACTGCTGTATGACGTTATGTGGTGAAGGTCCAGCGAAAATGTAAAGATCAATAATACCACCTATGACCTTGTAAGTTATCCTGCCACCTTCATACACCACGTCCATGCCATTACTGTTGAACAGTAGAACACCATGTGTTGTTCCGGCAGCAACTTTACCATCAGCAGAGGGCGACCTGACATCGATGTAGAATGGATGTGCTCCATATAGGTTAACATCCTCTATTGCACTAAAATGGTCAGCATTCCATAGCGTTAAAGTCTGACCAGGTGTCAGCTTGAAACTCTTCTTGGTATGCTCTCCTAATCCATACAGAGAAGACCTATTCTGAGGAAGTGAAGAGAAGAGCTGGATGTACTGGTCTTTAAACACGAGGAAAGTATCGGAATTTGAGGAGTCCGGAGACGTGTCGAAAAGGACGTCTCCGGATTGATTCCTGGAGACCGTGAAGCCAAAAGGGGTTGTGTTGTGGAGGGTGAAAATAAGGTCAGAGTCGGGGTGGGAGATGACGGATTCAGTTTCTGAAAAGGTTTGGATTTGAGGACTGTTACAGCTTGCTCGTGGCGTGGAATGACTCCGAGGCTTGTTTTGGAGCGGAATCAAATCTCCGGGAACTTCCCATCTTTGGTTTTTGGAATCTGTTATTCGGATTCTCAGTCGATCCTTTGTCTCAAAACTGCAAAATCAGAGCTTGTCAAAATGTCTGGAGTTAAAAACAAATAGTTCATTGGTTAAATCTTCTACCCTGTTTTTTGAAACTTGAATAGATTATTTAACAACAATCAAATCTTTTCATGGCGTAAGGGTAAGTAATTTTCCCAGGTCGTAAAACTTGGACTAATCATCTGTTATATTCAGTTTTCAATTCTATCAAATACATATGGAGTCCGAACCAAAAGGCATGGTTTCCAGGTTATGATCCCATATCTTAGAAAGCTTCTGAGGGAATTAAAAACATTGAACTTTACATTTGTTAAAGAGTCAAATCGTAATCAGAGACAAATACCTGGCAAAAAGACTCAGGCTTTGGGCATCTGCTCCATAAACTGAGGAGTCCTTGATAAGGGTGAGCTCAGCTGTCAAGGAATTGGCCGAAGGACTAACGTTGGCAGATCCAATGGTATATCCATACCCGACCTCATCATCGTTTTCAAGTGACAACGTTGGAAGAAACGACAGGGTGAAGACGAAGAAGAAGAAAAGTACTAGCAGAGGCTTATCCTCGCGAGACCCTTTGGGCTTATAATTGTTACACATTGTCTCCACAATCAATATTCTTCTGCGATGAGGAAAATGTGTTGCGACTTTTATATAAACAGATTGGCCAATACAAGACAGAGAATGTGACTAGGAAGTAAATTGGATGACGTTTTGATGACTTTTTTGTCACTATTCAGGAGAAGAAACTGACAAGACGCCAGCATATTGACAAGCCGTCAACACTCTTAATAATTTAGGACCTCGCATATAAGAGTTTAGTACCGACTTCCGACTACCGACTTCCAACAAGGTGATGGTTTGAGTAAATTAATCATTCTTAACTTTAACACTACTGATAATCACTCAGATAATCCTCAGGCGTTACATGCACCTCATTCTGGTCCTTATTATTAACATTTTGATGTTAATCAGGCCATCTAAATTATATAAAAAAACAAATATCAATGCCACAAAATTATATAATTTATTATAAAAGGGAATTTTTAAAATTTTTAGATATAAAAGTAAAAATTGACCAAGTACAAATAAAAGTTGAATAAGCAAGCAATAAAAGAGTAATGAGGATTTTAACCGGTCAAGATGACAATGAAGAACATAACTCGTGTTCTATACACTCCTTTATAAGCTTGTTCGTAATCTCATTTACAAATTTGTTTAAAAACTGGTTTAGTACTATTTATAGCTGAAATTTGCTAATCCAAGACTCTTTTATAGTAATTGATTTAAACTTTAGGCCTTAAATTTTTTCAATAACTTGAGAAGGAATTCATTTTTCTCGGTTCTAATTTTTATGTTAACAAAGGTTAAAAACTGTTTTATTATATTGACCGAAGCTTGAACATGTTATCTATCAAGACTCTTAATCAAATGAAGCAATTAAGGACATTGAACTATAATTAGTAAGATCTACCCATCAATTTTGTGAAGAAATAAATAAGAGAAGAAAAGATTGAAAGAACCTTCTATATTTCACGCTTATTATAAACACAAGAGATCTATATATATACATCTTCTATTATATTAAAGACAAATTACAAAACGGTTAGATTGACAATTACATGCTAACATTGTAGATGTAAGCTGTAATACAACTTTAGAGCAGTCAATTTTAACATTATAGAAAATTATAGAAGATACGTTGGCAGCCCTTCTCAAATTCAAGATGGCAAAGAAAAGGACAGCTTGAGTTTGGATACAAGATTTTGAAATTGGTGAAGAGAATGTGACTTGGTAAAGATGTCGATAATTTGATATTAAAAAGAGATGGAAACGAGCTGTATAATGCCTTAGAGAAGATGATGGTGGATAAGATGACAATTGATCTCGATATGCTTCATACGTTCATGAAAAACATCATTGTGATCAATTTGCATAATACTATAATTATCACAAAATAGAGGAACAGTAGAAGAGGATAAAACACTCATATCATAAAGTAACTGCCGTAACTAAAAAAGCTCAGAGATAGTGTCAGTAAGGACTTGATATGTTGCTTCAGTACTAGAACGAGAGACAATTGTTTGTTTCTTACATCGACAGGACATAAGAGAGGTGTCAAGGAAGAAACAATAGTCAGTAGTAGATTGACGATTAGTAGGATCTTCAACTCATTCAACATCAGAGTATGCTCATAACTTTAGTAGAGAAGAATGACGAAAGTGAAGGTCATGAAATAGAAGTACCTTAGACATACTGAAAAATGCGGAGTATAGTAGCAAAGTAAGCGAAACGAGGTCCAGACTTAAATTGACTAACAATATAAAAAACATGTGCAATATCTAGACAAGATACAATGAAATATATAAGACTTCCAACTAATTAACCATCAAGTGTACCATCAATAAGAAGAATCCTATTAGTAGAAGAAAGATAATCGTTAGGATCAAGTAGAGTACTAACAGTCTTAATGTTGGTTATCTCAGCATGAGAGATGAGATCAGTAGTGTACTTTGCTGAAGACAAATAATAACATGTGCCATCATATGAGACTTTAAGCCCTAAAAAATAACTAAGATTCCTAAGATCTTTAATCTCAAACTGATGATGTAAAAAGGATTTAAGAGTAGAAATGCTTTGTGTATCATCACCCGTTATGATCATGTCATCCATATTAAAAAAAGAAAAGAAAAGTTGAATCTCGATTGGTTTTGCGAAGAAATAAAACATGATCATGAGGACTAGATTGAAAATCAAGATGACTAATAGTGGAGCAAAATTTTGCAATCTAGGCTCGAGGAACCCTTTTAAGGCCATATAAGACTTTACAAAGTTGACAAAATTTATGTGGAAGATGATTATACCCAGGAGGAGGCTTTATGTATACTTCCTTTATAAGTTCACCATTGAGAAAGGTATTTTTGACATCTATTTGGAATAATTTCCAATGTTTACTAGTAGCTACAACAATGAGACTGGGGATTGAGGTCAAGCGGACTGCTGGAGCAAAGGTCTCCACATAATCAATGTCATACTCCTGTGTAAAGCCTTTAGTAACAAGCTGGATTTTGTATCTTTCAACAAACTCATAAGCTCGAGTCTTGATTTTGTAAACTCATTTATAACCAACGACTTATTTATTTGGAGTAAGTCAACCAAATCCCAAGTATTTGTACTAGTGAGAGTTTGGAGTTCTTCTATCATTGTTTAGTGCCATAAAGGGTCAAAACTGGACTCACGATAGGTACGAGGTTCATATAAAGAAACAATTGTGGAATAAACATGAAAATCATGAAGACAGACTAAAGGTTGACTTACACGTTCAGTACGAAGAAAAGGGAGTTATGGAGGTGAAGAAAGATTATGTGGAGTACTTGGGGAGTTCCACAGGCGAAGAAGATGTAATGGGATTAGGTGAAGGTGAAGTGGAGTTTTGTGAGCTATTAGAGGAATCTGCAAGAGAAAGATCAAGAAAAAAAGATATGGTAGGATCGGAAAAGAAAGGACGAGGAGGCTCACTGACTTGAAATTTTGAAAGATCTGAAAACATCTTATGTTTCCAGAAGGTTACATGGTGAGAGATACGAATCCTTTGTGATAAAGGATCCCAACATCTAAACCCTTTGTATTCAATACCATATCCTAAGAAACAGCATAATCATACCCGTGGTTCTAATTTGGTGTATTTATGAGGTTGTAAAAGAACAAAACAAGCACACTCAAAAACTTTAAGAGTTTGATAGTCAAGAGCACATTGAAAAAGACATTCATAGGAAGAGATATTACCAATGACATGAGAAGGAAAATGATTTATATTGTACATAATAGTAAGAGCAGCTTCTTCAAAAAACTCTCTAGACAACAGAAGGATAGGAGAAGGGCTCGAATAGTATCAATAATATATCTATGTTTGCGCTTTAATCAACCATTTTGTTGAAAGGTACTTGGACATGATCTTTGAATAATAGTACCTTAATGGGAAAGAAATTGAGATAAATTAGTATCTTTATATTATATGACATACTCAATACAAAAGACTTTAATTTTATAAGAAAATTAAGTCTGAATCATATTAGCAAAATGAGTGTAAATAGAGAATAATTCAAATCGATGATGCATTAGGTAAATCTATGTGTACTGAGAAAAATCATTAAGAAAAATAAAATAATATCTTAAACCACCTATAGTATCATGAGAAGCAAAACTCTAAATATCATAATGAATCATATCAAAAGGTGCTAAAGAAATAAATTCATTTAGAGAAAAGGGTAAAGCATTAATTTTTTAAAGCTGACATAAAATACAATCAATATGTTCAGATTTAACAGGACCTAAAGAATCACTAGAAACTAAGGAGCTTAATCTGACATTAGAAGGGTAACCAAAATAGGAATGCCAAAATGTAAAGTGACGGCAACAATAGTAATTTTAGAGGGAAGATGTAATGAAGTGAGTTCAAATAACCATCTGACCTTATGCCTTGTTCCAATGATCTTGCCCGTTTGTAGATCCTGCACAGTATAGCCATGATTCGAAAAAGATAATTTAATACCAAGTTCACATAATTAACTAACAAAATGAAATTCAAAGAGAGAGTGGGAATAAAGAAAGTAATGGGTAAAGCTAATTTGAATGTGTGAGAAGTGCCAATACGTTGAATATGCATATTAGAGTTATCAGCAATATGAACAATATATGGAATAAAATATGTTTGTGAAAATTGAAGAATAGAAGAATCAGATGTCAAGTGGTTACAATAAGTAGAATCAAAATATCATGAGAACGAAGTACCTGAAATGACAGACAAGGCAAAAGATGAGACAGTACTATAATCTAGCTGAAGTTACTGAAGAAGGGTATAAATGTCTTCGAGGGAGAATTTAGGTGATGTACTTTCACTTTGACCCTCTGTAGCAGCAACTACAATAGAAGAAAGTTGAATGGATTTAGAGGAATTACTTTATCTAGAATTCTGTCGAAGTCAATTTCTACATTCAGAAATATGATGATCAGACTTTTTGTAGTAGGCACAAGATTCTTTGAAGGTTTTCTTTCTTCACTGGAGTCTAAGGATGTAGACTAGATGACATTTGAGTAGTGAAAACAACATCAGAAGCAGGAACAGACTTTTTAATACGAAGTGCATTGAGTCTACTTTCTTCTACGATTAATTCTTTAACCACGATGTCAAGATTAAGTAAGGAATCTTTGTGAAGAAAAGAATTGCGGACATATTCAAACTCATCACAAAGTGTCATCAATAGCTGTTAGATATGCTGACGATCTCAAAGATTGGCAAAGATGGTGGTTGCAGTGATACTAGGCCATACTGGATCTCCAAGTGCTAAATGATTTCATAGTTCTTGTAATTCGAACACATAATTATGAATAGTTTTACCAGGTTATTGTTGCATTCGATGAAATTTTTGATAGAGATGAAACTAATTAACATCATCAGATACAGAATAATGATTCTTTAAAAAATCACATACCTCTTTAGTTGTGTTAAAGTGCCTAAAATTAAGTTTCATGCCATCCCAAGATACTAAATGTTCTTTGAACTTTTCTTCTTCTTCATCAGTTTGCTTGGTTGGTTTGGATATTTCACTAATGACAATACACCAAAGAAGCATTCCCTTAAAAAAGCTACACATTTCTTCAGCCCATAAATTACAGTTTAAGCCATCAAAGGTAATATTGATAGGATTGGAGATGTATTGAGGAAGTTTCGAGGCATCCATAATAAAATTAAGGTAACAAAAGGATAGAACTTATATATAAAGTGGGAAATTGACCAATCTGATCTAAAAATAGATTCAGAGCACCTCAAACCTTAAAAACATGTCTAGATTATGAAAAAATTGGATCAAAATCGGGTGAACCGACTAGTCAAAGTTATAGTCAACGGGTTCAAAGGTGAACCAAACCAAACCGAACTAGACAGGACTAAACTAGAATACATGTAGAAGAATGAGATTGAGACACGTGCTAGGATCAGATTTTGAAGCGTGGACAACTCAGAGGGTGAGGGTGACACGTGGATAGTCTTTATCGATGACTCGTGTATGAATAACATAATGCCATGTGGCGATGATATGGCAATGACGTGGACTATTGGACCAATGGCTTGTTGACACGTGTTTGATTACATGGCCCAATGATTGAATGACATATGTCTTTGTGACGTCAGTAGTTGTAGCTAAAAATTACAGTTGATATGATGGGGTTTTAGATAGCCTCAAAACAACGTCGTTTCAAATGGCTTCTAAACCTATCTTGTGTTTTTAATGAAATGATGTCGTTTTAAGGACAAATAAAACAATGTCGTTTTATTCTTCTTCCCCAATCATCTATAGTTTGTTGGGGACTGAAGGTTGGTTATGGCAGGTGTTTTTTTGGGGGGCATGAGGGTGCGTGAAAGGGTGATTTTGGACGTTGAATGATGTTTCATGATATAGGGAATGCGAAGATAAATCTAGAGTATAGAAGTTTAAGAAATGATGGTTGGAAACTCTAAAGAATTGGTGTAAATTAGGCTACAATAAGGTAAACTGAAAAAACCAGAGAAAGGAAAATTTTGGAACAAAACCCAAGAAAAGATGAGTTCCTTTGTACAAAGGATGCTCGAATACCATGTAAAGAAATAAACAAGAGAAGAAAAGATTGAAATAATGTTTCTGTATTTCACACTTATTACAAACATAAGAGCAAAGTTTTGAATATCGTACCAGTATCGTTACTGAATTTAGTTTTAAATGGTACTGTACCAGTACTGATTAATATCGGTACCGTTTCAGATAATTTTTTAAAATTATAAATCAATCTCTAAATTTTATAAAATTTATAAAATAATCCATAAATATATTTGTAATAGAAAATAAGAATTAAATATTTAAACTCAAAAGGTCAACATATAAAATTTTCTTTCTTTTTTCAAAATGGTTCCCGGTACTGGCTGTTACAAGCCGGTACAACGCGTTCCAGCTGTTACTTAGTAATTGTGTTTTTGTATGTCTTAGCCCTATGGTACCCAATGGGATGAATTGGGTGTTTAAAACTTTCTTGCAGAATTAAAACACTTTAAACACCTTAGGCCAATTCTAATTAAACGCAATCTCTAACCAAAATTCAACTCAAAATGAATGCCAAACTTTGTGTCAATATTAAGCAAATTCAATCAATAATTAATCAAACACAAATGCACAAATATAAAAGAGATAGGAAAGAGAAGAACGCCAAGATTTATAGAGGTTCGCCTACCCTAAAGATAGACTATGTCCCCTCTCCAACTACTTGTTGAAAATTCACTAACAACAATCTTGGTTAAAGGCCAAGAGGAACCTTTACAACAATCTTGA
>JAOXYD010000003.1:19091146-19112932 GCA_028565735.1 Pinacopodium congolense | reverse complement strand
CATTTCACTTTCAGCTTCATTAAGATTGACCCTTTACATGCCAATAGGAGTGCTAGACCGTAGAGTGATGAATTGCCATAACATACCAACAATCCAAATATTAGTACAATAGAGCTCAAACAAGGATGTTGACATTTTATAGGAGTATCTTTATGACATACAACAATCCTTTTCGGATGTCAACCTTTTAAACAAGGTTGTTGAGTAAGGGACCATTGATATGAACAAGAGGGAGAGCTAGGGAAGAAGAAACACAGAGAGCTCAACTAGCTAGAAAATCATGCATAAAGATGAAGGAGAAAATAATGTGAAAATGCAATATATGTAATGCAGTCATAGAGAATAAGAGAATAAGTACTGTAATACACATGTAATAATCTCAGTCCATGCTAATCAATGGTCAAAATAGTCATTTACATAAATGTTGTAATGGAATAAGTGAGAATTAACAAATAATAGACTTAAAGACTTCTCTCTCTACTTTTTGTATTTTCTCTCTCTTCTTGAGTTAACCTAATTTCTATTTGAATTCTAACTAAAACCCTAGTTCATAAATAACTGCATCATTGATTTTATTCAAATTAGTTTGATTTTGTTCTAATCTCCAACTCTTGTTCCAACGAACTTTCGCCTACTGTCCACTACCAAATCACTTATTCAAATCAATTTGGTATTATTTTAGTTGTAATTTTTTGTTGTGATTTTTATGTTTTTGTACTAGTTTTTATGTGGTTTTTTATCTGAACTGTTTTTTTAATTTATGTACTGTATTAGCACGTTGTTTTTTTTTTTTTGATTTCTGTGTTTAGAAAAACAAGAAACTAAAACTAAAAACCACAATGAGACAAAACAAGCCTTTACCTATCAAGTGATGTTTTTCCCCTCGATCTGTAAACTTGCTCTAAGTTTGCTCTTCTAAGTTCCTTTGGCCACCGTCGACTCTTCGTGATGCTTGTTTACTAGTTAAGTGATGCCATTTTTGCTAGACTATTTGCAACTTTTGCTCTAAGCAGCTACTTAAAGTGACATCGTTTTTTTTTTCTTGTTTAAGTTCCATATTACACACTATAACCTTAAATTACTAATCTATAACTTAAATAATTAATATAGTTTTGAATTATATAGTGTTTAAAAGATTGATTTACATTGTTTAAAATTTATAAATCACAATATTTAAAAGTTAAAATACCTTATAAAAAGTAGTAATGTTTAAAAGATTGATATATTATTCTAAAGTTTACCATTTTTTGTGTGTATTCTTTAGGTTGATATTATTATTATTACTACTATTATTCTAGTATTTTATATAAAATTTAATAATAATAATTATTATTATTATTATTAATTGATTACACATTAGTACATATTGATATTTTGTTTTTATTTTAATTATACAATTAATTTTATATTATGATCTTGCTTTTCTCAATATTTATATTTTTTATTCCTTTATACTAGTTTTATAAAAATTTATAATAGTCTAATATTGAATGAACCTTTAAACTTTAGACATCTTTCGTTTGGTTTAATTTTTAAAACTTTAATTTCCAAATGTTTTTGTTATATTCTTATAAACATAATCTTAGACCTTTTCTATTTAAATCCATTATCATGTTTAAAACTACACAAGACCATGACCAAATCAATGTTTGGCATGTGGGGATGAATTTATATGGGTAAGGACAATTGGACTCTAACCTCAATAGCTCATTATTCTCCAATGATTTGCATTATAATATAATATTTGTCAGCACGTAAAATTTGAAGGAATTAAAAATTTTGTCAAGTTAGAGTTGATTATATAAAAAATATAAGTAATTTAATATAAAATTTAAGGTTTAATATATATATATATATATTGCCAACTATCTAGCAATGAGTGCATCCTTTCCACGTTTTATAGCAACAATGACAAAAATGAGGTAGGGATGGTTACCAAAGAAAAAATTATAGGGATGTTCGTTTTCTAACGAGATACATATTAACTATTGAGGGAAAAACTACAAGGCTTGTAGACCGTGGCTATCAATATCTTATAGTTCATATAATAATATAATAATTTATATTATTTATATATCTATTTAATAATATTATATTATTATTTAATAAAAATGACCATAACCAACTGTGTATTCATTCCCTATTAAAAAATAGTTTCAATAATTAATCCTTACTCCTACTTTCTGTTTAATTTATGTTATACACACACATATACACATATATGAATTAAATATGGCCTTTGATTGTAATATGATTTAGATTGAGATGCTTTGGAATATATAATTGTAAATCTATAGTTAGATTGATAATGAAAAATAGGAAGATTAAAATATTGTTTCTAAAATATTTCGTAATAATTAGTTTAAAATATTATGAACTTAAACTATATAAACAAATTAAAAAACATGGTAAAGTTTTAATATCATGACGAGTTAAAATCACTTACGACTCTTATAGTTTGATAAATTATTAATTATGTTTATGAGATTTTAAAACTATCAAATAAGTCCCTATATTTTTAAATTACTTTCATTCGTTAATCATTCGTTATTTTTTTCTTACGTGAACTGATGGAGTACTAAATAGGCATCTCTATATGACTTATTTCGGATACATGGCACTATCACATTATACTTTGATAGTCTATGTAAAATAAAAATAATCGAGGATTAACGGTGTGAGTAATTTAAAATCTTAATGGCATATTTGATAGTTTTGAAATCATGTAGATATAATTAATAGTTTATTAAATCACAAGGATATTAGATGATTTTAGTTAATAATTTTGAGTGATTTTAAATAAAAATAAATCTTTGCTATAATGTTAGCTAATAATCCTGTACTACTTGCAATGTGAATAAACCCTCTTTTAGATAAAATAAGAAAACCCCTCTCTTAAATAGAATAAGAAAACCCTATCTTTGAGAAAATAAAAAAGATACTTCATCCTTTTTGATTACAGATAATAATAAGTTAATTTAATTTTGATTCAATTCAATCTAAAATTAATGAATTGGATTAAGTTTAAATAATTTTAAATTTAAGATTCATATCATATTCAAAATTTTAATTTTAATTAGAATTCAAATATAAATGAATCAATTTTTTTATTTAAAAATACTTTTACGCTTCTTATTTGCAAGGTTTTCTTATATTTTCTATAAAGTTTTGGATGGAGTCAAAATTATCTATACACCCAAATTTATAAATGCCTTTGAATATTTCAATTGATATTCTAAATTCGAATGAGTTTTAACTTATTTTATTTAGATTAAGTTGGAATTGAATATAAAGATTCTTTTAAGTTTAAGTCATATAAAATCATATATACACTAAACTATTATCAACTATATAATAATTTTATCAACTTAAAATTATTATTACTATACTTTTGTATGATAAATATGTTTGGATTATTCTTACATATATTTAACATTATAGATATTTCACTTGTGACAAATATAACATTTTTGTAAATTATTTTATTTTTCAAATTTTATAATTTAACTTACAAAATCTTTATACTTCATCAAAATGACACAATATTTTTATTTTTTTATTAAGATGTTAACCATATTATAAAATCTTGATGAAAAGACTAATAAAAGAGGAACATGCCTTCACTTAACAAATATGAATTTTTGAAATATTAAATTAAAGTTTTTTGGTGAATTAAGTTTATTTTTTATCCTTTTTAATTACGTAAAATCATTGTTATACCACATGTAATTATTGATAATAAAGGGATAAATATCATTTGTCTATTATAATAAATTTTACATATAACTAATTGCTTTTATTATTAGTTAAAATATAGTTTTGGTTTAAAATTGTTATACTTTAATTTAAATAAAATGTTGAACGTTGTTAATTAATATTAGTATTAGTAATTATGTATGTTAAAAAATGATAACTATGATTTTTTATGAATATTTAAATAAAATTTATATTAAACAAATAGAAAAAAGGGTATAAAATCGTAGTTAAATATGCTTTTCACTGCCACTTTTGTGCTATACTACTACTTTTTAATGAGCGAAGGGTTTTTATACTTTAACAAACCATCATGTTCTTATGATTTAAAAATTATTAAATAAGTTTTTAAAATTTTAAATTGCTTTCATCTAATTTTATACTATTTTTATCTTAAGTGGATTAATGAAGTGCCAATATGACAATAGCTAGTATCTCAAATGTGCCATATAAACATATTGAATTGGCATCTGTTAGTTTATATAGGATAAAAATAGTAAAGAATTAATAAGTAAAAATAATTTAAAATCTTAAATATAGTTGCACTGTTATAATTAAAATTATTTTTACATATTTTTTCCTGCACATTATTTAAATTGTTTTTATAAAGAAATAAAATTATTACCACTTTGTTCAATAATATTCACTATAATTAAATTTCAAATTAAAATTTAGTCTTATAAAAGTTTAAACTAATATTTAATATTGTTGTTGGTTTTAATTTTTAATTTTAATTTTTCAGTATTTGTATTAGTTTTTCTGTATTTTTTATTTTTGTACTTTTTTTTAGTTTTTGTATTATATTAATGTATTATTTTTTTCTCAATTTTTATGTTATTTTTTTTAATTAATGTGTTTAATAAAACATAAACTAAATCAAAAGCGGCAATAGATACCAAGATCGCTTAACTTCATCCGGCACGCTTAATTCTGTGGTGCATTGTTATTTTATTTTTGCCATTGATCATTGCAAATTAATCTGTAAATTGAAAACACTGTTCGTCATAATTTTCAGTTCTTCGTCTGAAATGTGAAAATGGACTGCAACGGTGCAAGCCGCGCAGATCCTGACTCCGCTTTAGCATTTCAAATTTATCAAAAACAGAAATTACCCACTTGAATACAGATGGAAAAGACAAGAACTATGTAATTCTATTCAGCTTCTGCTTCCTGCTGTCTTGGGATTTCTACCATTTTGTTAATTTGCTCCCAGTAAAACCCTAATCGAATTTGACATCACTGAAGATCACATGTCTGCGCGGACACAAACCCATGTTGTTTTTGGTGATGGAATCCATTACGCCACGCCAATTTCGCCCGCCCTAAGGACGGAAGAAGTGCGTCTAGTACGAGGTGTTTTGCAAATGATGCAAGGCTTGTCTGGTTCCTTGTTTTGTTGGGATCAAACTAAGCAGAGGTTTTGTGTTGTCCGAAGCGGGATGTACGTGCATCAGCTTTCCCTTACCAGTCTTCACAACTTATTAAACCAGTTTTCCTATGCTGCTACTTGTCTAAAAATTGTTGAGGTTTTAGTTAATAAAATGAAGTTGGAGACTTGTATGCCAACTCTGAGGGCATTTGCATCTGTTGTTTCTCAATGGCTTAAGGTAGTGTGCTTCTCATTGTCATCTGCTTTCTGATGCTTGTATACAAATTAATTCGGTAGATTTGTTTTGGTTTCTCTTCTTATGTCTTTGAATTTTGTTTGTGACTACAATTTAGAGGTTGCGTGACATTGCTTTGCAAGAAGAAGTGAAAATGTTCGACTCCAGCGTTGAAATTACTCCAACCCTTTTGGGATTGTCAAGTTCTTTATCAAGGTTTGTCTCCGACATTATTGTGATTGAATTGAATTCAAAATTTGCTTTATTAATCTGATTAAGAAATTGATTCTTATGTGTTCCTAATTTGTTTTGTTATGTTACACATACTGCCAGTTAACCTTTTTCCTCCCATAAGTTGTTGATTTCATGGTTTCAATTTATTGGCAATGGTTTGACCTCTTGCCATTGATCTTTGTTTTCATTGTTTGTGCTAAATGATTAGTGTGCACGCATAAATGATTTCACTGTGGTGAATGTTATTCACATTGCTATTTTGTCGAGATATTTGCTTATGGGATTACTTTCTCTGGTTATGGTGTTTGGCTATTTGCTGATGGATTTAGTTGGCACTAGTCTTTGCTCAGGTGCCGAACTTCTACTGCAAATAGTTTCTGACTCCATTCCACAACAGTATTTTGAGTGCAATTCATCTGTTCCAACTGCTGAAATGGCTGTTCATATCCTTGACTATCTTTATAAGAAATTGGATGAACTGTGTCTCGTGCAAGGTGGTGAGGTTGTGATGAATTTATGAGCTTTTATATTTGCAAATTGTTGTTTATTTTTTGGATCTGACTGTTGAAACTCTATTCTTTGTGGTTTCAGGAGGAAGCCTATCAAATGTTGCTTCATATTTTTGTTGGCACTTTATTACCATACATTCATGGTCTTGACACCTGGCTTTTCCAAGGAATGCTAGATGATCCTTTTGAAGAGGTATATTAGGCTTAAGAATTCATTACTGAGAACTTGAATTATGGATTTATGAGATTGTAAAGCATAGAGTTTCTTTAGTTCTTCCTGGTACTGAAGTCTAACAAAAAATTGGTTGCTCCACCTTCTCTCATGCAACTGATGCCTGTTGTGTTCTTAAAGTAGTTAAAGTTATAAATTTACTCATCCTGTTTGATGTCTAGTTTAACTGGTGGCTATTTCATAGTTCAACTATTTTTCTGGTGGCTACATTTACATTGATAATCATGCATCTCTTGCAAAATGTGCTGTGCGAATAGAAAAGTTAACAGTTTATTACAGAATTGATTCATCTTTGTCCTTCTGTAGATGTTCTTTTACGCCAACAGAACAATCTCAGCTGATAAATCTGAGTTCTGGGAGGAGAGCTATCAATTGAGGCGGGCTAAGTGCTCAAACTTAGAAATTAATCATGCTACCTTAGATTCTGCTTTGCCTTCCACAGTTAACAAGAAGGATTTGCAGGAAAGAGATTCTACATCCTTGTCTGGTGTGACAAAAGCATTGAAAGGAAAAGATAAGAATGATGCAGAACTTTATGTATGCCCCTTGTTTATCAAAGACACTGCAAAGTCTATTGTTGCTGCTGGAAAATCATTGCAGCTGATACGCCATGTTCCTATGTCAGCTTCAGTGATATCTTGCAAAAGTAGAGGGAGTGAGATAGATGGTTTTGGATGCTCCATTGCTGATAGTAACTTAAATGCTCAGAAACAAAGCATAGCAGGTCTAACCTTGTCTGAGATGTTTTGTGTATCAGTTACAGGTCTTATAGGCCAAGATGATCACATTGCTAGATACTTTTTACAAGATGACCTCTGTGAATCCAAATATATTCTTCGTCTGGTTTCTGATTTGATCAGGAAAGAGGTGAAGAATGAGAATGGTGAAAGCCTATCATCTTCAGCTCATTCGGAAAAGATTTGGTATAGGTTCTTTGTTAATGCGTTGTCACAGAAAAAATTGGTCAAGTTAAAATCTTGTGAGGATGGGACTGGCTCTTCAAATGCTGAAGCAATGAACACAGCTGGAAGGGTTATGTTTGATTTGCCACTCCCAAGAGCATTCTGTCCAGAAAACCCTGTTATAACTGTGTCGCAAAGTTTACTTGAACCCCATGCAGATTCTTGGGGAGCATTGAATTTATCAAAAAACTTCAATTTACCCCCTTTAAACGATGAGGTTTTACGAGAGGCTGTATTTGGTGGGGAAAAGATGAAATCTTCTGCAGTTAAAGGAACAAACTATGCCTTTGGCTTTCGGTTTAGTAAATCTGAATATGTTCGTCTACAGAATGATACAAAGCTATTAGAAGCTTTATTTCCATTTCCAACTCTCCTTCCTTCTTTTCAGGTAATGACAGATCAAGAAGTCTCTGGCTTATAATGATTTATTGAACTGGCCTCTAATTGTACTCTATATATGGAAATAGGATCAAACCCATGTATCCGAGCTCTTGCCTTTTCAAACAAATAGCACCCTTCCATCAAGAGTTCTTAGCTGGATTCAGAATACTGAACCAAGGACTACTCCACTGCCAATGGTTATCATTCAGGAATGTCTAACTGTTTACATGGAGAAACAGGTAGCTTACTTAATGGAGTTTAGGGAATTTACATTTTTCAGGTTCTCATGTTCTTAGCTTGTAGGTGGACTATATTGGAAGAATCATATTATCTAAGTTAATGGATGACTGGAAACTGATGGATGAACTTTCAGTGTTACGTGCCATATACTTGCTGGGCTCAGGTAAGTTCGTCATTCTTTTCCTATTTTGAAAACGAGAGGAAGGTGGCAAGTTTGAGATGTATGCCACTATGCTGAGATTATACATCATGGTTGCTATTTATTTGAGTTTTTCCTTGACATGGTTGCTAGTGAATTGTTATCTTCAGGTGATCTACTGCAGCACTTTTTGACTGTGGTCTTTGGTAAGCTGGATAAGGGAGAAACTTTGGATGATGAGTTTGAGTTAAACACTATATTGCAGGTGCAGATATTTCTTCCCACTTCTGTGTACTCATCCCCAATTATATATCCTTATTCTAGTGCTGAATGCATGGAACTACTGGTAGATTATGTTGGGTGCATAATTATGTGCTATATCCAGAATCTATTGCCCTTTGGTATCTTGATAAAGTTATCCTTGGGCTGCAGGAATCTATCCGGAATTCTGCTGATTCCATGCTATTAAGTGCTCCAGATTTGTTGATTGTCTCCATCACCAAGAATCCTGGTGGTGATGGTGATGAACAACCTAATACTCCTACCCTTGCCTCAACCTCTCGTAGATTTCATCCAGACACCTTTGGACTAGATGGACTTGATTCATTGAAATTCACATACAAGGTCTTTCTACATTGAAGCAGACCTATCTTTGTCTCTTTGTCCATGTCCTCACTTGTAGAATCATTTAAATATGTCAGGTCCCTTGGCCTCTTGAACTTATAGCAAATACAGAGGCAATCAAAAAATATAACCAGGTACGCATTATTCACTTTACTTGAATAAACTTTTTTCATCTAATTTTTTGTTAAATAACTGTTCTGTCTGATGTAGGTCATGGGGTTTCTGTTGAAGGTTAAGCGTGCAAAATTTGTACTTGATAAAGCTCGGAGGTGGATGTGGAAGGTTTCATCCCTTTCCAGTTCTTTCTCCTTTAACAGTTATTCTTTAGGGTCTTCCAGATGTAATATTTGTTACTAATTGAAGCTTGTGAATTGTTACTTTGGTGAAAAGAAAAGGTGATTTATCTAAATTATGAATGTTGTCAAATTTTATCATTTCAGGGCAGAGGTGCTGCATCAAAGAGCCGCAAGCATCACTGGTTAGTGGAACAGAAACTACTCCATTTCGTGGATGCGTTTCACCAATATGTGATGGACAGAGTAAGACTTTGCTCAATTTTTCAGTAAACATTACTTTGATTTTGGTTAATAATGATATAGGCAATCCGTTGGACAGAAATAGAAATACATAGATCACTACTAAACTGCTAGATATTGAATCCTTATTCAATTTGGGAGATCAAATTTCATTTCATTACTGTTTGAGGTATACTTCAAGGAGTATCTTCCCTTTTCCGCAAAATGATTCCAAGGGTTCTTCCTGGTCACAGTTTTGTCCTTGCTCCCAAGAATGTATAATTTTTCAGTGGAGTTAATTGTGACACTTGAGGAAGTGATCATATCAAACATATAAGCTAACTCGGAAATATTCCTTTTACAATGTGTTTGTCAGAATTTTCACCCTCCCTCAGGCATCATTACGTTGACACTCTCCTGCAGCAATGACTACTCACCACAACCACTTTGTTAAAGTTTTCTGTTCTTCCAGTGCGACTATTTCCTAAACCCCAAGTTCTAATCCAATGGGCAGATTGTCTAAATGCAAACAGAAAATATAAAAGTTGGTTTTATCTATTAAGGAAGATTTGCCGACTCTTGTTTCAAATACACCTGTATATAGTTCATTTCTTTTGCCTTCATGGAATTGTTTTGTCCCCCCTGAAGAGTAAAGTAGCTTAACGTTTAACAAGTTTGTTTCCTATTAAATTCACACCCTTATTTAGTCTCTGTTGCTGATAACTGACATCCTCTAGGTCAGAAATTAAGGATTTCAACAATCTTGGACTTGATTACAATTCTTTGAGTAGGTATATCATAGTGCGTGGTGCGAACTATGTCAAGGTATGGCAGCAGCTGGATCCCTGGATGAAGTTATTGAAGTGCATGAGGCCTATTTATTATCAATTCAGCGGCAATGCTTTGTGGTTCCAGATAAGCTGGTTGTTAATTGTGTAAATTTTAAGTTCATCTTCCTTCCAGCCAAGCAAAGGCATAATCTGATTATATTTTGTTTTTGGTAAAAGTGGGCTTTGATTGCCAGCCGAATCAATAGCATCCTCAGCCTAGCTTTGGACTTCTACTCTGTACAACAAACGTTAAGTAGCAGTGGAGCTGCTCCTGCAATGAAAGTTAGATGTGAAATGGAAGTGGATCGAATAGAAAAGCAATTTGATGATTGCATCGCTTTTCTTCTCAGAGTAGTCTTCTCCCTGCCTCTTATGGTTTAAGTTTCTAACATGTAGACTTCTATGATAGAATCTATCACTGATCGTTGCTATTGGATTTGTGTGTGTAAATATGAAATGGATACGCATCTCCATGTGCAGATATATCAGCTTTTCATCAACATTGTTAACCCTAAACTTGGTTCTGTTCCCACAAAAGAAATTGGTGGGAATTGTATGTTAATAGTAAAACTATGAATTGTAATGTGTATGTGCAATTAAGCGTTTTTCCTGATCATGCAGGTCTTATCTTTCAAGCTCAACGTGGGTAATTTCCCTCATTTAGCTGATCTGGTCACCAGAATCAACTACAATTATTTCTACATGTCAGATAGTGGGAACTTGATGACTGCCACTGGCTCTGAAACTATTACCTCAAGAACAGGGAAGGCCTTTGGGGCTAGAGTTGACTGAGTTTTGATGATTTTATCTATGGGGTTGTACAGATTCTGTACATAAAAGCTAGCATTGATTTGCGTCAGAAATTCAACATGGATTTGGAAGGAGTGCCAAAGTCCATAACAGATTTTTTTTTTCATGTCCTATAATTTATAAATTTGTGTGAATGATAAGAAGATATCTGTTCCAAGAAGGAAGGGTAGTGTTCTGCACATACCCTTTTGAGGTCGAACCAAAATTTTCTAGTCTTTATGAATATTTCTCACCAACAAACAGTAGATGTAGAATGATCTCAAAAGTCCCAGCTTCTCTCTGTGGTGCATATAAGAAGGAAACTTCCTTGATTGTCCACTTTCCTGTTAATAACCTGGTACTTGGGTTGCAAGAAAATGTACACAATCCCCTTTCTTGGATGATTGACTTGGTCTGCCTTTTTAAGACATTCTAGAGATTGTCACTCGTTGACAAATAGGGGGAAAAGAAGACATTTATGATTTGTTAACTAATAATAATATTTTTATTATTTTAATAATATATATTATTTTATAAGCTCTTAAGTTTTGTTATATAAAATAAAACTATTAAATCTGTAGTGTGAATTTATTAATTGGTCTTACCAATTTAGTTTAAATAATTTGATGAAATTTCTTACATTACTATTCCATTTACACCGCCTTAGCTCTAAGTTCTGTCCCCTTGTATTTTTTTCTTTCCAGTAAGTCAAACAAATCATAAATTATGTTAAATACCCACTAATCTTGAAGCGTCTAAACGCATGATTCTCCCGATTGAATAATAGAATTCGTGCCTAGTCATCGTCAAACGACGTCGTTGTTTTCGTGAGGTTACAATTCATCCTAAGATTGACACGTGAGTTGTACTAAAACGGTTTGGCTGACGTGTCACAAGAATAGGTGGACAAGTATCATGGGATCTTCTGGAATTGGTATTATATAGTAATAAAAAAGAAAGAGAGAGAAAAAGTAGGGGTCCACCACCAGTTTCCGTTAAAACTGCGTGCGTTTGGGCGGGTTTTTGACTCATCATCTCCTCTCTCTTACTTGGATCCAATCCAACCCAACTAACTTTTATCTCCACTTTAGTTTTGTTTTTTTTAAAAATTCATTTCCGTTAATCACTTAATTATTAATAAATTGGGAATTAAGTGTTGGAGAAGGATTCGGCTACAAATCCTAGCCGTCCATACGGTAATCGCATCACCGTCTGTTTTTTGGCAATTTTGAAAGGGGTAAAATAAAAACCAATCCTTTTCCTTTTCTAACTCTTAAATACTCATTTATTTTAAGCCTTTCTTGTTTAAATCAATGTATTAATATTATATTATATGAAGAAATATCCTAGCCCTACATAATCTCTGAAGGAGCTTTTGTTACTGTCAGTCTCTTCGTTTATTTTAGGAACAGTTTAGGAAGGTAAATATTACGACTTAGTCAATCTCTGATTTTGTGGGGCTTTTTTTTTTAATTTCAATTTTTATTATGTGCATTGTTTCCGTGTGGAGTTTAATGAATAGGGGGTACAAAAAAATTCAGATAGGTTGCTGTTTCTCTTTCAATACCCATTCAATTTATAATCTTGATTACAAGAAAGGAAACTCCTTTTTTTTTGTTTTTGTAGAATTTGTGTTGCAATTTATTGCCTCTTGTTTTTATTTGTTTATATCATTATTGCTTTACCTGGGATTCGAGGGATAGCTTTTGTTTTTATCGCCAAAGGACGACCAAGCGTTTTGTGTCTCCTGGGAAATTGTTTTCTTTTGGGTATTTATTGCATTCGGTTAGGTTAGTGTACAAAGGTTGTGTTGTGTTTTTCATAGTCCAGTTGTGTATTGGATTCATCAACTTCCTTTTGTTGTTCTGGTTTTCCACAGATAATGGAACAGTGCAAATCAAAAGCCACAGACTTTCATGTTAAGGAGGTTAGATTGCTTACAAATTCTGTGTGTAATTCTGACTCAACAATATTTGTTATGTATTTGGTATTGAGCTGCTTTTGTTTGCTTTGCAAATCTCGTTTCAAAGATTTATTATGCATTTATTCCTAGTGATCGGATTGTTCTTCTCCAATATTGATTTATGTGTTAAATAGCTAATGAATGAAATATTTGTTTTAGTAAATCTTGATTTTGACGATTAGGTTTCTTGTTACAAAAGTGGGTTTTCAATGTTCAAATCTGTTGATTGGATTTGTTATCTTTTGTTGATCCTCTTCTTTTTAGGGTTTTCTGACTTCTCTATTAAAATTCTTTTCACGTCCGTACACTGTTCCTGTGGGTATTCAATTTATTTGTATTCACAGAAAGATTAGCTTTTATATATTTTGTGTTAGTATATAACTTTAATAGCTTGCATACTATTTCAGTGATGTTTATATAACCTTCTTGTCCATGATGTCTTTTACAGGAGCAAGCCTCTAAGAGCTCCTCTAAAACTGGCAATACCCTTAAGGGCCCAGGAAGCCCTCTATATAGAAAGGTATGCAAATTGAATATTGTCCGGAAATTTATCTGCGTGTCACAGCTGAATAATGCTAGATGAGTGTGTGCAGTATGATATCTTGTTATTATCTCCGTTTTGTTTGTTTTAAACAGCTACCTAAGTTCGAGCTTGAATGTGTAGTGGAATTATGGTAACTGATGGGATTTTAGCTTGCATATAATTTGGATGTAGAATTATTGGTAATCAGTGATTTGGCCTTTGAAATTCAGTGACTTTACCATGCATCACCAAATAGGGAGGGGAAATTCCAAATAGTTAGGGTTCCCATAGTTTCAACTTTTTCTTTAGACAGAGGATGCCAATCACACATCTGAATCACATTGGGTGTACATGATATATTGGTGTAGCCCTTTTAACTTATGGTGCTGGTAGTAATATTGCTGGAATGCCATTCAGGTAATAGCCAGATGGGTCCCAGATGAAACGTGCCCGCCTGGCATTGATGATGCTCCTGTATTTTACCCAACTACAGAGGTATTTCTCTTGTTAAATAAATAAAAATAAAAATAAGAGAATAGATTTGATGTCATTTCTTATAACTAAGTGTTGTTTTCTTTTAACATTTAGATTCATGTGATGGTTCATTGTTCAGGAATTTGAAGATACAGTTGGTTACATATCAAAGATACGCACAAAGGCAGAGTCCTTCGGTATATGCAGGATAGTCCCTCCATCTTCATGGAATCCACCTTGTTGTCTCAAAGAGAAAGATATATGGGAGCATGCTAAATTTTCTACACGTATTCAGCAAGTTGACTTGCTTCAAAATAGGGAACCTATGAGAAAGAAGAATAAAAGTCGGAAGCGAAAAAGGAAGAGAAACTCGAAAATGGGAACCAGAAAGCAGACTGATTCTTGTATGCAATCAAGTGTTGAGAAGTTCGGGTTCCAGACAGGGTCAGACTTCACATTTCAAGAATTCCAGGAATACGCTGATCATTTCAAACAGTGTTACTTTGGAATGAAAGATCTAAATGATGAAATGAAGCCTGGTGCAAGTGAACACTTTAAATGGGAACCATCTATTCAAGATATTGAAGGTGAATACTGGCGGATCATTGAGCAACCGACAGATGAGGTTGAGGTGAATTGTGGTTCTCTTGGTATTTACTTCTTTCTTTAGTCTATTGCTTCATTTGGGTCTGTTCAATTAATGTTTCTTCTATTTTCCACAGGTACACTATGGAGCTGACTTGGAAACAGGAGTGTTTGGAAGTGGATTTCCCAAGGGTTCATCCATGGTGACTCACGATGATTGCAAACAGTACGTGGTCTCTGGCTGGAATTTAAATAATCTCCCACGCCTGCCTGGTTCTGTGTTGTGTTTTGAGGAAAGCGATGTCTCTGGAGTTCTAGTGCCATGGCTATATGTTGGAATGTGCTTCTCATCATTTTGTTGGGTAGGTCATCAGAACTACACTTTTCAAAATCTTCTATGACATCAGAACAAATGCCACTACCTTTTGTTTTTTGACGTGTGAGAACTATGCAAATATCATCAGTTTCTTATTTGTTCTATTTGATTAGGATCTGCACGAATGAATCTTTTGTGAGCTTCTATATTTTGTTTTTTATTTCTCCTTCCGAAATTGTTATTTATGAAAAATGGAAAATAAATCTGGGTTGAAGATGCCCGACACCTGAATATTTGTTGAAGAACAAGAGATGAGTAGGATTGTTCTTATCTCTTATTCTGCTATTGCAATAAATTGACTGTGGGAATCCTGAAGGGCAGTGCATTCTGAAAAAGAGATCTTCTTATTTCACCTTGATCATAATGTCTAATCTCTCTTTATTGAACCTTGTGCCTGTCAAGTTGTTTTTCAATTTCTTTATTGCAGATTTATATCTTACTGATACTATTTTCCTTTCCTTGGTGTTTCCTCTTGCATTTGGAACAGCATGTTGAGGATCACCATCTGTATTCCCTGAACTATTTACATTGGGGTGATCCAAAGGTCTGGTATGGAGTACCTGGAAGTCATGCTACTGCTTTGGAGAATACAATGAGAAAACATTTACCCGATTTATTTGATGAACAGCCTGATTTGCTGAATGAACTGGTAATAAACTAGTTACTCTTTTTTTTTTTCTCTCCCTAACGTATAGATACCAACAACCAATTAGGATTTATTCAAACATCTAGTAACTGTTCTATGTGTGGTGGCAGGTTACTCAGTTATCTCCGTCTGTTCTGAAAGCTGAAGGTGTACCAGTATATCGTGTTGTTCAACACGCTGGAGAGTTTGTTCTTACTTTTCCAAGGGCATATCACTCTGGTTTTAATTGTGGCTTCAACTGTGCCGAAGCAGTTAATGTTGCCCCTATTGATTGGTTAGTACATGGCCAGAATGCAGTTGAACTATATAGTATGCAATGCCGCAAGACCTCAATATCCCATGACAAGCTACTGCTGGGAGCTGCACAAGAAGCAGTGAAGGCCCTATGGGAAATATTATTTCTTGGGAAAGAAACAGCAGAAAATATCAGGTGGAGAAGCGTATGTGGAAAGGATGGGTTGCTTACTAAGGCAATTAAGGTACTCTGCATTCCTCTTTTCTTGTCATTGATGCACACACATTCTTATGTTTGCACTATTTTGAGTAAAAAATTTGGATGCCTAAAGTGAACTAAAGCAGTCGCATACTTTCACAGACACGAATACTGAAGGAAGAAGAAAGATTACAACATCTTACAACTCATTTCAATGTGCAAAAGATGGAAAAGGACTTTGATTTGAAAAAGGAGCGAGAATGTTCCTCATGCTTTTATGATTTACACCTAGCCGTTGCAAGCTGCCAGTGTTCCAGTGAGCAATTTGCTTGTCTTGAACATGCTAACGATTTTTGTTCATGTGAAATGGATCACAAATTTGTATACCTCCGTTACACCATGGATGAACTAAACATGCTTGTTGAAGCATTGGAGGAAGGATTAGATGCTCTAAGAGTTTGGGCATCTAAAGAACCTGTTCCGGATTCTGTTAGTTATATTGATACTTGTCCATCAAAGTTAGATCTTATGGGTGAATCATTTGGAGCTGATAATTGTAAGTTGAAAGAAAGTCAATCATGTTCTCCAAGAAGAGAAGAAACATTTGGTATTAGTGCCTCTTCTGGTTCTGGTAGTCACGTTTCTTCAGAAGTAGTCCAAGCTGATGGTCAGAATGATGGCTTCAAAGATTCAATTGTCAAGAATGAAACCAAGGTAGAGGCTTGCACAGATTTGAATCTTCATGCTAGGCCTAAGTCCATTGATGATGAAAGTGAGATTTTGTGTGTATCTGACTGCTCACACGAGATAGATATCTCAGAGATGGAGGAGTTTTTTGTTTCATCACTACACAAGAGGAAGAAAGTTGACAGTTTGGACCCAAGAAATGAATCTGGTTGTGCGCAATTTGTTAGCCATTGTAAGACACTGGACTCTCAAGAAATTTCAAACAGAGATTGCTCCTCGTATCCCATGTCTTTTAGCGATACCAGTACATCTCGAAAAAAGTTGTTTGGTGTCGATCTTTTGGTTCCAAGTCCATATTTAATGGTGCAACCTAGCTGTTTCTCCAATACCAGAAGGCTTGACAGCTTGGAGGAAGGAGTATCTTCAACTCTTCAAAACAACCTACCGGAGTTAAATTCTTATGTTGAACCACTTAATATTGGATCTGTCATATTTGGGAAGCTTTGGTGCAGTTCGAAGGCCATATTCCCAAAAGGTACTCTGTTTTAAGAAATTTGTTTGAGATTAAAGTTCCCAAACAGTTCCATTATAATAATTAGTCACACAGTTCCATTGTGGTTGTTTACAGGATTCAAAAGCCGTGTAAAATTCTTTAGTGTACTTAATCCAACAAAAGTTAGTAACTATGTCTCAGAAGTGTTGGATGCTGGGCTCCTTGGACCCCTTTTCAAGGTGAGTTCTCTTGCCAATTGTGTTTTATTTCTAACTCCATAATTAACCCCATTTTATTATCTATGGAAATGGCCAAATAGGTCAAAAAATCAAACTGTTAGCTCTGGAGAACTTGAATTTGAACTTGGCTCTCATTTGAACTATGCATGTAGGTGTCATTAGAAGAATGCCCAACTGAGGCATTTGCGAACATTTCAGCCGATATGTGCTGGGAGATGGTGCTACAAAGATTAAACGAAGAAATTATAAGACGTAGGAGTCAGGGAGAAAGAGATCTGCCCCCTCTGCAGCCTTTGGCGAGCATTAATGGGCTTAAAATGTTTGGCTTTGAATCTCAATCAATTATTCAGGTAAATAATTGCATTCCTTATCATTGTTCTTATAATTATTAGAATGGAGACGTCTAATGTCTCCAAGATGATTGATGCTGCTTGCAGATTAAATTATCTTGTGTTCTGATTTTTCTTCATAATAAGCAGGCAATTGAAGCTCTTGATTCAAATCACCAATGTATGGAGTACTGGAATCATAAGCTCACAAAGTTTTGTCATTTGAATAACGTCGATCAGTTCCAAGTTGAATTTTGTCAGTACCTTACAGTAACAAAGGCTGAAAATTGCACTGATTTCACATCCCACAAACAGGATCTTCCTCCTGTAGAAGAAGTGCAGCGTGTGCTGCAAGGACTACTGAAGAAAGCAAGTCCGGAAGAATTAAAGTTAATGCACATGATAATTTGCAGCGACGAACAAAGTGCTGAATTGAGAGTGGCATTGACAAGATTGATTGAAGAGATTTAGGAAAGAAGTAGAGATAAATAAACAGAATGCTTAGGTGCCAAAAATATCTCTCATTTAGGGTAGCCTGGATAATTTTTCTCATAGATTAGACCCCATTCTTTTTGATCATGGGCATAAGTTTTCCACAAATGTTTTGTCATGTGCCTAGTTGAGAAGCAGATACAGAACTTGATTTGCTAATATTTTGACTGATTGCAGATGATGTGTATACTAGGAAGCTAACCATTAAGAAAGCTCATTTTCATTTCCTTCAAGTTACTCTTGTTTATTGGTTCCCAGCATGCTCATTCTTTTTATATACTGATGCTGACTTCTGTTGAAGCGTGGTGTAGTCGATGACATATTTAGATGGACACTTAAGCCTTTCCCCATATTAAGATAGCAGAAGTCCATGAATTAATATCTACAGCACTAACAAAATAAGGTTTATACTTCATATCCACGATGAACATCATAATCCGCTGAACTTTTTATGAAGAGAGAAGGTGAAAGGTGAAATTGAAAATGAATTGAAAACTATTGAAGTTTAAGCAGCTATATGGATTTGATTTCTTTTCATTCCTTTTCTTTTCTAGCCATTGACATCAGACAAACTTGGATAGCACGAAACTAACTAAAGATTGTATATTGAAGCCAGAAACTCGAGATGCCCCTAATACTGTTCAACTGAATACCAAAACTAGAAGCTCAAGTTCCTAATAGGGCCCTTAAGTTGCCTACTTTATGGTGAGTCTTGAGAGACGAAACCCCTCACGTATCAGATGTTCGTGAAGCCTACTAGTAGTACTACTATACACTCACTTCTTGCCATTTCTTCCACTATATCAACTCCAAAGATTGAATCTTTGATACAAAAACCGCCCGAGAAACCAAAACAGTTAAGTGTTCTACTATATCAACTCCAATATTGAATCTTTAATACGAAAACCGCCCAAGAAATCAAGGAAACAGCCAAAACCTTAGCAGACAAGTGGCTCGCATCCCCACTGTTTTGGCCAGCTATCTCTCCGCTTGCAGGTACAATCACCGCAGCTGGTGACGGCGGCGGTGGCAAAAGTGGCTGCGGCTGTGATGGCTTGAGATCAGTATCTCCATAAGCAGAGTAGTCCAGGGGTTTAGAGATGCCGTGAACGGCCACTAAAGCAGTTGTATAGAGGTCGGGATGTGAGAGGCGAGAACCATCAAGAGTGAAGTTGGAGACGGAGTTGTTGGTAATCAGAATGGTTTTGGTGGGAAGCAGAGTTGGGAGGCGAGAAAAAGGCTTAAGTTGACACAGTTCGGCGAAGGAAAGGCGCTGAGGGATAATATGGTAAGCGAAGACGAAAGGGTTGACGGAGTTGCCGGAGACATTTGGAGACGAGGAGTCATCGGAGGGGATGAAAAAGGTGGCGGAGAAAGGCAAGGTGGAGACGTCAGGAGCGGAGAGAACATCGGCCCAGTCGGAGAAGTCGCCGGAGCCAATGAGTGCGTCGATAATGTTTTCTATTTGGTTTTGGAGGTGGAGTTGAGTATCACGTACCTGAGGCAGTGGTGGTTGGGGTGGCGGTGGCTGTGATAACTGTGATGATAAAAATGGTCTTAGAGACAGCGGAGATGTTAATGATTGTGTGATATTTGGGAAAGGGGTGGAAGCAGCTATGGAAGTGGTATTCGAGGAGGGGAGGGTGGTGGCGGGCGGAGGCGACAGGGGGTCGGCGAGGGCGTGGGTGGTTAGCAGGAGGAAGAGAAGAGAGAAGGAGGAGAGTGAAGGGCGATAGGTGGCCATTGCTAGAGAGGGAGAGTGCCGAGTGTAAATCAGTATTTGCATGTATGTGTATGTGTGTTAATGAGAATAATAAATACGTAACAACTAACTGAAACATAACGAACTATATTTGTCTTCCCTCCCAAAAACAAAGTGAAGAAATAAGTATAGACGTGACTCGTATACATTTGGAAAACGTATGTTTATATATATATATATATAACCCTCATGGGTAATTACTGAATTGCATTGAAGTAATACTAATTATGTCTAAGTGAATGTTTAGATAAAAAAAAGTTATAATTTTTAATATGATTTTTTTTGTGTGCACCTGAAGCAAGTTAATAAATTTTGTATTGGTATCAGATTTAAACTCTAGTTGGTATCGAAAATACCGGCCAATACTGAAAAAAGATAAAAGTTAAAAAAATTTTAAATAAAAATGTTTATATTTTAATTTTTTTAAATTTAAAATTAAATTAAAATTATATAATATAATACATTTATACACTATTTCATACATGTTATAAAATTTAAAAATTAATTTATAATTTTAAAAAATTATTCAAAACGGTGCTAATTTAATACTATTTTAGAGGTAAATTTAATACGGTTTAAATTTAATACATTGACGTGAAGGAGAAAATATTTTAGAGGTAAATTCAATACTATTTTAAAGGTAAATTTAATACCAATATCGGTTTAAATTTAATACATTGACGTGAAGGAGAAAATATTATGTTACCCATCTTGGATGCTAGTGTGATGCCCTCAGATTGAGTTCCACGCTTGTAACGATGGCCAATATGGGAAAAGACACTCCATGCTCCAAGTAGAGAACAGATTTAGATTGTAAAACAATTTTTATATTTAGAAAACGAGCACTTAAAGCACAAAGATCATCAGTGGAAAGATACAATCAAATTTCGTAGTTGATACGCCTTTTTTTTTTTTATACATGCAATATGCCAGAGGCAACCCTTCCCCTTAGCTAAAAGTGTGCCATTACTCACTTTTGAATAAGAACTATGTGAGATCATTCTCGTCCAATTGTTCTTCCTCATTGCCACCATCATCCTTGAATTCACTTAAATCACCGGTAGGTAGTTTTCTTGCAAGCTTGATGATCTGTCACCATTTGATCAAAGATCAAGGTTAGATTTTGAGAAACTTACATGGAAAACCTTGTGTTTTATATTTCTAAAGTTAAAAGAAATAAATGCCAGAGTATAACATCAATATCAATATGATAATGGGTGAATGAAACTTGGATAAACAATGGAATATTTTTAATATACCACATTGTCTAGATGTGAAATAGTGCTGGACTGAGCGAGCCGTTTGATTTCTTCAATGTCGCCTTCCCTGTAAGCAGAGAGTAGTTTACTAGCGCAGCGACCTTGGTCACTTCCCAAAAACCCGTCAATCCTGGAACAAGGTGAATCGTAGTGAAGTATATTTTTAATGTAATATCCCTCTACTCATTTGCAATTGAAAAAATAACACCCGAAGAAATCCCACATGTAAACTTTTCTGAAGGCTCCAAGACATGGCTACTTACTGTGAGCAATCATTGTAGCACTGTTCTGCTTGCTTTAGATCATGAGCGTAAAGGTACACAACGATGGCACTAAGGTAGGCCTGAAATCACCCAAAAAGACAAACTGAACTTTCAAAGCCTC
Organism: Pinacopodium congolense; assembly: GCA_028565735.1. Classification (NCBI taxonomy): domain Eukaryota; kingdom Viridiplantae; phylum Streptophyta; class Magnoliopsida; order Malpighiales; family Erythroxylaceae; genus Pinacopodium; species Pinacopodium congolense. The sequence goes on along the minus strand of JAOXYD010000003.1, from coordinate 19,091,475 downwards.
AATCCATAGATAAAGACCTAGGATATTACTAAAAAAAATGTTTAATTACTTTGAAATGAGAGAAGACTTGTGGAAGAAACAATCTAGATGTCTACTGGAACTATAACATTATATTCCCAATATTTCTTTTTCTGAAAATTTGTTGAAGCAAAAAATATGGGGACAAGTATAAAGAAATTCAAGAAGAGCATAAGCACGTATCGGCACCTTGAATTGGCTGTTTCTAGCATTGCATTTGTCAGCAGCTACACCGTTTTCTTGAAACCTGATATTGCTAGTGAATGTGCAAACCTGGTCTTCAGATAATCCAAAGTTGAATTTCTTCTTCG
>JAOXYD010000003.1:19076708-19087318 GCA_028565735.1 Pinacopodium congolense | reverse complement strand
TTACCTCAAGGTAGTGGTGGAAACACAAGTGGGAAGAGTAGTGCCCTCTTGCAGGGACCGAATCTCCCCCCGTAATGATTTCTTGTGTTATGTGTTTATCTGTCTAACACATTGCTTAATTAAAGGGAGAGCGAAAGGGCTATGGGCCCGCGAGCCCAATAACGTTACAACCCAATAATCATCATCTTGAGCTCATGGATAGTGGACTCTAAGTGGACATAGGCCATTTAATCTAACATACAACCCATTCCATTATATGTCAATTTCACTTTAGATTTGGGTGTTTCATAAATTTCAGAGAAAATAGAGCAAGCCCCAAGGCTACTACACAAACCATAAACAAAATGGAACTCAAGAAGGTTCAGATTTGCTTTCATGGAAGAGTAAAACACATTCATAGTTTTACCATGAATCATTCTCATTTTTCTGTGTTCTTTCGCAGCACACTTGCGGCAAAATGTTTTTTTGTTAATAAAAAACTTGAAGAGACAAGCATCATTGAAGAGAAGAAGAAGCATCTTTGGAAAACAAAATAACCAAAGAGAAAAAAGAAAAAACAAATCTGATAAAAAATGTTCCATATACTAGACACATTCCGGGCATATTAGTGTTAAATATGGCAATATTTAAGCAAAAACAAAATTCTACGACGTTATTCATAGAATTAACAAATCAACAAAATGATTTATTTTTATCTTGTATTAATATATATTTAATATTATCTATTCATACATTCAAATAAGGACAGAGATATGAACGGAGACATACAATTTATTATATTCTTATCTATAGAGTTATTGAATTATCATAATAAAATTACATTATCAACTTAATTAATAGATAATTTTTTTATTTATCATCTTAAAATACATATACAATCTGACTATAATACTAATATAAGAATTTTTTAATAATCACAAATATTATTTTTAAATAGGATCACGACATATGCATAAACATAAAAAATAATAACAATCACATACTTGAATTATTGATTATAATTCTACAGATTAAGGGAACTTATTTCTAATGCAGAGATTTTTTTTGTTAACACAACTTATCTTTATTTTGAATTTAAAGTTTTACATAGCTAAATTCAAAATATTAACCGATGGTTAATCCATGGTCAATGACTATAAAGCCTCTCTTCTTTGTGGGCATCATTAGTTCGCCTGCCTCCATCTTTTAAGAACTCGGGCTCTTCTCCGAGGTGGGGTGAAGGAAAGCCGTAAAGCAAGTCCAGAAGTGAACTTATTGAAGTTTCTTAGTTTATGGTACATGGATTGAAACTTAGCTCAGGAGATTATGACAGTTTAGCTACTACTTAATAAAGCTCCAAACTTGTGGGGCAGGATGGATAAAAAATAACAACAATGAATTAAACTAAATTATTGCATAAAAAATTTCGGGTTTCTTTTTACTTCTCTGTGTTCATCGTTACAGAATTCCGACAGAAAATGCCTGAAAGATTGATGCTGCTATGTTTACCTTAATCTTTTTTGTTCCTTTACCTGTGAATTATTGCATGAAAGGGTTCAAAGAGGAAAAAGTTAAACAAAGTTTATTGAACTTATTTAACCTAGAAGAGTCATATTGATACAATGTAAAAGACATGGAACCAGAACACAGACCTCAAAATACACTAGTACCAGAGAAACGTTAAGAAGAACAAAGTACCAAATAAAATCAACTCGCTACTAGTATCAGGGATGCGACACGCGTACATACATGTAAGTTACAGACATATCATCAAACGGCTTCAACATGCTGTCGCTTATTTATTGTCTCCATCATTTTCTTAAAGCAAATAGCTTAAGCAGGAGGCGGTGTAAGGAAGGGAAGGGGAGGGAAATGGAAAGGAAAAGGGTAAGTTACGGTAGGAAGTGGAGGAATGTTAGGAATCTTAAATGGAGGTGGCAATGGAATTGGAGGAATGTATGGGATTGGGATTAATGTAGGAATTGGTGGTGCAAATGGGATTCCAGGAAAAGGTGGTGCAAATGGTATGTTCTGAACAGAAGGTAATTCGTTGGTTTTAGCATTATTAATCTTGACAAACTTCACCACGTTTTTTCCACTTCTTTCACCTGCAGCTTCAGGTCTCTCGAGTTGGCGAGCGTAAATCCCTGGCGTCCAAGTAGAGAAGAGAATCAAGCATAGCAACCTTACTAGCTTCAAGGCCATGAAGACCGAGTGTGGAAGCTTCGAATGAACAAGTCCAGGTCTTTAAACTGTTAGCGGCATTTGCTCATATGTAGTATACATGCATATATATGCAGAGCTGAGCTGCAAGTGATGTTAAATGATATGATCAATCCCGAGACTATATCTTTTCTTTCATCTGTCTCTGTCCCTGCTAAGTTGTTGAACTCAAAGCCCTCTCGGTGTTCGTGTTATTTAGTTGTAAGGCGTCACAGGCAAGAGCAAACGAGCAGAATTTTCTCACCAATAAACCCATTAAATGCTGTTAAAAGTAGAATTAAATCAGTGCCAAACTATTGACGGATGGTCATATTATCAGTTTTTTGGATGAATATAATCAAGCAGGCCTGTTTAAGCCATTCCAAAGCTAGTTTTGCAGGGTAGCTTTCTAAACATTGCTTACTTTGTCTTGTTCCTAAGATTTTTAATATGTTTTTCTTGCACTATTATTTGATACATACAATCTTTTTTTAAAAGAAAACCTTAAATCACATTATTCTTAACATTTAAAACAATACCTATTTGATATACAAACAATATAAAATAAAACATTTTTTCCCTTTTAGTCTCATATAATATATGACACAGAATACATATAAATGAGGAGTAGCTCTCGGAGAAATGAAACTTATAGAGAAAAACAATTGAGAACTTCGATGAATGATGTTTCCAATCAACAACAAATGAATGCCCTTTGCCGGCTCCTTAAAATTATGTGCTGAGTTATTAATAGGCAAATAAATGTATCCATCTATTTAATGCACGCACGCACGCATGCCGCGTTACGTGTCTGAAATCTGACTCTAACTTTACACCTTTCAATGCTTGTTTCCGTTCGCAACCTACTTGAATGCATGACCTACAAACTTTGGTCCGTTATGATCTGCACCTTCGTAGTTCTCGTTTGTCGAACTTCTCTTGTAGAGTTAGTAAATTTCTCGCGAGTAGAGCTGCCTCCTCCAAGCTTATGCTTTTGTAGAATCAAAGTGCTAACTGAATACTTTACTTTCAGCCATTACAAGGGAATTTCATGCTTTGCACCATTGTATATATCTTTCCTCTTAAATACACATGAAAAAAGTCACCTGAACCAAAAGAAGGACTAGGGAAACATGAAGTTGACAGTGATCCTGGTAAACATTGAATAATAAGCCCGGTAGAATTATTAATCAATGTACATCTACATCTCACAACTGTTTTCCCATTTACATGGTAATAAATGAAAAAAATTGGTTACATCTCACAAGAAAAAGAGAATCATACAGACAGCAAAAGGTTACAATTCACATAACACACAAACCAACTTCCATTTTCCTAATCCCCAATATAATAATGATTCTAAGCGATTTTACTGATGACTGCCAAGGGAATGTCAAGGATATGACCATGACGACCGAAAACTCCGATCCTTCCAAAGCTGGAAACATTGTTTTTCAGTGTTGCATTCAGAACTATGGTCAAGACTTGCTTCTCCCCACTGCCAATGGAGAAGTGAGATGGAATTACTTTTACAGACACCCCATGAGGTGCACTCCACCCAACATAGTACATCTCATTGCCTGAAATGCTAGTAAGGGATCTCTGGACCGTCCTAGACTGATTTAGTTTGGAAATGATGATTGATGGCAGGTTCAAGTCTGCTCCAGTCATGATGAATTATGGTTCCAACAGTTCTGCCCTGTGTAGTTCAAAACCATTGGACAAGATCCATTAGTTCCACAGAGGAATGAAATACAGTCGTATGATAGTATGCCTATGAACATGATAGTACGGTTCTATCATGCTCATAAGAAAATTAATGGACTGCGGATGAGACAATAGTAACAAGTGCACCAGAAAGTTTATCCCGAGTAATAACTGATGCAGCGTATTAGTTCATGTTTCGCTTTCTGCATCATAGACAGTAATACTTGCACATAAAATTTTAATGTTAATTTATCCAGAATAGTTTCAGATTTTCAATAACGTAAAACATATTGCTCCAGTTCTAATCTGATTTCAAGCAATGGGAACAATGGGAAGGAAAGTAGTAAGAAATCTTAGCTCAGTAACGTTTTGTTGAGGACCTAGTAAACCTACAATGTCATGTTCTTCTCTCTCCCTGATTCTACATTCCTCAATGATGTGTAGTACAAACATGTCCTCTAGCCAGTTTAGGGTGCATCGAAATTAAGCAGAACTCATCAAACAAAATTTGATAAAGCAACTGCCTGTTTCTTGCATGTAATGAGTGAATAATACACAAAGGTCTTATCATGGCATCATATAACTGCATCAAGGACTGATAATTGCACAGATAACATATGTGCTTCAACTTTTGACATGGATAAAAGTTCATCATATGCAATTACATCCACTGACTCTAAATCACCTCTTTCATATTGCTAAATAAAATTAAAAAAAAAGAGACTACCCCGGTTTTGCTGTTAACATAACAGAAAGAGATACTAAGATCTTCTCATTTCACTCAGAACTTACAAGCTCACATGCTAAATGAGGATATGCTCTTTTTAATTATGAGATTCTTGTGACAATCCAAACTATAATTTAATAGCCATTTTCTCATTCTTATAGCCAAAAAAAAGGACACACTAAGAATGCAAAGAAATTGATCATTTCACCAGATTCCCATGTCCATGCAACTTAAGCATCCATGTTAAAGAGTCATATAATAAATACAAAAGGACTTAATAGAATCAAAAATAAGAACAGGATCCAGAGCTCCAGTTGCATTCACAAAACCACTTCCCATGTCAAAAGGTGTTGCTGGAGACTGATTTAGATCCCGGTCAGCATAAGCATGCTGAGCCATTATTGGCCCACCAAATTTGTCATTTAAAGATGCTGGGGTAGATAAAGCAGATGCTACGGCTGCAGGAGTGAAAACTGGGAAACTTTTGCTTTATCAGAGCAGCAAGCCCAGCAACATAAGGAGCTGCCATCCTCGTCCCTGACATCATTGCAAAGCTCTCACCTAGAAGAGAGGTTAGCAATGTAATACTATCAGGTACCATTCTGATGTTATATATACTTTCAGAGTTATAAAATTGCTATTTGACAATTAATGTGCCTAAATTTTACCTTGGAATTCAACTGATTCTGTGCCAAAAGAACTCCAAGCACCCCATATAAAGTTACCAGAAGCCACCAAGTTGGGTTTCAAAATGTCAGCATCATCAAGAAAACTTCGTCTTCTGGATCTGGTTCCCTAGCAGAGTAATACATAAACTTCGGAGCAGAATAATTGTACTGAGCTTTTATTCCACCTGAAATGCTCGCAATTGCCCCAAACTTTAACAATTCTTTTTGAGAGGTTAATGCTCTCAAGAGAAGAATTGTAGTACTGAAGTAAAATCTGCCAGAATGATCATAAAAGCATTATTAGGTTTAGCTTCAAGTTACATGTGTAACAGATAGGTATTAAACCAACTCCTAAATTCTAAACAAAAGCCAAGGCCAAGCCATGGCATATTGATTCTAACATTCATAAAAGAAAAGGAAACGGATTTCCCTCCAAGCGGCACAATCCAAAAACATACTAACAAACTTGACATCAGTTACAGTGCTTGTATTGACAGAAAAGAATACAGTGCATGTATTGACAGAAAAGAACTTTCACTTTGGAATCATTTAAAGATGCAAGTATGATACCAGCCATTGTGGGAATCATTTGAAGATGAAAGTATGATAACAGGCATTGTCATGGGAGTTGGGTTAAGCTGACAACCAATCACAAAAGGATCCATGTAGAAGACAACACCTGCAGGACTAAGGTTCCTGGCTGTCTGCAAAGCTTGTTTGCACTTATTAAATCGAATAACTGCAAATCAAAACGTTTCCTTGGACCAGATCCTGATTGAAGCTACTGGAGTCCTGGCATTCACCCACATCATATCAGTGGTAAGTGAAGTGTCATTGTTCAAAGCACATATTGCAGAAACCAGTGTGTACATAGTATCTTCATCTGTCCCAGCTGAAGATAACGCATTTGTCAGTCTCTTCCTCAAGGGTAATAAAGCACAAATCAAAGCAACGCCACATCAAGAATATGTCTAAACAAGAACAAGGATGAGAACAAATTGGCACTTCGTTGACTTGCACCATATAGAACTACCATAGATTTCTGCATAGATAGCTGGTAAGGCTACTCATGATATTATCCAGTATGTAGCAAAATCTGTTAAAATTGATCTTGTAAACAAGGGCCCAATGGATGTAGAATTGTTTCAAGAAATTTACATATAGTATTTTGGTATCTGTATTAAGTTACTACCTCGGAGTTTAAAGTTGCATATTGGACCTGCTTAGTCATGATTCCATCATTCCTGTCTCTTGGGAATTAAAGACAAAAAGGTTCAAGAAAATTAACTTTTTTCCCTTTACGTTGGTACAGTGAAAGTTTCATTAGCACGGTGTAATGCATGCAATTGCATATTTCTTGCTCTGTATAGATATTTAATTAGTTGCTTCGCCCCAGATCGATTATTTTCTCCCAGTAAAAGTGGTAGACTTAACTGCACCAAAACAATTAGGCAGGTCAATACAATTACATGTACCTATTTTTCATGTTTCTGGTGTTTTCAGAACACCTATACCTAATGCCAAGGGAACGTATACAAATAGCAACACTAGATGATAAAACTTACGGGCAAGTCCAACTCCAGGAATGGTTACGTTGTTCCCAAGTAGATAAGATTTTGTATAGATCCTATCATGAGATGTAGGCCCCAACAGTGAAAATCCAAGGACTGAAAGAAGACATGCTTTTGGGTGACGGTCCTGTATTTCCTGCTGCTTGTATAAAAAAAATGTCATTCTTCACAGCTGAGAGCAAGGCCATGTCGATTGGATTAAAAAACGTAGCAATACCAGGAGGGCGTCTGTTGGACATGATTGATAAACTTATTATGCCAACTCCATCCAGAGCTGCCTGCAAATGCAGTATGAATATGACTCCCTTAATAAAATCTCAGATACAATCATTACATGAATAAAATTTATAAAGATGATACTATGCAGACTCATGTTCATTTATTCATTTTTTAGAAAAAGTTACTGTTTGGTTATAGATCGCTAGAATTCATAGAAAATAAAGTTAGAAGAAATGATTTTGATGTTTGACCAAAACAGGTGAAACAGAGAGTTTTTAAATTCTATATCAAGTTATCAGTCTTACGCTGAGGTCCAATAAACAGGACAATTCATTGAGAAACAGTTTCACAAATAACCATTTGGTGAAACAGACAAATCCAATTAGCCATGTTTGGTATCCTTGTTGTTTCTCTTTTTCTTTTCTTATTTTTTAAAACACAAAAACCAATAAAAATAGTATGACAATATATTAATATAACACAGAAACCCAAAAAATAACACAGAAACTAATAAAATTATCACAGATACACATTAAAAAAAAAAAAACGAGAAGTGATACCAAACGGGCTACTGCAACAACAATATCTGCTACAAAGGCTGCAAATAAACAGAATATTGGTGCAGATAAGCGTGATAAGCGTGATAAGGCGCCACAGCAATGCCAATGATAAGCGTGAACTGGGAGCCATTCAAAATAAACAGAACAAAACTCAGGTAAGAATTGAAGTCATGGTGCAGATAAAAATATGCAGTTAGTATTTGAGAACCTAACGGTACTGTAGACGTCAGAAAGAATATAGATCGCAAAGAAAAAGAAACAAAGCATATCATACCTGCTGTGGGGTAACAAGAACAGCTAATCCATTAATCAAGAAGTGGGAGCTGTAAAGCTTCAGGTATTTCTTGCCTCTCAACACCCTTCTTAATAATGAATCGTGAAATCGAGCAACACAAGAGCAAGAATTTCCACCTGATCCAGGGTTGTTCCCAAATGTAGCGACATGTATAGAACGCCTCATCAATCACTCAACTTAACCATCTTCATCAATAAAATATAAAACAAAGACCTGAACGCAAAGTGATAAAAGTGAAGTATAAATCACAGACCACTATAATCATCGACACTGTTGAGGAAATTGTGGACAAATAATTACGAAACTCAAACACAGTAGAGCACCAACTTATTTAAAGTTTGCATCCCCTAGTAGAATCATTTCGATTGTCGCCAATCGAAACGAAAATAAAGAGAAGTGTTTCATCTGCCTGGAGGAATCCAGTGAGAGACTAAAACAGAGCATCCACAGACATATAATTCCACATGAGCCGGTGCATTAGCACGATTAACTTCCAACCGTCAACACAATGATACTTCACTTTTGACAACTCTTCGAGTACGTAAATCAATTAAAGAGTAAAGCAAGGAGAGCTGAAAAACGCAATGCACGATATGAAAATCTACAAACATGACCAAAAAAATAAAAAACCTTGGCCATTTACTAAACGATCGAAAAATTAAAAGCAAAAAAGCCAGGGAAAGGAAGTAAAGTAAAAGAATTTAAAACAACAATTTAAACAGCCAGAAGCGAGGCAGTCGCTGAATAAAAAGAAGCAGAATCCGAAAAAGGTACCTTTGTTTGCATGGATTTATTTTGTCTACCATGATGACCATGGTTGAACACATTGGTTTCCTTTATGAGCTCCTTATAATAATGTGCTGAAGGAGCTTGTTTTAGGGTCACAACGTACACAGCTGTAGCATTTGCACCATTTGAATCATCCTGACACAAGGTGCCAAGAAACATCACAACCGTCGAGTGTACCAAACAGAGGCCTGTCATTTGCAAAATATCTAAATGATCATACATGACCCAAATGTATAGCGAATGGGAGAAAACTCCAAGTCCAAGTTGAAGCTCGACAGCCCATAGGCTCCACTCTAAAGCACCAGCCTTTTTCTCCTGGCAACAAGGGAAGAATCCTCAAACCCAACCAAATGGGGCTTAGTTTGGGAAGTTTGTCTACTGAGCCCAACGTTGTAAATTTTACAGGATGGGATCTCTGTCTTTTGCTACATGTCTCTACATCAAGTGGCTCATGTCTTGTTAATGTGATTATGCAATAGTAGATCTTACCAAGGATTGTATTTGATTGGATTCCCATTTCTCACTGTAAAGACTGATATGTATGAATCTAATTAAAAGAATCAATAAATTCCATTATAACTCATGAATAAGAAATTGATTAATGAAGTAAAGTGCACTTGTGTTTTTGATTGAGGTCTACTTGCTAAATATGGGAACAAAAGTGGGTGTTGGGTCACCTAGTATAAAGCTAAAGCTAGTTATTGCAAAGGATTGATATTAATACAGTTGTTGGTGTGCCTTATTTTTATGCCTTTTATCTCCTCGAAAGGAATTTGACTCCACCAATCTTTTTGGTCTTCGATTTCACTTGATGGTGTGACCATCACCATCACCACCTCCATTTCACTACTGCGGTGTAACACGAGCAATAACAAGTGCCACCCTCTTTCTAGACTATAAATACTATTACTACTCCTAAACTTATCAAGTTTAGCATGTTTTAGTAAGAAAGCATTAAAAAAGTGCATTTTCTATATAAATTATAACACTCTAAGACACTTGTCCTTAAAGAAATCAATGCAAGACCACCTAATGGATACTTGTCTTCACCATCCACACTTTAGGGATACTTGGCATTACATGAAGTAAGTAATGAACTTATGCAGACAGCTTTTTAAGCTAACTCATGCATGATTTACTATATATAGACTAACTAGTTTGCATTTAGATCATGCAAACGTAAAAACAAGATCAGATGTATTAGGTTGTGAAGCTCCTTTAAGTCTAACAAGAAGAGTATTTTTTTAAATATTTGCATACCCATTGCTTCTTATTTTCCGCAAGATGATTTTCTTGGATTCAGATAATAGGGCTTAATAGAAAGTGTTTTATCAATTTATAGGTCTAGAAGGTAGATTAGGAGAGTAGACTGAGTTGGAAAAAAGTTAGTAATTTGGGAACCCAAGTAAGGATAACCTGAACCTATACCCTTATATTTGTATGATGTATTCTTGTGTGTTACCTATAAACTTGTGTTTTATTGATTCATCAAATATGTTCTTACATATTTAATGTGATGTTTGTATACAATATATAATGGATAACTAAATATGTGTATTAGTAAATAGATATGAGTCTAAGAAAGCAAGTAGCTAAGTTGAGAAATTGAGAAAAATGACATTCGTATATGTTTTTATGTTAAATGACATGTGATGTTGATATACTTCAATTGTGAGATTGGTTTATTATAGACTGAGATAAAGCACTATAATGAATTAATAGCTTGTCTAAGATAGGTTATGTTCGATGGTCTTTGATATTGTTGAGTTTTTGAGTTTTGAGTGAGATGTGTCTAGGTACCTATTCGTAGAATAGGTACCGACGCATCCTTAGTCTCGGGGATATCTTGTGCTGATGATGAAGTATCGAACTAGTATCGGGGTCATCTTGAAT
>JAOXYD010000003.1:19060804-19076608 GCA_028565735.1 Pinacopodium congolense | reverse complement strand
TCATCAAGAGAACTGTCCTCTGGATCTGGTCCCCTAGCAGAATAATACATAACTTTTGGAGCAGAATAACTGTACTTCGCTTTTATTCCACCTGAAATGCTCGCAATTGCCCCAAACTTAACAATTCTTTTTGAGAGGTTATTCCACTCAAGAGAAGAATTGTAGTACTGAAGTAAAATCTGCCAAAAGGATCATAAAAGCTAATTTAGGTTCAGTGTCAATTTGCATGTGTAGTAACAGAGACAATAAACCAACTCCTAAATTCTAAACAAAAGCCAAGGCCAAGCTATGGCATATTGATTCTAACATTCATAAAAGAAAAGAAAACAGTCAAGCTGCACAATCCAATAACATACTAAGAAACTTGATAGAAAGAACTTTCACCTTGGAATCATTTGAAGATGAAAGTATGATACCAGGCATTGTCATGGGAGTTGGGTTAACCTGATAACCAATCACAAAAGGATCCATGTAGAAGACAACAGCTGCAGCACTAAGGTTCCTGGCTGTCTGCAAAGCTTGTTTGATGGTTGAGAGCCCAAGCACAAACCGAATGGAATAACTGCAAATCAAAATATTTCCTTGGACCAGATCCTGATTGAAGCTACTGGAGTCTTGGCATTCACCCACGTACATATCAGTGGCAAGTGATGTGTCATTGCTCAAAGCATGTATTGCAGAAACTAGTGTGTACATAGTATCTTGATCTGTCCCAGCTGCAGATAACGCATTGGTCAGTCACTTCCTCAAGGGTAAAAAGCACAGATCAAAGAAAAGCCACATCAAGAACATGCTAAACAAAAACAAGGATGAGAATAAATTGGCACTTCATTGACATACAACATACAGAACTACGTTGATTTCTGCATAGATGGCTGGTAAAGCTACTCAAGATACTAGTCAGCATGTGGCAAAATCTAATAAAATTGATCTCGTAAACAAGGGCCAAATGAATGTGGAATTGTTTCAAAAAATTTACATATAGTATTTTGGTATCTGTATTAAGTTACTGCCTTGGGTAGGAGTTTAAAGTTGCATATTGAACCTGCTTAGTCATGATTCCATCATTGTTGTCTCTTGGGAATAAAAGACAAAAAAATTCAAGAAAATTAACTTATTTTTTTCCTTTATGATGATATGTGCAAGTTTCATTAGCAGGGCGTAATGCATGCAATTGTTTATTTCTTTTCTCCTTCTTGCTTTGTATAAATATTTAATTAGTTGCTACCCTCCAGATCTATTATTTTCACTCAGTACAAGTGGTAGACTTAATGGACCCAAATAATTAGGCAGTTCAATACAATTATATGTACCTATTTTTCTCTTTTATGTCTCTAGTGTTTTCAGAACACCTATACCTAATGCCAAGAGAATGTATACAAGTAGCAACTTTATATGACAAAACTTACGGGCAAGTCCAACTCCAGGAATGGTTACGTTGTTCCCAAGGATGATAGAGTTTGTATAGATTCTATCATGAGATGTGGCCCCAACAGTGAAAATCCAAGGACTGAAAGAAGACATGCTTTTGGGTGATGGTCCTGTATTGCCTGCTGCTTGTATAACAAAAATGCCATTCTTCACAGCTGAGAGCAAGGCCATGTCGATTGGATTAAAAAATGTAGCAATACCAGGAGGGCGTCTGTTGGGCGTGATTGATAAACTTATGATGTCAACTCCATCCAGAGCTGCCTGCAAATGCAGTATGAATATAACACCCTGACTAAAATCTCAGATAGAATCATTATGTGAATAAAATTTATAAAGATGATACTTTGCAGGCTGATGTTTTTTTATTCATTTTAAAAAAAAGTCTCTGTTCAGTTATAGATCACTAGAATCCATAGAAAATAAAGTTAGAAGAAATGATTTTGATGTTTTACCAAAACTGGTGAAACAGACAAATCCAATTAATTAGATTACCTGGTCTATTGCTGCAACAACATCTGCTGCAAAGCCTCCAAAACTCTTATATAATGCCTTGTACACAGCAATGCTGAAGATAAGCACATGCAGTTAATACACAAGTACCCTTATTATAGATAACACATGTCGAAGATGAAAAATTAGTAAAAGCCAATGCAAATTTTTTTTTCTAGAAAAGATTCTCATTTTGAGTTCTCTTGTAGTCAATAACAGATTGATCTATGACTGATATTCTTAAGGTGTTGTTTCCAGACCCTGTGAAAATAAACAATGTTTATGATCAGGAATTTACTTCATCCATGTGCCACAAAAATCATTATCAATCCAGTAAAAAATATTGACTATCAACCATAAATAATTAGAATCTGCTAATTTAGTTCACTAGTCTCTTTACTTCTAGATGATTTAGGCTTGTAAGATATCAAAAATTAAAAGGGAGTTTACAAATTACTGTGAACGGGGAGCCATTCCACTTGCATTCCCAAAGTCATGACCAGCAACTATCACTGGAACTCCATGGTTACCTGCAGCAACAGCAGCTGTATGCCTGTAGAAAATTATGTAATTATTAACTGCACTATGAAGATGTGGATAACAATCTTATAGGGACACATCAAAATAAAGACAAGTGCAGCAAGACATTCAACAAAGTAAGTGAAAGGCACACTTACGTCCCATGGCCATCACCATCAAATGGTGAAGCATAGTCCTGAGTGGAATTGAAAATTCCTCGGGTTATTGCAGATGCTGCAAAATGACGGGCCCCAACAAGCTTCCTGTTGCAAGAACCAGAAGGGAAATCTGGAGTAACCTCACAAACGCCTGTGAAATGGCTAGGTATTGGATAGGAATGCGCAGATAAGTTGTCAGCAAAGCTTGGGTGAGTTGGATCAATGCCAGTATCAACAAAGGCAATAACAATTCCTTCTCCAGCAGTTTCATAACCTCCTTCTTTATCCCATGCCCCATGTGGTAATCCCAAGAACTGAGGAGTATGGGTGGTTGCAGTTCTGACAGAGAAGTCCAGAACCACATTTGACACTTCTCCCTGTTCTGAAAGCTTGTCTGCCTTATAGATTGCAAATAAACAGACAAGAAAAGTAAGACTTGAAGTCATTTCCCTCCCAAATAAGAACAGAATGTCAGGACAGACAAAAACTTGCTGGGGAATTTTTTATGAAGACAAGCAACTTCGTACGACTGTAGAACCTAAAGGTACTGTTGATGCAAAAAAAGAAAAAGGAACAAATCATATCATACCTGTTGTGGGGTAACCAGAACAGCAAATCCATTAATCAAGTAGTGGTAGCTGTAAAGCTTCAGGTATTTCTCCCCCCTCAACACCCTTCTTAATAATGAATCATGAAATCGAGCAACATAGGAGCCAGGATTTCCACCTGATCCAGGGATGTTCCTAAATGTAGCAACATGTATAGAACGCCTCATCAATCACTCAACTTAAGCATCTTCATCGACAAAAAATAAAACAAAGATCTGAATGCGAAGTGATATAAGTGAAGTATAAATCTCAGACCAGTATAATCATCGACACTGTTGAGGAAATTGTGGACAAATAATTATGAAACTCAAACACAGTAAAACACCAACTTATTTAAAATTTGTATCCCCTGCTGGAATCATTTCGATTGCCACTAATAGAAACGAAAATAAAGAAAAGTGTTTCATCTGCCAGGAAGAATCCAGTAAGAGACTCAACAGAACTTCCACAGACAAAATTCCACATGAACCGGTGCATTAGCAATAGTAACTTCCAACTGTCAACAAAATGAGACTTCCCTTTTACATGACAACCAAATACCACCTTGACCATTCACTAAACAATCGAAAAATTAAAAGCAACAAGCCAAGGCAAGGAAGTAAAGTAAAAGAATTTAAGGCAACAACTTAAACAGCCAGAAGCGAGGCAGGTGCTGAATAAAAAGAAGCCAAACTCGAAAAAGGTACCCTGTTTGCTTGGATTTATTTTGTCTACCGTGAGGACCATGCTTGAACACACTGGTGTCCTTTCTGAGCTCCCCATAATAATGTGCTGAAGGAGCTTGTTTAAGAGTCACAATGTACACAGCTGTAGCATTTGCACCATCTGTATCATCCTGACACAAGGTGCCCAGAAACATCCCCAAGCAAATCACAACCGTCAAGCGTACCCAATAAACGCCTGTCATTTGCAAATATCTAATTTATGAGGCCTAAACAAAGTTCCAGAAACCATACACCACCAAGATGAACAGAGAACGTAAGAAAACTCCAAGTTCAAGTTGAAGCTCGACAGCCCATAAGCTCCAACTCTGAAGCACCAGCCTTTTTCCTCCAGCAACAGGTGAAGAACTCTCAAACCCACAAAAAGCAGAGAACTTTCTGAGGAATGTGCAAACAGCTGTGAGGAGAAGGGTGCAAGTACCCGTCAGCTGATTACAGGAGGAAGAAGGAAAGTCGAAGAAAATGGCAGAGAAGACTGGGGTCTATAACCTTGTGAAGAAAAGGTGCAACCTTTTGTTCATTTTGGGTGGTGAAGGAAAGGAAAGACTCCAGCTTTTGCTTAAACAAGTAAGGGGGTGAGCTGGGACTTAAGATTTAAGAGTGTAAAATAGGAAGAGTCTGCAAACTTTCTTGGGGTGTGCGAAGGTAGACGTTTTAATTTAGAAAACGAACGTTTATTTTTGGCTTTTTTACATTTCTCTGACTGTTGGTTGGTCTTGGGGTGGGTTTTTGTATATACCATCATTTCATTTTTTAAAGTCCTTTTTTCGTTATGATTTTAATACCTTCATGTAATGTATCTAAGTACAGAAAGTGTATAATGAAACATTAACAAAGCTAATTGAATTAATGAAGATGGAAAGTAAAAATGAGATCATTTTATATATATATATCACTTTCAAAAAATTAAGTAGTTATAAATATTCGAAGAGGAAAAATACAAAAAAGTAAGTATACAGTGGGACAAGCTGAAAACGAATGGTAGATGTTATAACAGCTCGAACATTGTTTTTATTTTGGACTTTTTCCAGTGTAGTTTGTCCACTGTTCCCAACGTTCTGAATTTTATCGGAGGGGATCTTTGTCTTTTGCTTCATGTCTCCATCAAGTGGCTTATGTCTTGTTAGAACTTACCATGGATTGGATTCTGATGGTCAAGACTGATACGTATGAATCTGATAAATTTTTAAAAAAAATAAATTTCAATATAACTCATAAATAAGAAATAGATTAATGAAGCAAGTGCACTTGGTGTCTTTAATTGATGTCTACGTGCTAAATGTGGAACTTTTGCCTTGGGGTTGCCATGATTCCCATTCATTTAACAAAAGTGGGCGTAGGGTCCCTTTAGTATAAAAGCTAATAATTGTGAAGCATTGATATTAATATAGTCGTTGGTGTGCCTTCTTCTTTTTATGCCTTTATGTCTCAAAAGGAACCTGATTCCTTCAATCCTTTTTGTCTTCGATATCACTTGATGGCATGACCATCACCAATACCACCTCCATTTGACTACTGCGGCGTGACACGGGCAATAACAAGTGCCATCTTCCTTCTAGACTGCAAATACCATTACTGCCACTGAACTTTTTAGCTTTTTTTTTACAGTAAGAAAGAAAGCATTAAAGAAGTCCAATTTATACATGTCAGAACTCCAATTGTGAGAGACGAACAACCGTAATATTGATAATAGCAGCCTATAGTCGCTTTGGTATTATGACAAAGGGATCAACGTGCCCTATAGGTTAAGTTGATGTTAAAAACAACATTCATTGCGAAAGGCTATAGCCCTTATTGTAATGACCAAAATTGTGTCATTCTCGTGATACTAGCTGGGTTTCTTTCCACATTTATTGATATAAACTTTTAAACCTAATCATCCATTGTCAACCCTAGTAAAAAATCCAAACAAAATGTTTATACCCTTTAGTAAATAGCTATTTTTAGGGTCAATGCCTTTTAATTACATGTATAAACTCTTCAAGAAATATCATCAAAAAGTGATATATTTAACTTGGGATGATTTGTCTCTTGGAATGGATTTTTCCTTGTTAATTAAACATATCAAAGACTACTTCTCAAGGCTAATTAAATCTAGCTTTGTCCAAGTACAAAAGACTATACCCTTCAAAACAAATTGCTACTTTTTACCGATAATGTGACATGCGGACCTTGGGCCAGCAATTTAGTGCAGGCTCTTTACAAAATCCAACCTGGATATGTATAAAAATTCCAAAAGGACCGGAGTGTTGAAACCATCTGCACATTGACTAAACTCCATAACGGATACCTAATAATAGGAGGTAGTAGGTCAAAGAACGTCCACCAAACTAGCAGACGTCATCAGAGACCCAGTCAAACTAGCAAATATCGACTGGCCACCGACAGACATTATAACTCGAATGCCAAGCCAGGCCCGTCAAGAAAACAGCATATGCCTTTGGCAAGGTATGACAAAAGGCAAAAATAAAGTGCTACCTCTACTACCTTTGTCCGGGGGTATCAGGCAGTCATAATGTGACCATCTTTTGCACATGCTGCATATCAAATATGGTGAACCACACATGATAAACAAATAAATATACAAAATGAGGGAGGTTTTGTAACATTCATCGAAAATATTTGTCAAGTTAAATGCCTTGCTGTGCCTGCAATCTCACTCACCAACTATGTGCTAATACAAATTTCATTTGATGGTGCATTCTCATTAGCATACATACTGTGCTACTAACTCAGTAACAAAATCCTAAACTAGGATTGGAGAAATAACATGACTGGCTAACAAATCCAATACCAGATGTCAGGGAGCAGATGAGACGCAGGTGACAAACCCTCAGATTACCACCTCAAAGAACTCTTCCCTGAAAGATCCTTCACGGCAGGACTTAAAAAGCCTGTGAGATGAACAAAAATGTAACCCAATTCACCTGAAAGAATTAGCAAAATAACAAAAAACCCCTTGATGAAAAGAGGGGGTAACTCCCAGGTTTTTAATAATATGACAACAATGCTCAAAGAATCTGATAGATAAAAGAAACATCGTCGTATCCGCAAATAGTCAATCTATTAAAAGTCTATTAGAATAACATTCAGAAGAAGCTTGAATAAACCAAGAATTTCATGCAACACCATAACATTCACTTGCAAGGTTTATATTTGGATGCAGAAGTTCGGTAGTGCGCATTCCTTACAAGTTTTTGGTGTTTATAATCACACCAATACTCACGATACCCATATTGCCAGTACCACCACCATCATTCTCTCAATTTCTATCTCAATCCCTACGAGATCAGGAGAAACTGGGAACAACAGGTCAAGCAATGTTTGTGACTATGGTAGCACCAATTCCACATAAAGAAAGCATCAGGAAGCTGATAATCCACTTCATCATTGCATTACACTATATACTGCAGCTCCCTTAACTCATAGGAAAACAAGGATCTAAAGATCTTATTTTGGTTCCGTCATGACAATGCCATGCTTTCAGGCCCTAGCCCAATTTCCATTCTAAATTAGTTTCATGTCTAGATGCAAATTTTTCAGGTTAAGTTCATTCTCCAGAATCTCTTATACTGCACTTTAATTTTTCCAATTCTTCTTTTTTATGCAATAATTTTACAGAGGAAATTAAATATAAGGGTGAAAACGTTATGTTACATAATGTTCAATAACACATCTTTACAAGAGCTAATGGTCAGCCACTAGCAGGTAAAAAATTAAAGCTTATACAATACCAAATTACCATAATTAAATTGAAAAAGTGCCAGAATGATGATGCCCCCTCTCATAATACTGATCTTTATCTCAGTTCAGACAGGCAAAATTAAAGGGGAATTTCAGGGACTACATACACAAGTCGAGGGTATCAAAAGCCTCATTAATGTTAACTTCTGAATACAGCCCTTGTTGATACCAACATCAAACATCATGAAATCTTCTTTTCCTCATATCCTAATCTGGCTTACATGACATTTGCATCAAGCTAATCTAATTGTTCAACTCAAAAGTCATTCAAGAGACAATGCTCGACAACACCAAATAACACTAAGAAAAGACGTACCTTATCATTATTGCTGCTGATTCTGCTGCTGGGGATTGGGTGGAGGAGGCATACCCGGCCTTGGTGGCCCATACCCAGAAACACCAGCAGGCGGAGGAGGCATCCCGGGTCTCGGTGGAGGAGGAGCTGGCATTCCAGGCCTAGGCGGAACAGGCGGCCCTCTCATCATCCCTGCTGGAGGCTGCGGTGGCGGCACTCCCATTGGTCTCTGCGCAAATTGCGGTGGCATAGGAAATCCCGGCTGAGGTGGTCTTGCCGCAAATTGCGGCGGAACTTGCGGTGGCGGAGCCCGACCCATTGGTGGAACAGCATGAAATGGATCAAAGTTGTTCGTTAGTGATGCCTTCAGTTACAACGACCAATGCTATATGTCGTTGTCCAAATAAACACAAAAGAGTCCTAGGATACACGTGAATCTTAACTACGTAGCCCTCAGGGCAGTTTTGTCTTTTTATTTAAAATTTTAAGGATGAAATAAGTATTTTATATTTTAAAAGAAACAAAATTTTAAAGATTTGGTATTGTATATTTTATTTTACGAGTGATAGTTATTTAACGCGGGCCCCTTAGTGGAGTTTATATTCGATTAGGATAACTTGATAAAATATTTTTCTTATTATCTTTAGCGTGTCACTCGGCTTCTCTACTTTACCCCTATATTTCTGTTTTCTCTCCTTTCCTTATAACCGCTTCAGACCAAACTCTAGCACCGAAGAACAACCCAACGTCGTCATCAAGTGTCGAAGTTTTGGTACCCAAACCCAAGATGGTGTTCAAGTTCAATAACAGTAAACTGATTACTAAAGAAAACCCAAGTGATGAAAACCCAGTTGTCTGCAAGGATGATTCATCAATCGCCGACAATGGCTGCAAGAAACCAGGACCACAGACAAGTGGGAACTCCAAAACCCTAGTTGAAACAGAAGCTGTGTTGTCAAGGAAGAAGAGGAACGTATTACCAGAGGCGGCGGCTGAGAAATCAAAATCTAAGAAGAAGAGGATGACGATATCCCTCGAACTCCCAGAAGATAGGATTATCGCTGATGTGCTTGCGATGACTGAAGGGAAGCCTTCGAGAATACCCAAGAACAAGTTGTCCGGTAAGAAGAGTACAGTGGATATGATTCACAATCACTTCACTCCCGGTGCAATGTTCGCTTCCAGGAAGGAATTTCATCCTCACTCGTTTCCACAGTTTTTGGAAACAGTCTTACGTGGTGATGACTGATTCGATGTTTCTTACGTTGTTTTGCTGAAATCCAACAGTTGTACGTAGTATATTTACCTGATTTCTTGTTCTGTTTTGCAGTTGTGTATCTTTTCGTTTGATAGGGTTTCAGGTTTTTAAATACTAAACATCAATGAAAAAATAAAAATCCATAAAACTAATGCAAAGTTTTTTATTAGTCTCTGAAATTAAGAAAATAAAAGCAAAAATTGACAACTGAAAATTATGGATATGTTTGTTTATGTTTTTCATTTATGTTTTATATTTCTATTTTTACAAATATGAAAACTAAAAAAACAATATAGAAACTAAAAAATAATATGAATACAATATAAAAATTCAAAAATATACAAAAACAGAAAATAAAAATAAAAAGCAAAATCAAATAGACTTTAAACCAAACAATTCATGCGGTGGCTATGTCAAAACTTTTCATTGATTAATCTGTTGAATTTCATACAGTAGCTTATTGAAAATCTTTTCTTCAGAATCCATAATATCATTCCCCACTTGGAAAAACTTAATAGATAAATAGAAGTGAAAAATTATTGGAAATTTATTGAAAAGGTTTGTTTATGAAAAAGGTTTGTTAGTTAAGCAACACGTAAAGACGATATTGAGTATGTTACGTGTGTAATATAAGACACCATTGCATGCTTTTTTTCATAAAATTTTAATGAAAAATAATAATAAAGGTTCTTGACGTTATTAAGTAAGAGTATAAGCAATTGACCTAACAAAAAAATTTGTTGGTTTAGATGTTTGTAATTGCGATTACTAAATGGACAAAGAATAAATCTTCTCCCGTATTCGTTGAGGCCAAAATTAAATATTAAAATTATCAATTAAAAATTAAAAATTTCAATTTATTGCATATATAATCTAAATATTAACTTCATTAACTCTAGTTATTAGTTTTACTTATGTGAAATGTCGTATAAATTAAGTTCATTCATGTTAAAAAAAACCTTCTCCCATATTTATTGAGGCTCAAAATTAAAATAAAAAAATTTCAATTAAACAATAAAAATTTCAATTTATTACATAAATAATTTAAATATTAACTTCATTAACTCTTGTTATTAGTTTTTACTTATGTGAAATATCATATAAATTAAGTTCATTTACGTCTAAAAAAACAAATTAAATTAAAAATTTCAATTTATTGCATATATAATTTAAATATTGACTTCATTAACTCTTGTTATTAGTTTTCAATAATGCAAAATGTCATACAGATTAAGTTCATTAGAAAAAAAACCTTCTCCCGTGTTCATTTCTTTGAGGCCCAAAATTAAAATAAAAATATCAATTAAAAATTAAAATTTATTGCATATATAATTTAAATATTAACTTTATTAACTCTTGTTATTAGTTTTACTTCTGTGAAATGTCATATAAGTTAAGTTTATTCATGTCAAGAAAAAACTTCTCCCATATTCATTGAAACCCAAAATTAAAATTAAAATATTAATTAAACATTAAAAATTTCAATTTATTGCATTTAGAATTTAAATATTAACTTCATTAACTCTTGTTATTTGTTTTACTTATGTGAAATGTCATATAAATTGAGTTCATTCACGTCAAAATTTTAAAATTAGCTATTCACTCATTTTTAACAAATTAAAATATTATATATTTAATAACATTATTGTATTTTTAATTAATACTATAAAATAATTAAAATTTCAAATTTAAAATAAAATTTATTATCCTATAAATTTCTCTTCCCTTAATATTGTCGCTTCTACCTAACCTTTTCTTCACATTTTAGTTATACTACTAACCCCATTTTGCCTCCTCTCTCCATACCTAATTATTGTTTCCCCTTAGCATTCGAAAGAGGACATAAACCCAAAGGCATCAGATGCAAATGTTTTAAATACCTAAACCCGGCAATATTTTAAGAAATATTTAATTTTTTAAATATTTTTGAATATATCACTTTGATTTTTAACATTTATAAAAGATAATTTTATTTTTTAATTTTTGTAAAATAATACAAAATACGCTTTTCATGCTAATTTTATTAAGATCTTTTAGTTAATCATTAACTTTATTAAGAATTTATTAATTAGTCATTAATTTATTATTAAAAAGATCATTATTAAATCCCGTCACAATTAAAGTTAAAAAACAATTTGTATTACTTTACAAATATTAAAAAATAAATTATATAAAGTAAGTAGTGCAAATGTCTGTCATGGTAGGGATGTTAAAAAGAGAATGGGTTAGAGTGAGGAGCTCCATTGCCTCTCTTTGTCTCTTTGATTTCCTCTCCTATTGTTCTTTCATCCATTTCCATTTGCTAATTTCTATTGATCAATTCCTCTAACCTCTCCATTTCCTTATTCTCCTCCCTTTCATTCTGTTCCTCCCTGACCTGTAACTTGGATGAGTTTCCTCATCTTCCCATATCTACTCCTTGCCTTTAGTAATTACGTTCTCAAGATGGAGATGAACTTGTTGGTTTGGAGCCTATTTCGGGCTTAGTACATGGTTTGTAATAAGGACATTCCAATAGTTCTCATTGTTTTGAAGGATTAGCTATATCTCTACCAAGGTAGATTCCATTAGCCTGCAAAGGGATTGATGACAACGACACTCCTATCAAAGGGGCCCTTCATTGTTAACTTTGAGGAGATACTAAGGCAGACAGTTACAGCTTCTAAGGGGTTGAGGACGGGGGCTTTCTTATTGGCTCTACAATAAACACACAAAGGGTTAGTAACCAAAAGCAAAATCAAGGGAACAACATCAAAAATAGACCTTCCCAATGACAGGTTGTTGGAGATTTTTCTTCTAAGGAGGATCTTAAGTTTATGCCTTATGTTCTTGACTTTGGAGGTATGGTCATTATTTAGATTGTTCGTTCCGTAATTCAAACTCGGATTAGTTGGTAAGTACATTTTGTGCTCGGGTACGAAACTATAACCTATGATTCAATCTTAAAAGAGAGAAATCTAGCCTTTTGGCTTTCAATGATGTAAGATGGAACTCCTAAATGGTGGGCTTCTTCATCCAAAAGAGACATGCCTTTCTAGTCATGGAGAAATGGACAAAGAATATTTGATTTAAACATGGATTAGTGGATGTTATATTGAATGAACATGATTTGTATCTATTTTAATTTACCTGTGAGTAGGGAGTTCAGAAAGTTCTTAAGAAAGACCCATGGCATGTTCAGGATATGCCTATTTTCCTACAAAGGTGGAGGCCAGGGTTGAACCTTGATTCAATGAAAACAGAACATGTTCCTATTTGGAATAATTTTTACAATGTTTCACTTGAATACTTGTATACTCTAAGCCTAAGTTATCTAACTAACTAGATTGGAAAGCCATTGTATATGGATGAATTCACATCTTCTTTGAAGATGATTGGTTATGCAAGTATTTATGTGGAAACGAAATTTAATCAGGAACTTCCAAGTTTTGTTCCCATAATGAGGTTAGATGATATGGATAACTTAGTAGAAGATGAAACCATTGTCTCCTACCAATGGAAGCCTACTTTGAAACAAAGTGGAAAGGAGTTGAGGGAGACGGGAAAAAGGTTTAAGGGGGGTTACTATTAGGAGTTGATAGGCATATCTGACCCAAATCAAGAGAGTTTGTAGGTAGAGCAGATTGCCACCATGGCATAATGCAGTAATATTGTAGGGGATTGTAACAAAGAAGTGGCTCTTATTTAAATTGGGGTTAATAAAGGTAAAAAAGTGGTAAATGAAGTGTATGTATTCGGAATAAAGGAGGAGAGTTACCTAGGACCTGCTAGTTCACATTTTAAACGAAGTACAATAAATAAATAAATAAGATGGAGATAGGTACATTTTAAATGCAAACCTGAATTATATAGATTAAAGTAGAGATGCAATCAATGATAGGGAACCTATGGGTTCCTATAACACTTTAACTGCTTTGAGTTCAAGAGACAACAAAAAGGAATTATGCAGAGACAATAAAAAGAATTTTACATCTTCTAGTTGCAAACATGAAGATGGGGACTTTAAACTAGCTAGGAGGAGGAGGACTAGGAAGAGGAAAGGTAACACTAAGATTTTTTCTCATTGAATATTTTAGCTTTAAAGTGAGGGATTAATTGTCCCATTAAGTAGTTTACTTTGAAGAAGTATGTTTTAAACAATAAACCTTTTATTGTGGGCCTTTTCAAAACTAGAATGAAAGCTAATTCTTATGAAAGGTTAAATTTTCTTAGTAATTAATGGTATATCATTAGTAATCATCAGTTTCATTATATGGTAAGATAATATTAGCTTTTGATCCTAGTTGTGTTCAGCTATGGCATTCCATGACTAATGATCTATTCATCCACCTGCAAGTCTACTTGAAGAAGGAGAGGAGGGAGTTAATTATCAAATTTGTCTATGGATTCAACCTAAACTTTCAATGAACAGAGTTTTAAAGGAAACTAAATGATGTTAGCACTACGATCAATCTTGTTTAGTTGTTATTGGGTTATTTTAATAGCATACTCCATCTTAATAAGGCTAAAGGTAAATTTTGTTAGAGGAACTATATAGAGGACTTTAAGAACTGTGTTCCCAATATTTAAGTAACTGACTTAAGGCCAAAAGGGCAATTCTTTACTTGGGCCAATGAACAATAGGGGAGTTTTTTTTTTATATTATAGAAACTTGATCATGCCTTATTCAATGATAACTAGTTGAGTACATTCCCGGAGAGTAAGGCATTTTTTAATAGTACTCAATTCTCAAACCATTCTCCTATTCTTATACAAGATATGTTCTTTAGCGTTGTAAGAAGAAGTCCTTTTATAATCAATAATTACTTAATGAAGCAAGAGGGATTTAGAGAATCTGAAAGAAGAGGTTATTTGTGGAAGTTCAAGGGACTAAATCCTTTATATGTATATGGAGGCTTGGTTATGTAAAGGAGAAACTGAAGAAATTGAATAGTCTAAAGTGGTACGATACACAGAAAAGAGTTATGGAGCTACAGGAGTAGCTATTAGAAACCCAATCTCAGTGCTACCTAAACCTCCTTGATAAACAATTGGGTTTACAGGAGAAAAAGCATTACAAGAGTATGGGCAAGCACTAAAAATACATAATTTCTTATTGCAACAGGGGGTCAAGAGTTTCATGGATGAAGCATGGGGATAGGAATATGAATTTTTTTAATAAAACTATCCTGTCAAGAAAGATTTACAACAAAACTACCTTACTTCAAAATGAGGCATGCTTGCTTATTGATAAGCAAGTACAACTCCTTTAAGAGGTATATTTTTTTTCTTAGATACTTTAGGCTTTCTAGCTGAAGGAAGTTCTTCGCAATAACTACTTGATTATATCATTCAGCACCAAATTTCATATTCGGAAGTTGATTTTCTTCCTAGACCTTTTACTGAACAAGAGATTGAACAAGTGGTTTTGTCTATGAATCCACAGAAGGCCCCTGGATCGAATGGATTAAATGCTTTTTTTTTTTTTCAGAAAACATGGTCAGATTTTAGAGGTCTTGTTCTTGGAGAAGTGTAGGAATTTTTTAAAAGTAGTAAAATACTAAAGAAAATCAATAAGACTTATTTGTGTCTTATTCCAAAATGCCAAGGCCCATCCTCCATGAAGGATTCTAGGCCAATAGCTTGCTGCAATGTGATCTCTAATCTCTTAACAAATAAAATGAGGGAGAAATTATCTGATGTGATTCATAGATCTCAAAGAGATTTTTAAGGGGAGGTCTATTGGAGACAATATTCTGTTGGCTTAAGAACATGTAAACAATTATAATAGAAGAAGATCAAGGAAGAACTGTGCCATAAAAATAGACCTCCACAAAACCTATAACTCTGGTAATTGAGAATTTATCTTAAATACCTTACGGGCTTTTGGATTCCTAGACAGATTTATCACATGGGTTGAGCAATGCAAAACAACAGTTTCTTATGGTGTTTTAGTCAATGGAGAACCTACGATGATTTTCAGAGGAGCAAGAGACATCATACAAGGAGACTCTATGTCTCCATATCTATTCATCTTAGGCATGAAGGTCTTGACATGACTACTAAAGTTAGTAATTGCTAGGGATAGTGAGTTTGGGTATAAATCTAGTGTAAGAAACTCAAGTTAGTCAGCTTAGCTTTTACTGATGATCTAATCTTGTTTTCAAAGGCTAATGATAATTCTATCTCTACCATAATGATAGCTTTAAACATCTTTAAATCTATCTGAGGGCTTGTTATTAATAGAGAGAAAAGTCAATTGATTTTTTCAAAAAGTGTTCAACCCCTTTCCCCCCTAGTTAAGCTCTATTTTAGGATTGAATTGTAAGAAGCCATTGTTTACTAGTTTTAACTAGACTACAAATATACAGATCGAAACTTATAGTATAATTGATATCGATTCTATGATGATTGAATCTAGACACCTAACAACTTGAATTCACTTTGTTTAAGGCAAATAAGATGGTAGGAACTTGAAATTAAATATAAACTAAAGAAATTTAAATGTAAATAATCGTAGAAGGAAGTGAAACAAAGGAGATACTCAATAGTGGAGACTTAGGGGTTGTTCTATCCTTATTTACCCTCCTTTACCTTATCG
>JAOXYD010000003.1:19044514-19060704 GCA_028565735.1 Pinacopodium congolense | reverse complement strand
CATGCTAATCATTTGGAATGTTAATATCATAGTCTTATTGCTAAAAGATTATTCTTATTCATGTACTTGGTCCAACAACTTTATGATACATAACCGTTAAACTAACTTCTGCTACATATATGTATGCATTTCATCATTTAATGACTTAAATCCATTTTTTCCCTTCAATTATCCACCAAACCAACGAAAAAAGAAGACCAAAATCCACAATTTTGGAAGATTTTTTAGTATCTCCAAGAAGAGATCCTGTAATTTCCTAATTTTTAATTAAACCTATCAATCTCAACTAATCCTGCAATGAATTTGGACATTGTACTGTTTCTGCTATCCTACTTCTAATACCCTACCTATCATATCTTCTAATTCTATGTGCTTAAACCTTGCATGATTAATTGTATTGTCTATATTGAACATACAATTCATTATCACTTTATTAGGGAAAAAGTTTTGAAAGAAGACATCATATTAAGGAAGGTTAAAACAGAAGAACAGGTTGCAGATCTATTTACTAAGGGCTTGAGTGGCATTAAGGTTGAGAATTTCTGTTGCAAGCTCAGCATGGTTAGAAGGACAAAAGCTGGTGGTTGAGGGGGAGTGTTGAAGTACAACACCAGCTCATATGAATGCCTTATTTAGCTGTTATTAAATCAATAAGTACTGAGATTATTTCTCCTAAATATGAACTGGTAGTTAGTTTTTGAATTGGTCAATAACAATCTATTTTCCTATTTCTCTGCAATTAGTTGAGTTCAAATCATAACAATGTTTTCTAGAATTATGACATTTAGTAACTCTTGTAAAAATATACAAAGGCTATTTCATTCAGTAATAAATGTGTAAGTTCTTCCAGTTGTCTTTCTCTATAAAAAATACATTTTTCAGTTGTGTATTGTCCAGGGTCTTTTGCCTATTTTACTCTACAAAAATTTCTTCACTTGAAGAATGTATAGGATTTTACAAAGGTTATTTCATTTAGTGATAAATGTGCAAGTACTAGGGATAATGATTTTACATTATACAAGGTCCTTTTTAGTTTGCAAGAAAAAGAAAATCATTAGTCTTTCCTCTGCAAGTTTGTTCCTTTTATACTGTTTTGGGCTGTTTTACATTTTTGACTTGTGTTATTATGGCCTTACTGTGCAAATTTTTCATTCATTTTCATTCATTTGATTTCTTTACTTGTAGTCAATGAATGTAACTGATTAGTTTATTGTGTTTAATTTATTGCATCTATTCTTACAGGTAAATGGAGGGAAGTTCAAGTACTCCTGAAATTTCAACTTCTTAGGCCCGATTTGATGATCCAATCTGGGCTCATGCAAGAACAGTTCCTGATACGAAGAATCATATTATATGTTTGTATTGTAACAAACATATAAAAGGTGGGGGAATTACAAGGTTAAAAAGACACCTAGCTGGGATTAAAGGTGAAGTAGAACCTTGTAAACAAGTCAGTCATGATATAAAATGACAAATGAAGACAGTGTTTGAAGAACATCAGATTGAAAAAAAAACAGAAGACAGAGATTGAATCATGAGATTGGAAGTGGAAGTTTTTTATAGTGGGTAGGATGATAATGATGATGTTGAAGTTGATGCTGCTACCCAACTTCAAGGAACTGTTGGAAGCTCATCTGATATGAGGAAGAGAATAAGGCAAGGGTTTAATTTTTTTACTCTAAGAATAATTCCAAGAGCCCAACCTTCAATCCACAGTACACTAAAATCTAAAGAAGCAACTCATAATATGGATATGGTAGTAGTAAGGTGGTGGTATGATGCAGGTTTATCATTTAATGCAGCAAGTTCATATTATTTTCAACATACGGTGGACGCTATTGGATCTTATGGTACAGGATATAAAGTTCCTATTGTGAATAACTTGAGAGGTAATTTTTTTATATGTATAGTTGGTGAAATTAAAAGTTATTTAAGTGAAAGAAGAATGGATTGATCAAGTTCTAGGTGTTTAGTAATGGCAGATGGTTAGACAAATATAAGGCAGGAATCTATTATAAACTTTTTAGTACAATCTACTAAAGGGAGGATGTTCTTAAAATCAAT
Source organism: Pinacopodium congolense (assembly GCA_028565735.1). Classification (NCBI taxonomy): domain Eukaryota; kingdom Viridiplantae; phylum Streptophyta; class Magnoliopsida; order Malpighiales; family Erythroxylaceae; genus Pinacopodium; species Pinacopodium congolense. The sequence goes on along the minus strand of JAOXYD010000003.1, from coordinate 19,058,640 downwards.
TGATGTATCTGACCTTGTTCAGGATACTGATATCTTATTAGGGATTTTTAATGAGGTTGTGAATGAAATTGGGCCTGAGAATATTATACAGTTTATCACAGATAACGACAGTACCTATAAATCAGCTGAAAAAAGATTGCAAAGCAAGTATAATTCTTTCTTTTTTTTTGGACTCCTTGTATTGCACATTACATTGATTTGATGATATAGGATATAGGAAATGCTAGATACTTTCCTATTATTGATGAGACTATATAAAAAGAAAAAAAGTGACATAAATTCATTTACAATCGTGCATGGGTTTTGAATTTGATGAGAAGGGAGTTTACAAATGGTAAGAATTTATGTCATCTTACCATCACTAGATTTGCAACTAACTTTTTATCACTTCAGTGCTTTCTTAAATTGAAGAATGATTCGAGGAAAATGTTTACAAGTGATAAGTGGGTTACATCACGACATGCTAGATCTAATGTTGGATTAGAGGTTTGCAGAATTATACTTGAAGATCATGAATTTTGGACTCAATATGAGTTTGTTATTCGGGTTTATGAGCCTTTAGTGAAGGTACTTTGTCTTGCAGATAATGATGAGAAGCCAACAATGAGATATTTTTTTGATGCTATGGAAAAGGCAAAAGAAACAATTAAGGTTAATTTGAAGCATCAGCTTTATTTATACAATTATAAATAAGAGACGGAAAACATAACTCTACTCCCCATTGTTTGCCGCTGGAGCTTTTTTGAATTCTGGAGTCTATTTTAGGTTAAATTTCTCAAAAAAACTTGAAGTTCAGAGGGTTATGTTGATGACTATCATTAACACGGTCAGAAGTAATACGATACAGGACATGGTTAGCTCATAGATGGAGGTTTACAAGGATGGTATTGGTACTTTTGGGATGTCTACTATAATAAGACAAAGAGATCAACTTCATCTAGGTATGAATTTCTTAATTTTTATTATTTGTTTAAATTTAATCATGACTTCTTTTTGTTTATAAATTTATTTTTTGTTTTATAGTTAATTGGTGGGGCCAATTTAGAAATCATGTTTCAGAGTTGCAAAAGTTTGTAATTCGAATTCTTAGCCAATGTGTAAGTGCTATTGGTTGTGAAAGAAATTGGAGTACATTTGAATTCATTTACTCCAAGAGAAGGAATAGGTTGGAACACCAAAGATTGAATGATTGGGTCTTTGTTCGCTACAACTTGAATTTAAGAGAAATGTATGTTTTCATCATTAATATGTTTAATATAATTTCTTAACAATTCTTATTGATTTTATTATATTTGTTTATTAGGACTTTTAATAGAACAAGTAGTTCTATTAATCTTATTTACTTTGACCATATCAATTTCTTAGAGGATTGGGCTTATGAGGAATTAAGTTTGTTGAATGAAATTGATTTGGAGGATAATCTTAATTGGGAGACTATTGATATGTCATTTGGTGAATTAAGTTTGAACGATGGTGATAGTGATGGTAATGAAGAAACTCCAAATAATGATGAAGATTTTGTACTAAATGAAACTTTGGGTTAGTGTGATCTGAGTAGATGTACTGTTGAATAAAGTTCCAAATTCTTTAAGTATTTCTCTTCTTTTTAGCTTTATTTGTGATTGTTATATACGTTGAAATTTACATATACATTATAAATAATTATAACTGTTTGTATTTCAGGTTTCACTTTTGTTTTGCTGTATTCCTCGACACGAGACGATGCGATGATTTATGTTTTGTTCTTACTATATGATGTTTAAACAATCAAGTGATTACATTTATATTAATGTATGTGAATGCTTATGATTATGGTTTTGTAATGCTTATGATTATATATTGTTATTATTTGATATTTTGATTTCATTTATTGAAATTTATAGTTGAGTTGAATGAATGTTAAATGTGAATATTTGATGTTCTTATTATTTAATGTTTATAATTAATTGAAATAAAAATATAATTGATAATATGTCAAATTTATATTATTGTTGATTTTTTGAGAAAGGGTTGAAATAAAGTTAAAAAATATGATCTAACATCTAGGGGGTTATTTTGTAAATTTTATAAAATTCAAGGACTAATTTATAATGTTAAAAATTTATTCGAAATGGCACCGATCAATATCGGTATCGGTACAATACCATTTTTAAGACAAATCTGATACTGGTACCGGTACGGTATTTAATACACTGATTTCAGTCCCTATCACATGTTATGAAATTGACATTTAATATATATATATTATTTATAATTACTTCATATTATTAAATATGACTTACCATCAAAACTTTGTATATAATTCATAGATAATACATTGTTACTGTAAAAATTTTATATTTTATGATATTTTATCCATGCACTCTTTGTACATATTTAACTATGTAAAATAAAAACATGAACTCAAAAATAAAATTAAAAACAACAACAAAAAATAGCAATCAAAACAAAAAATTAATAACAATAATTAATAACAATAACCAACAACCACAACAACAACAAAATAAAAAACAGAAGCTGAAGCTGAACTCGGCCATCCCTAAATTAATGGTAAGGTAAATCCAACTTGCCACCCTACATCCTATTAACTGAACTATCTTTGCAACATTTAAATTTTTATAACGATTGCAACTTAAGAATTGTTGGTTTCTGAGACAAAATTCTGTTGAATTCACGTGGAAATGTGGATTTATTTAAATTTTGTTATGAATAACAATATATCACATGACAAAAGAAAAACTTAACATTGTAGGTCTTTTTAAATATTTTTTAAACATGAAATATTTTTGAATATTTTTAAATATTAAGGCTCTTTAATTTTTTTTAAAATATGAAGATTTAACTTAAAAATATATAAAATCGTTAAGATTTAAATAATATTTTTTACCTTAAAATAATTTTATAATTTAATGAATTAAGATTTTAGGATTTTTTGTATATAAATTATTTATTTTTTTGAAAAATATTGATTAAAAAAACATAATATTAAAACTTATCCTAATTCAATTGTCTTACATATATATATAGATATTCTTGTAAACATTATTATATATTCGTCCCATAAACTTCAAGTATATTCCTTCTATCTTCAAAATGGAGATCAATAAAAAAAAAATCTGTTCACGCTTGAAGAGTTGGTCCCTCTCTCATTGCATTAAAGTGGCCGTTCCGAAACTTTTGCATAGAACAACTTATAACTGAATAGTGACTTGAGCGTACGCTACCTTTACATGCCTGTGGGCTGCTTCATGTAAAGTTTTGTGGTCTATGCTAGTCCTTAATGAATACCCATGCCCACTTTAACCTTTTACAAGCCCGCCAAAATGTTCAATCCAAGTGAGCGAGTTTCAAAAAAAAAAAAAAAAACTTTACCGTTTTATTCATTAAAAATATTTTTAATCCAAAATTACTTAATTGTAACATTTGAAATTGTAAATCTGTATTATTTTTTTTCAAATTATTTAATATTATAAGATATTCTGTAAGTAATTTAGAATAATAAACAATATTTCTAAAGATAAATAAAATTAAAAAAGAGATTTACATCTTTAGAAAACAATAAAGATTAAGTAATTAAGAGATGAGACTATTGTATAAAGATAAAACTCTCTAAATTTCAAAAAAAAGGAAGGGTAGCTTGTCAACTTTTAAGTTTGTCCATCTTTGTTATCAGATCTTGATTAATTAGTCAAAATAAGTAACATCAGTTGTGTTAGGTGATAACACATTTCACCTAATCCTATGGACTTGTCTCCAAATCACTTACCCCAACAATTTTTCCTTCAAGGTCTAAATTAATTGAGAACCATAGATAAATATACGACAAGCAAGAAATAAACTAGAAGGCGATCTCTCAGAAGTCTTTGATCATCTCATAATGGCATATACAACAAAACAAAACAACATTAACCAACCACGCATTTGGTCGAGACATGAAAATAAATAAATAAATAAACAAACACAACTAATTAATTAAAACGCTAAAAACAAGCTTCCTATACATATATCATAGCTTGTTTAATTGCCTTGTAATCTATGCAAAACTAAGATTACTCATCATCGAATATATATATATATATATATGTTCCTCTATGAACTAGCGCAGACTTGATCCTGCTCAACCGAAATTGATGACCTCTTTATGAACTCCAAGCAGTCTGCAATGGCTTCAGAATAAAAAGAATTAGTCCGTCCAAATGATCTCAACCTGCTTGTGTCACCTCTGGCATTTCCCTTCCTGTTGGAGCCGCTTGTTAACTCCGTTGTCACTAAATTCCTCCTGCTGCTGCTGTTATTCCTCTTCATAATACTATTGTTTCTGTTCATCACCACTGTTCCTCTCTTGAAAGATCGTAACAGAGCTTCCCCATATGAACATCTCCACCTACTCAAGAGCTTGAATATGTAAACAAACCTTGCTCGTAGCTTTTGAACGGAAAATCTTTTAGGGTAGAGCCTGAACCCTCTGCTGCTAGCTCCTTGACATCTCCTTTCAACCTTTGTGTACCTTGAATGAGTACCCATCTTTCTCTGCCACTCTGCGGTCCGCTTCTGCAACCAGATGTTCATCATAGGAATCATTAAGCAGCTATAGAAATATGTTTATATATAAGTGGGTAGGTTTCTTAAAATATTAAATATGGCTAGATGATAGACTTTTTGGAAGGTGTGTGGAAATTTAAGGTGGAACTTATAAAAGAAAATGTTGTCTTTTCCCAAGTGGCTCACTTAACTTCCCATCGTTTTGACTTTTGGATGGTTGTCTTGGGAATAATTTTACAAAATATGTAATTACTGCCAAGCCCGTGCTTCATATGTGAACGTATATGTATTCTATTGTCTACTTTGGACTTGTTAAAATTTCTTATCGCGTATAGTAAAATCTGATAATAATTGAAATGGTAGGGTCGTAGGGGACAAGAAAAGAAATGCAAAGTTAAAAAAAAGTATAATCTCGCATCAGATTAGGTGGGAGCTGGTATAATAATCTTCCGCGGTTAAGTTGTTAATGGGACAAATTGACGACAACCAGTGATTCCAGGCAAATCAACAAGGCGTTGCTACCAAAAAACTTAGCAGATTGATAAAGCGTGTCAGATACTTTTAGTTGATTAAGGTCCCAAATTCATTAGTCTAAGACACGTTTTGACTAACGATGTTTCTCTTCTTTTAAGTCCAGATAAGCGGAATATTAGTATTTAATCGCTTTTTATTCTTCTAAATTTCTTTAGTGGGTTATGTGTGATTAGCATGAAAATCACTATTTATTTTGTATTATCCTTTTTTTTATGATGGTTGTAAAAGGATTTTGAATGTGAAGATTAAAGGTCCTCCAATGACCTATTTATCTAATTTCGTGAGTTATAATAATAATGACAACAGAATTTACACGGCTGAAAAATCACCCATTCTAATACCATTTTTGTGTAATCACATTTAATTTCAGAGTTATAATAAAATCCAATATATTATTGCTGATGTTATGCTCGTAGAATTTATATAGTTTTGAATAATTAGATGAAAAAAAGAATTTTCATGTAAACATAAGATATGTCTGTCCGAGTTGAGTTTGAGTTGTTCTAGAATAAAAGTTAATGATAGGTTAAAATGCACAAAAAAGTGATTTGATTACGCGACTTTCATTACCAAAGGCGCACACATAATTTGAAGAAATATAATCTGTACATTGCTCATGAAGCATTTTTTTTTTATAATAGTGAAGAAATTCAATTGCTATCTTTTAGTTCACATTAAATGAATTATTAAAAATGTGTATTCATCTAAAAATCACTTTTATTAAATAAATTATGTGATAAATTAAAAATAAATTTAATTAAGAGATAATCTGATTGAAATTTTTAATTTAATTGTTAGTGATATTTTCATACTTTATTACTAGGCTAATATTTCAGATACTTTTAGTCAAGATAAAGAACATGTCATTTAAGTAGATTCTTTTTTTATACATATAAAAATAAGTATATTAATTAATGGGGAGTCTGTACATGAAAGGAAGTCTAACGCATGAAGCCTAATAAAGTATGAAGAAGTCTCAGCAATGTTGCAAGTCCATTAAAGACTGAAATAAAACAAAGAAACTGAAGTGAGCTAATGGATAAAAATACAGAAGTTATTGCATTGGAGCCTACTGACAGAAGCTGTTTTTAAGCATCTTCTTGGAAGTGTGACTGGATTTCCAACGTCATTCAAGTAGATTACCATTGTATACATGTGATTGTTGTGGGATTGGAGGACAGAAAATTAGCAATATAGGCAACCTAACTCCACAGGAAAATGAAGCGAACAACCACCACTTTCCGTGATACTTCCCGTGATGCGTGGAAGCAAATATTTAGTCCACTGCCATATGCTGTGTGGCCTTTGGCATTCATTCTACATTATCAGGTATTATTAGTTTGGGTTAAATTCATATATACACGACAGTTGGGTAAATTATTAATTAGATTTATATAATTTAAAAATTATTAAATAGGTCTTTGAAATTTAAAATTATTTTCATCATTAATCTCTTCAATAATTTTATGTTCATGTGGATTAATGGTATGCCAATTATTGTTAGACTGATAGTAAAAGTATTTTGAAATTTTAGAGACTTATTTAATAGTTTATCAAATTATAGGGATCTAATTAATAGTTTATCAAATTATAGGGATTTAAATAATATTAAACTCAATTAATGAATTATTTTAATAATTAAAATACAATAGTTAATTATATTCTTTTAATAAAGTATTAAATTAAAAATTTTAAAAATCAAATAAATCATAAAAATCAATATCTATAATATTGCATATATGTAAGAGTAATACAAATATTTTTATCGTGTAAATAATATAGTAATAATTACTTTAAATTGATAAGTTTTTTAGGTTAATAATTGGTTTAAGTATAATTTTATATAATTTAAAAGAGTTTTATACTTAATTCTGATTGAATCTAAATAAAATTGTCTGAAGATTATTCGAATTTAATTATAATTTGAGTCTTAAATTTAAATATATTTAAACATAATTTAAATCATTAATTTTAGATCGAAAATTAATTTGATTAGGTTTAAATTTTTTATTCAATTTGATATAAAATTAATAATTGAAATTTAAGGTAAATAGAATTTTCTTTTTCATTTCTTTTTATGAAAGCTTTTTTATACAAAAATTATTTCTACATATATGCAATATTATAGATATTGATTTGTATGATTTGTATGATTTTTAAAATTTTTAATTTAATAATTTATTAAAAGAATATAATATTTATAGCACATATTTCTTTAATTAATAATGATTTTATTTTAAATATTAAAGTAATTTATTAATTGAGTATAATATCATTTAGGTCTCTATAGTTTGATAAACTGTTAATTAGGTTTCTATAATTTCATAAACTATCAAATATGTTCCTAAGGTTTCAAAGTACTTTTACTATTACTCCAATGTCATGGGGCATGTTCACGTTGTTTCATGTGGCATGCCGTTAGTTCACGTGGACATAAAATTAATAGAAGAACTAACGGTGAAAGTAATTTAAAATTTTAAGGACCTATTTGATAGTTTTTAAACAGTGTTTAAACAGTGTTTATGTAAACAGTGTATGTAACTGCTTGCTGGACACTATGCATCTATGATTCCCATTAATGTAAACACTGCATCTTCGTTTCTTCTTCCACATAATAAAATTTAAATTTTTATGATTCTTTTGCTTGAAAATTAATTTTTTAAGTGTTAAATTGAAAACTTTTTTTCCAAGATCTAATACTGAAATCACCTTCTTCTCTTAATCAAGCATTACATTCGCCATCCAAATATTGTGCTGTCTACTTACGGTTTTGATATAGCTTATATTTGCCATTATTTTGATGTTTAATTTTTCCTTTTATATGTGAATAATGATCAATTTAACGAGGTTTGTATTTTTTATGATTAGGAGTATTGAAGGATATTTTCCTTAAAAGAGGCAAAATTAAGTAAGAAAAGCCAAGTTTTGGAAGATGGAAACAATAAAGAGTCAAGATCATTTGGACTGATTAGGTATGGGCATATATAATAATTATGAAGATTAATATGGAAAAGTTGATCAAGAATTTGACACGTATAAGGACTCCTTTAGAAATATTGTAGGCATTTTTTTACCAAATCAATTAAGGGGATTATTTTAGATTTTATGGAACCCCTTTTTAGCTAATTAAAGATTTGTTTTAGGGTTTTGGAAATGGGGAGCTGTCATTTTTATTGAAGAACACATTAGAGCAAATTTCTTATTTCAGGTCTCCTTTACAACCATCTTTTTATATGACCCTTAGTGGCTAAACTTTTCTTCTTGGTTAAAGGGATCTAAAATCATTAGAATTGAAGGGATTGTGAAATTTCTTGTTTTTAATGGTAGCTTGTTTATTCAAGTACTAGACTTTCTTCTATATTGATTTTTGTGATTGTTTTGGTTAATTGTTAGAGTAGCCAACTAGTTGATTAATTGTTATGATCTATAGCTAGGCTAGATAATATATTTATAACTACTCAATCCCCTGAATTAAGGTACCAATTAAGATTTAATAAGTTGTTATGTCAAAAATTGTTATTTTTTTAGGAAGAAAGTTTAATTAGGTTGAATGCAACTGCATATGCTTATGCATTTAGCTTTATTGTTTTTTTCTAGTTCTTAATACGATTATTTGATTGAATCTTAGATCATATCTACAATACTTAAATAGATACAATTAATTAGATCATATATTGAAAATTAACTATTATTTAAGAAGAAAAAGAATTAAAGTTTCATAATAAATGTTTAAATGACAAAATTGATGATTTTACGTGTTGATGATGGATTAACGTTTCTAATGATGAATGTGACCTGAGATTAAGGTTTAGATTATTGATCTCTCTTTAATTATTTAGAAAAATTTGTATTAGTTATTATATTTAGTTGTTTTTATTTCAATTATTAGTACTTTAACTTATTCAAAATCTTTCCCCTAATTTACCATCTAGTTGCAGGTAACAATCGTAAGTATTAAAATTTCTCATGAGAATAATCCTTACTTCTTTAACTACATTAACTATTATTATAGGAGCTGTGATTTATAATTTTAGATGTAGGTGACAACACAACTAAAATTTTCATGCCATTGTTGGGGAATTATGATATTTTATATTTCTTACCAGATCGTTGAATGAAAGTGAGTTACAATTTAATCTAGAAATTGAGAAGACTACAAAGAGGTTGAGAAAGAAGACTAGATAAAGGAGACAACAACTTAATTTAGCTTGTGAAGTTGAAAAACAAGAGACTGTGGCAGATAATAGAACTTTAAGGGAGCTTACAACTCCTGATTTAAACTAACAACCACATTGCACCACTTTCCTTAACTTTAATTCTAATACTACTTTTGAACTATTAGTTTAATACATATTTTACCTATTTTTTGTGATTATACAGGTAAAGAAACATATAAAAACCTTAAGGAGTTCTATATAATGTACATGGGATGAAGTCTAATAGAGTCATAGAGGAGCAGATAAAACTTAGGACCCTCTTGTACTCATTAAAGGATGATGCTTAGGACGAGTTGCACTAATTACCCTTTAGGAGTATTACTACATAGGATGAGATGAAAGGCTTATTTTTAAAGAAATTCTTCCCTATATCTAGCCGCAATCATTAGAAAGGAGATTTGAGGAATAAGACAATACAATGGTAAATCAATATATAAGTATTGGGAGCATTCCAAGAAGTTGTGTGCTAGTTTCCTACATCACAGAATAAGTGATCAACTTCCCATACAACATGTTATAAACGGCTTCTGTCAACCAAAAGAAACAAGATAAATACAACAAGTGGAGGGGCTTTAATTGATAAAACACTTGAGGTAGCCCATAATTTGATAACAAACATTGTGTCCAATTCACAACAATATGGGACAAGATTAAATAAGCCATATAAATAAGGTAAATGTCTCTTTCTTTGAGAAATGATTAGATGACCTAATTTCACTTGTTTGTTAATTGGATGTAGGCAAAATAGAGACAGTTAAGGCATGTGGAATCTATTTAATTGTGGGCACTTAATTGATACATGCCCAACATTACAAGAGAATCCCTATAAATAAGCAAATGGTGTGGGTGGATTCTCATGTCAGCCTTAAATGAATTATAATCTGTACTTAAATACATATAATCTAGGTTAGAGGGGCCGTCCAAAATTTTAATATGTCAATGCATTATTGAATCAACTTCCATATAATTTTTAATCATACAAATTGTAATATCTTCTAAGGTAGTAGTTGACTCGAGGCTTTAAATCAAGTATACTTGTTGAGGACATTATTAAAACTTTAGTTGCTAATTGTTAAATTGACAAAATCTAGCATACAAAATTTTGAAAGTTAAATGGGTCAAAGAGGAATTGTCATAAGCTAATTGGAAGCACAAAGCTCAAGAAGATTAACATCACAAATGGTGATAAATCCAATGGAGAATGTGAGTTTCATTATTTTAAAGAGTGAAAGAATTAGAGCCTTTAAGGGAGGACATCTTTAGATATCTAGAAGAGGAGGAAGGAGATAAGCAACACAAAGGGAATAAGGATTCATATACTAGTATGACTATAGGTAAGTCTCCTACCATAGATAACTATAAGGCTACTTTACCTTTTCTTGAAGCCTTTGCAGAGAAAATAAAATATTAAACTAATGTTGATTTGTTTGAAACTTTTTAAAAGTGTAATTTGAATGTGTTTGAGGCTATTGAATAAGTACCTAGATTTATTAAATTTTTAAAAGAGATGTTTATAGTAAATAAAAAAATAATGATTTAAGAAATATGAAAAAAATAGAGTGGGGAAGAGTGTATTTGTGATTATTTAGGAGAAGCTACTCGAGAAATGCAAAGATCCAGGTATGTTCTCTATCCCCTGCACCATATATAACATAAGGATTGAAAGAGTAACGTTATATTTATGAGCATCAATTAATCTTATACCTTTTTCTATTTATGCTTCTTTGAATCTAATACCACTGGAAAACAAGTGGGGTCATTCACTTAACTGATAGGTCTAATGCATATCAAAAAGGGATTGTAGAGGATGTACTTATATAAGTAAATAACAAACTAATATTTCTTATATATTTTTGTATAATTGTCATGGAAAAAAAAATTAAACTGTCCTTATTTCATTAGATAGGCCATTTCTAAAAGTAGATAAGACAAAAATAAACATGCATAATGGTACATTAGCTATAGAATTTGACAAGGATGTTGTTAAGTATAATATATATATATATTGTTTTGAAGTAACCTAATAATGATAATCCTATTTATATGGTTGATATGATTGATTCATTAGCACATGATGTTTTTTAGTTAAATGGACAAGATGAACTAAAGATCATCATTCACAAGTATACTGAAGAGGAAAATATCAAACTTGAATTAAATGCAGGTATGCAAGAGATTGCAAATGAGTTGAATGGGTCATTGTAACTGAAAGTAGCAAGTGATGTCCTGTATATAAGGCTTCCAAATACCTAATGAAAAATTGTGACCTTTTACTTTATAGGCACCTGAACTTGAACTAAGACTACTTCCCTACTGTTTAAAGTAAGGTTACTTTGGAGAGAGTGGTACATTGCTGGTGATTATTTCAAGTAGATCAGATAAGATGCAAGAAGAGAAGTAAGTGCACCTTCTAAAGAAGGATAAGAAAGTAATAGGATAGATAATTGTAGATATGAAAGGAATTAACTCATTGACATATATGTGTTGAATTTTATTAGAAGATAGAGCAAAGTTAATAAGGAAACCATAAAGAAGGTTGAACTCACCTATGAAAAAAATAGTTAAGAAGGAGGTCCTTAAGCTTCTCTAAGTTAAAGTGATATAACCTATTTTGGATAATTAGTGAGTTAGCTAACATAAATGGTGCCAAAGAAAATTAGAATAACTATCACTAAGAACTAACATGATGAGTTAGTTCCCACTTGAATTCAAAATGGGTGAAGGTTTTGTATTGATTACAGGAATCTGGATTCAGCAACTCATAAATACCATCTCCCATTATCTTTTATTGATTAAATGCATAAAAGATTAGTAGGTCATGCATATTATTATTTCTTTCATGGGTTTTTCATGTTATGTCCAAGTTGTTATTGCTGCTAAGGTCCAAGAGAAATCAACTTTACATGTCCTTTTAGAATGTTGACATCTAGGCGTATGCCATTTAGAGCTTATAGTGTGCTTGCCACCTTCCAAGGTTGTATAGTAAGTATTTTATTCGATTATATTAAGCATATTATTGAAATTTTCATGAATGATTTCAAAATTAATGGAGATTCTTTTGAGAACTACATATATAATCTTACTTTAGTGCTTCAAATGTACATTGAAACTAATCTTATTTTGAGTTGAAAACTATTATTTTAGGGTTAAAAAGGTTCAGTTCTGAGATATTCTATTTCTATTAAGGGAATAAAGGTTAACAAAGTAAAACTAGATGTTATTTCATCTTTACCTTACCTCGTAAGTTTGTAAAAAGTTTGATCTTTTCTTAGTCATGTAGGATTTTACAAGCATTTCACCAAGGAATGCTCATGAATTGCACAACATTTATGTTAGTTATTATAAAAGGATATGATTTTTGATTTTGATGAGAATTGTAAATAGGCCTTTGATAAGTGGAAACAACTCTAGTAACAGCTCCTATTATTCAAACCTAGGATTAGAGTCTCTTTTTTAAGCTCATGTACAATGCGAGTAATCATGTAGTGGGAGCAGTTCTTAATCAACGAGTTAGAAAAGTGCTACATACAATATAAAATGCATCTATGATGTCAAATAAAGAGCATAAGAATTACTCTATGATTCGTGTGGTACATAAGTTTTAATAAAATATAAATATAAGAATCTCAAACAAATAATACTAAAATACGCAAGCAGGTAAGTGCATCTATTATATCAATAATATAGCTTATTAAGAGTCTGGATTATCGATTCCATGAGGACTGTTAAACTATTAGTGATCTCCTATCCTTACTATCTAACCTACTCAATTGGAAGATAAATTAATTAATTAATAAAATTAAAGTAGATAATTAAAGGACGATTCAAGGAAAACTCACAATAATTAACAAGCAATATTAAAGTTAGCTAAAGATAGGTAAAGTTAGTGAACTTATAAGAATTAATATGCAATATTAAAGTTACTATTAATAAGCAATATTAAAGAATTAACAAGAAATGTCTCTTGAGTTACACAATTCTATTTAATTTGATAAGTTAAGCACAAGTTCCCTCTATCTCAAAATATTAATTGAATGCATTAATGTGTTCTATAGAACTTATTGTTTTGATTAGGTTCAATCCTAATCCATACATCTCATGTAAGCTTATCTTTAGGTCTTCATGTAAGATGCATCACTTATGGATTGATCTAATCATATATGTTGAACCAAAGTGGTTCTAATAATATGTTTTGATAATGATAAAATATTATTATTACTAATGTTTGAATTTTGAAATGTTTATAAGATAGGTAAATGCTTAAAGTGTAAGAACATATATTTGTGGAGTTAAGGTAGAAGAGCTTAAGCATTAGATGAGCAAGAGCTTGGATATCAATGATCAAATGATAAAGTTCAAGTGATGATCAAGCTTGAAGATCAAGAGAAGCTTGAAGATCAAAAGCTTGAAGAGATCAAGTTTAGAAAGAGTTTAGGAAAAGGGCTTAAGTTATAAGTGTGCTAAACTTGATCTTAATCAATGCTTGAAAAGGGCTCTCAAATTTTCATGAACATTGCATATAGGCATTAAGGAGTTGAATTGTGGTTTTAGTGATCAAATGAATTTTATTATGGCTTTGTCATATTAGGAATTAAATTAGAATAGCATATAAGGTAAATGTTGAATTGATTTAATGTATGTTTATTGATATGTTTAAGTGCATTTAAAGTGCATTGAAATATTGTTTAAGTTTGGTTATGTATGATTGAATTTGTTTAACTATAGTTGCATTATGAATTTATGATTTATGAATTGATTGAAAAGGTTTTAAAATTGGTTAAAATGAAAAGTTTTCATAATCAAGGCAATTCTTATGTTTTGAATTGATTGAAA
>JAOXYD010000003.1:18986385-18996599 GCA_028565735.1 Pinacopodium congolense | reverse complement strand
GTTAGACCTCCACCTACCAAAACTGTTAAACCAGTTGTCTCCTCCATCACATCATCCCATTTTTTTACCAATTCTTTGTCTATAAAATTATGAGTGTTTCTTCCATCTACCAGAATGTGAATTATTCTACCATGAAGATAGCCTTGGATCTTCAACTAGTTATACTTAACATCACTCACCCAATGATCACCTGCATAGTAATACTGGGTATGGTATCCTCTTGTTCACCTCCAGCATCTTCCCTTTCTTCTTCCATTTCATACATATGAAACATCTTCTGCTTGCATTTATGACATGGAACATATTTTTCTTCACACTAAAAATAAAGTCCCTTAGCCCTCCTTTCATCCAACACTCTACTAGAAGTGGTTCTTTCTCCCTTTATGCCATTCACCAATCTTGCCACTCCAATCCCTTCTAGTTTTGGCAAAATGTCTTGAAAGTTTTAATAATGTTAGCTCAACTACTCCTTAATTAAACCCTTCTGTTTAAATTCCTTCCCCCAAACTATAATAACAACATTTCATGCTTTTTGGCTAGGTCGTAATCTTGCTATAAGGATCTAGGGTTCCAAATCCTTATGTGATCTTCAATTTCTGGTTTCAATCCCCTAAAAAACAAGCTAATACAATAAGGTTCTGTCATCGCTAACCTATAGGATAGTAGATCAAATTCAGCATAGTAGTCATTCACACTTCCTCTTTGTTTCAAATCCTTTATATTGCTCACTGGATATCTAGGAGGTCCATGTGTTAACGTATTGTACAGGTACATTTCATGCCAAGCCAGTGTCACTCCCTCAAGATGCAGAGCCACCAAACTTATCTTGACTTCTAACTAAGTGTGGTCAATAGCAAAGACTGCTTGCACTTGAAGATCCACTCTCTTAATCGTTCTTATCTAAATATGAGAAACTCCACGAGGTTTTTCTTTGTTGGCTCCTTATGGAACATTTGCATTATCTAGTCTTTCAACTCTTGTATATTCGTATCATGTTTTAATTCCAGTTCATGTATTTGGTTTCGTAACCTTTCTTCAACGTGTCTCCAATCTTGAGCTCACGTACCTTCAACCATCGATTTCCTCCCTGAGTTTAGAACAATTTTGACACCAATTTGATGTGGAATTAATTTGGCTTTGATTAAGAATAAGATAAGAAGAAACAATCAAGAATGTATTTAGCTAGTAACAACAAAAAGAGTGAGAAAATTCAAAGAGAGTGAAGAGGTAGTTAGTTTGTTCACTAATATTTAGTTGGTTCAATGATAACCCTCCCTCTTTTTGTCTCCCTCATTTATTAACAGTCGAAAACAATTTAAATACAGAAACATATTAAATTGTGACATGTGTCTTTAGGGTCATTACAAAATATGACATCATATTATTATTTGGCTATTTATATCTAATATGAAAACATTTCTTCCTATACGATACGCCGCTATCATCTTTCTCCTTCTGCTCTACCACCCTCACCTCAGCTCCATCATCATCTCCCTCTTCCTTTATTCGACTTCATTTCTCGCCGCATCATTCTCACCTATCTATTTATTATCTACTAGACTCTCCTTTTTATTGGCTTGAATTCTATATTTGATTTTCTTCTATGATTTTAAATCTGGGTTTAGAGTAACAACTGTGGTTACATGGCATTAGGACCGACATTTAATCTATGTCTTAGTCTAGGATTATGCTGTTTGGTTGGCTGATTGACCAAAAGTTAGGCTTTTCTTAATCTCTCAAACTCTGGGGACGGGGAAGGCCTCTATTGATTGGTGGTTACGAAGACTTTATGGAAAAGTCGATGTTTCTGTACACATAGCTACTAATTGTGACGATGAAGAGATCAAGTAACACTCTAGTTTGTGATGGACTTTCGGTTGTGGCTGTACTAGGACTGTTATTTTTCTACCTAACATCATACGGTAGCATGCTTTTTTTGGTTGTAAAGAATGCGTACGATGCTTATTTATTACCAGGACGTATATGAAGTTCAAATTTCATGGTTCTCAATGATATACGACCTCGTTCACAATAAGGACCTTGTGCTCAAGAATCTTTGCTAATTTCATGCATGAAGTCTTGTATGAGAGTTAATTTTGTGTTTATTAAGTCACGTTTTTAACCAACCATGGAATACTACCCTTTACGCTGTATCTCCCTCGGAATCACCATCACATGATCTAGTTTTCCTTACTTTTCCTGTTACTGCAGAGTGATATCTCCTTGTCTAATAAATGTAGGTATGACAGTTTAGATACTGTGGCCTGTTTGACCATAGTAAATAAGGATTTCTTAACTGGTTTATGTACAAAATTGAAAAGTTTAGGGTGTTGGATTTAATTTTTAATTGTGATTTTTAGATGTGATTGTTATATTTTTGTATTGAATTTTGTATATTTTTATGAATTTTTGTGTTATCTTTTCTATACTGTATTAACGTTTTTTTTATTTCTGTGATTTTTTTTTAATTTTTGTATTTAAAAAATTTTAAAATCAAAAACCAAATCTAAAATCAAAGAACGGACCCTGAGGAAACTACAAAAATCTAGTTGTCCTGCTTTGCGTCTTCTCCTTGCTTTAGCCAGTTCTTCATATGATTAAATCTGCTGTTCATTTTTTGAAGTATGTTTCATTTGATAAATCACTTTATTGTGTATTGAAACCTCGTGTGTTATGTAGCTTATGGAAAAGTTTCAAGTCATTGATTACTATTCTAAATAGTTGCTTCAACCATTTAATACTTTCTTTTTCCTGGTTGCTTCAACTATTCTAACAGCTTATGCTGTATTATTGAAAGATTAGAAGATTGAATATCTTCTTATTTTACACAGATTAGTGATTTACCAGATTCAATTCTCCTAACTGCTCCCCGGTTTTCAATTTCTTGGCATGATTTGTAACATTGACAAATTTGTTTTTTTTTTAATGTAATATCAAAGTTAAAATAATTCTTCTATCTGATATTATATATATATATATATATGAAAAGCTTAAGGAAAAATTATGAGTAGCATAGATTGAAACAAAAATATATTTTTAATTAATTATTATTGCCATATAGATCCCGTTCAGCGAAAAATTGTGTAAAAAGGAAGAGATAAAAATACTTGTATATCAACAAGGAAAAGGTCATCATTTTTGCAAAATAACGTATTAATTAAGCTGTGTGTATAGAAATTACATTCAGAAGAATTTAAAATGTAATCACTGAGTCAGTCAGTAAATAATCAGCATGTCTTCAATATAATATATATCTATATATCTATATATATATATATATCTGTGTGTGTGTGAAATTATGATTTTAGGAGATTTAGTATAATGCAAAAAGGAAAGAAGTTCAAACAAATGGGCCTAATTATGTATCCACATCCAGTGGGCTCAATCCAGTAAAATTTACAAATAACTTCAATATACATGTATAAAGATTGTCTGATCTGAAACACCGGGAGATATAATTTTGCGGCAGGAGAAGAAGAAGAAAGAGGAACAGGCATGGCAGCAACAACAGGAGGACCAGATCAGCTCTTTAATCTCCGCAACAATTTCTATTTGGGAGCATATCAGGCCGCCATTAACAACAGCGATCTCCCCAATCTATCCTCCGACGAAGCCGTCGAGCGCGACTCCCTTGTCTTCCGATCTTACATTGCTCTTGGCAGTTATCAAGTGCTCTGCTCTCACTTTTTTTCACTTTCTTATGTTTGATCTCTTTTCATATCAATTTCATATTAAATCTTTGAGTTGATTTCATTTTATTTTTACAGCTTGTGATCAATGAAATCGATGATTCTGCTCCCACTCCTCTCCAAGCTGTCAAATTGCTCGCTTTGTACCTCTCTTCCCCTGCCAACAAGGTCTAGATCCCCACTCTTTCTGGCTCTGTGAGATTTTTCTGGCTGTCAGATCCAATGAGTTTATTTGCTCTAATCTTCGTTCCTAAGTTATTTTTTTATTAACTGTTTTGTTTTAATGAAAAGACTAAGATAGACTCTTTGTTGCCTTTACTCTTTTTTTTTGTTTTTTGTTTTTTGTTTTTTGCTTCTGAACTCTGGATCTCGAAACAAGTTGTTGGAACAAAAATTACTTGCATAGAATTGTTATGCGTAGTATCTTCGAAACAATGATAATTAGGGCATTCAATTTAACCGTGAATATTTCATTCTTCTGCTACGAGAAAAGGTAGAGCGAAAGTTTAATTCTGTGCCATTGCGTATATGAGTTGTACAGGAATCCACAATTTCAAGTTTGAAAGAGTTGTTGGCAGATTCAGCCATTGGAAGTAATCCAATACTGAGGCTAATTGCTGGAATCATATTCATGCATGAGGAGGACTATAATGAGGCTCTCAAACACACTAATGCTGGAGGAACCATGGAACTGTGAGTTTATTTTTCACCTGAATTCTAGATAATTTTAGCATTCATCCTCGTAAGCCCTAGCTTTGCTTAGCTCTTTTTCAATTTCAAAGAAAGAATAGTTTAGTTGCAGAACTTATTGCAAAAATCTTCTGGAGGATATAGTTGGATGGATCTCTTTCTAAATTATCTCTGCTAGTGGAAGTTTTGTTTTTCACCAAATGAATGCCCGTAAACTGAAAATTTGTAATGAGGAGACTTTAAGTAATTTTCAATAGGGGAAGGGCAATCTTCTATCTTGATAGAACAGAGTTCATTTTATTTTTCAGGTTGCATTTTAGCAATTTTCACTTTCCCAAGTGAGATTTTTATTTTCTTTTGCAGGCATGCTTTGAATGTCCAAATATTCATCAAAATGCACAGGTCAGATTACGCAGAGAGACAACTGAGGGTCATGCAGCAGATTGAGGAGGATCACACACTGACTCAGCTAGCGACTGCATGGTTGAATCTGGCAGTTGTAAGAGCATTATCTCGTCTATATTATTAGTTTAAAGGATATGACAGGAGTATAATTGCATGTTCTTTGTCTGAACCAGGGTGGCTCTAAGTTACAGGAGGCATATCTTATCTTCCAAGATTTCTCTGAGAAATATCCAATGACAAGTCTGATCTTGAATGGGAAAGCTGTTTGTTGCATGCACATGGGTAACTTTGATGAAGCTGAGACACTATTGCTTGAAGCTTTGAACAAGGCAAGTTTCTAAAAATAATTGATTCTTGTGTACGAACAGGTTGCTGCATGTAGTTTGAATCCCATTACAATTATGTGAACTTTAATGGCTACATGATTAAATGGTATGAGAAAAAGACTACAGATAGTGCATCTTGATCAAATGTATGTATATAGTTTAATAAAGCAGTGCTAGCATAAAAAGGAAAATCTGAGGCATACAACTTATGTTTTATTGGTGTATTATGTGTTACATAAAATGTCTTTTTCTGATGTAATAATTGATTAATGGTGGCAGGATGCTAAGGATCCTGAGACTTTAGCCAACCTGGTGGTATGCAGTCTTCACCTTGGTAAATCCTCTTCACGCTATCTCAGGTAAACTCTCATCTTTGTGCAAGTATATATTTCTTTTTGATATCTAGGTAGATAATTTTGTGGGTCTTTTTATGAATGTCTTTCTGAACAGTAAAAACTATTGCATGCCATTAAATCACATGTACTTCAACAGATAGGGACACAGAGAATGTAGTCTGGTGTGCTTGGTTGGAGTTTGAAAATGTGCATTCGAGGGGTTATCATGCTATCTTTATGTGAATGTTGACACTATCTTTATGTGCTTGGTTGGAGTTTGAAAATGTGCATTCGAGTGGATTGGAATGTGGGGAAAACCAGCAAAAAGAAGAGAGGTTGAAGTTGTTGGCACGGATTTCATTAAAAATTGAGATGGATATTAGCTCCTGTACTGGCGAATAAAGGGAAAAGGAAAAAAAGATCTAAAACAGTTACTTTTTTTTTTCAATATTATTAGCTGGGAAACGGTGTCTGCTTGATTCAATCTGAATAGTTTCTGGCTGAAAGAAAAGATTTTTTTTTGTTTTATTTTATTGCCCCAAGATAGTTGTTAAATATTTTCATATTTGATTTTTTTACTTGCAGAATAACGGGGCTGTGTGTCCCAAAGACTAATATGAATCCCATTTTTTGCATGAAGTTTGTGCTATATTCTGATTATGCGCAGTTCTATCATTTTGAACAGTGATTAATCCGATGTGTTTGTCTTGCAGCCAGCTGAAACTCTCTCATCCAGACCACATGCTTGTTAAGCGTTCGTCATCTGCTGAAGATAGCTTTGAAAGAGCAGTTCAAGCATTTGCTTGATTTTGAGTTGGTTTTAAGACAAGAAGTTGAATTGTGGACGGCCTTTTTTGTTTTTCTTTTCACAATTTGTGTATGTGTAAGGAGCACAGAATTTTAAGAGAAAAGCTTGTTGGCATGGAGGTGGTAAAATACAGTCAGTAGTAGTGTTTTCTTTAATCTTGCTGGACTGGTACGATTTTCTTTATATTTTAAATTGATGAATGGCTTAGCCAATTTTCATAAGATATACTGTTGCTTTTGTTCCTTGATAGATAAATGCTTGTCCACTTTGTTATCATATGGTTGAATGAGTGATAGTAAGCCTTCGTGTTCTTGTATTGATTCAAACAAAGAGCCAAAAATATGACAAGAATTGTGTATATTTTTATGTTTTTTTAATTTTGTATTATTTTTTAATTTTTGTATTTTATTTATAGTTATTTTTAAAATTTTTGTATTATTTTTTTAATTTTCATGTTTAAAAACGAAAATAAAAATAAAAAACAAATAAATCCTAAGTTCATGATCATAAAGTTGCTAGAAATAGCTATTTAAACAACAATAGACATTAACTCTATATTTTAATTTTAGGTAATTAATGGTATAATTTTTTTCAAGTCGATTAAATTAGAACCGGTCAGTTTTTTTGTTTGATTTCTATTAAAAATTGAAAAATATAAAAATCGGTCGGTTAAATGAAAATCGATCGGTTCAACTAATTCGATCGTATAAATCGGTTTCGGTATTTTTTTAAAATCTCCCTTCACCTCTCTCTAGAACTTTCTTTGTCCAGGCTCCAGCACCTTCCTTCGCCAACGTTGCAACCTCCATCAGCTACCCATCTCGCCTGATCTCGCCAGACGCCATCTCCGTCGCTTGACCTCGCCAAACGCCCATCTCCTTCAATAGCACATCTCACCAGACGTCATCTTTGCTGCCTGATCTCGCTAAACGCCATCTCCTTTGCCTAATCTCGCCAGACGCCCTTCTCCTTCAGTCACTCATCTCATCAGGCGCCATCTCCTTCGCCTGATCTTATCA
The DNA here is from genome assembly GCA_028565735.1 of Pinacopodium congolense. Classification (NCBI taxonomy): domain Eukaryota; kingdom Viridiplantae; phylum Streptophyta; class Magnoliopsida; order Malpighiales; family Erythroxylaceae; genus Pinacopodium; species Pinacopodium congolense. The sequence goes on along the minus strand of JAOXYD010000003.1, from coordinate 18,989,327 downwards.
GGCACCATCTCTCACAGTCGCCATCTTGTTGCTTCGCCATCTTGCTGCTTCGCCTGCCAGTGGAGAGTCTTCAAACTTGCTATCTTCACTTCCCAGTGGAGCCATTTGCAGTCAATCACGATTTGCTTTTATGTCTTAGTGTCTTGGAATCAAATTAACCTTTTTTAACAGGTAAGGTAAGGGGCTATAAATTTAATATAACTATTGTCTAATAATCTGAATTTATTAACTAATGTTCAAGTTTAATGTAATTTTCAAATTTGTATCAAAAAGTCTTATAATTACAAAAAATTTATTATTGTTTAATTGTTAGATTAAATTATTGTAATATAATGTGATTTTTTATTTATAATCATATTTAACATATTTAAATATATTAATTATGAAAATATTTTAAATTGTTTTAAATCATAAAAAATATTCGTTGGACATGAAATCTTCTAATTAAGGAAAATTTGATTCAGTATGGAATTATTTTTCTTTTATCTAAATATCTATCTAAATATTTGACGAAAACATTCAATATAATTTCATATTTTACGATAGAATGTTTAAAGATAAAATAATTTATAGGATGAAACAACTTCTTATTAATATAAAAGGTAATATTACGCCTTATAAAAATATACTATTTACTGTGCGTAAGATAATTGTGAATTATTTAAAGGATAAAAAAAGAAAACATTGATGTTCATAATATTTTTTTTATAAATTATAAAGTTCAAGTTGTATAATAAGTATCAGATAAAAGAAAAAGAAAAGATATTATTTTCTTTATGAAATATTCATGATTCTCAATTGAGTTTAAAAAGTTTTTTAAATGATAAAGATGTCATTTTATATTGTAAAAGAGTTTGGCCTATATGGTTGTATTATTCTTATGCTCCTTTGAATGCCTTAAATCCACTTTATTTTTTAAAAAGCAATATATACTACAACAATAATAGATTTTGGATTTAAAATACTTTTTTATTATGAAATTCGTACATCTTAACTTTAAGATTTGAAAAACAAAAGTCAATTTAATTGTAATTCATATAAATCTAAATGGAAAATATCATGATGTACTATTATAGCAGATAATTAGACTAATCAAAGACAAAAATATTTGATCAATTTTTTAGTTTATTGTGATATTAGAACAACTTTAATTAAGTCTGTTGATGCTTCAAATGTGGTAAAAAGTACTCATACTTTATATTTTTACAAAATTTAAATTATTGAGTGGTTTAGATCAAAAAAAATATAATTCACTTCATTACAAATAATGCAATGAATTATGTATTAGCTGAATACTTGTTAGAATCAAAATATTAGAATATTTATTGATCTTCATATGTTACTTACTGTACCAATCTCATTTTAAAAGATATTGAATCTATATTTCATATTTTTGGTCTTATTCCATGTGCATTTAAGATCATAACTTGTATATAGTCATTTGATCTTTTATCTTGGTTAGGAAAGTAAAAAGATTCAGTTGAGATAGTGGATCTTGCTACTACTAGATTTGTAACAACATTTATAATTTTAAAAAGTGTTTATAATCATAAATAAGTATTTCAAAAACTATCAAAAGGCGATAGAGGAAAAGAAGTTTATACTATTATATTAAATAATAAAATTTGGAATACTTGCTTGAGTATTGTAATGATTATGGCTCCACTGATAAGAATGCTGATGATTATTGACTCAAATGAAAAGTCACATTGAGGGTATGTATAGGTTTTGGGAAATAATTATGAATATTTTTAAAGGGAATGAAAAATTATACAAGCTTTGTACAGATTTTTTTTATAAATGATAGAATAAGCATCTTACTCAAAGGATTCATTTATCAACTTATTTTCTCAATTCTTAGTGTTTATTTGGTAAAGATATATGTACAGATAAAATAATAGAAGGATTTTTTATATGATTGAGCGCAAAGATATATTTTCTATAGTAGAACATTCAAAAGCATTAAACGAAATCAAATTGTTTCGTGAAAGTAAAGGAAATTTTGTTAGAACAGCAAAAAATACAGTCTAGTAAGTTTTCATAATTTAAGTTTCATTTTTAACTTATCAATAATATATTTTAATATTTTCTTATAACTTTTAATTTAAAATTAAAATAAATAGTGAAAATTGTTTAGTAAAAGTGCCCTAACTTTAAAAATACCTTATTATTAGATTATTTAGTCAAATGGCTTTTGTATCAGGTTGTAAATAAAATTATAGTGTTTTTTAACATATTCATACTAAAAAATGAAATTGTTTGGAGTATTAAAGACTCAATAACCTTATTTATGTTACTTATAATATGAAGATGAAAAACAAGAATTTTATTGATTAAATTTGATTTATAAGTAATTATATTTTATATTATTAATTATTAATTATATATAATTTATTAAAAATGCTTAATTAAAAAAATATATGATTCAATTGATAACGATTGCATTGAATATATTAATTTTTTAATCGAAGAAGAAGATCAATTGCCTAATCTTGATTATAATAAACTTGAAAATATGGTTTAAGAAGAAAATATATTTGTCACGACAAATAAATTAAACACATTTACTAACGGTAAGTTAGTATCTTATTTTTAAAATATATGTTATTTAAAAAAATAATTTTATACATTACTAATTATAATATATTTGAATGTAAAAGAAGATATACAAATACTTTAGATAAAAATACGATTTACGACTATTTATACAGTGTTAGAGAATTTAGAATTCTTGATAAAAATAAAAAACAACCTCCTTTGAAAGTATAATTTCAATTATTATTATTATTTTAATATTTTATATTAATTTTAATTTTAATTAAAATTATTATTATTAATTTCACGTTAATAAATATTATTTTTATTTTTATTTTAATCATACATTTAATTTTTTTTACATATTTTTACTTATTTTTATAATTTTATACTTTATCATTTTATAT
>JAOXYD010000003.1:18926290-18945683 GCA_028565735.1 Pinacopodium congolense | reverse complement strand
TCTCCCATACTTTAGAATGGACCGACCAATACATGCTAATTTTACTAGCACGAGTCGAAATATCGGCCTGATATAATTTTTAACCTGTCCGTACTAGTAACAGGCCGGTCCGATATATATTAACGGTATACTATTGGTATATACCAATTTTAAAAATACTGCTTCTCACCCTTAAGAAAAATGCTAGCTACTAACTTGGTACTTGCTTCTTACAAAGCTTCGCACCTTTTGTGATACTATTTCGTGTCATAATCCTTATTCACAAAAAATAAAATAAAATAATAAAACTATGGCCAAGGTCCTAATTAAGTTGGAATTGTGTAAGGCTTTCAAATTCTGAAAATTTTAAGTAGATTCTACTTGGCTTGGCTTATGCTTTTCTCGAGCACGTATTTGAGGCAGCTACGCACTCTTGGAACCTACCACCAAAATTATAGTGGCCAGGAAAATTTTCTGATTCTGGTTGGTTTGGTTAGGAACTGTGCTCCATTAACTACAGCAAAGCCTTGCAAATTGCAATATCCTGCGTACCTTAACATGACAAGCTGGCTTGATTTGGCATATAACTCCATAATTGCACTTTTTCATATTATTAATGCCAATATTTCAACGAATATTTTTAATAAAGCAATAAGATATGGGTAACATGAGACGGAATCGTAGAGCGGCAATTAGGCCACATGATCTATACGACAATTCCTCCTCCTCGTGGTGGTTTCACTTTCACATACCCAAAGATCGTTTATCGCCAACTTGCTTCCATGAAATGACAAAGGACAACTTTCTTTTTTTTTATCTTTTCTATAAATTGCAATATTTAATTGCGACTGCAGTTATTCAATTATTGCGTCGACTTATAATCAGAATAATTTGGAATTTAATCCTTTTTATTACTTATTAGCTAATTAACGGTGTCGGGTAAGAATAATAAGAGGATTATGGTCCTCCTTTTTGGATCGTAGCTTGACAAACTGAAAGCAAGAAAGCATCAATTGTATTGAACTTGCTTGGTTGGCACAAGGATTTCAAAGTTGGTTTTTGCATGTTTGTCTGATCTGTTCACCGAGATTTCTTACCAAATCAGTTCCTATTTGTCGAAATTTGGATCCACAAACTACCTTTGTATATAAATACTTACATTAATATTTTCCATTACATTTAAGAAAATTATAAATACGTAAATTATAAATTATAAATTATAAGTTATCTTATCAAATTCATTATAATTAAAATCAAATAATAATTATTTTTTTTCGATTCAAAAGCAATGTATTAAATATCGTATCGGTACCGATACCGGATTAGTCTCGAAAATAGTATTATATCGGTACTGGTATAATATTAGTACCATTTCGGATAATTATTTAAAATTATAAATTAATTTTTAATTTTTATAAAATTTACAAAATAGTTTATAAATGTATTATATTATGTAGTTTTTAACTTAATTTTAAACTTAAAAAGATCAAAATACACAATTTTTCCTTTAAAATTTTTTTTATTTTTTTTATATATTTTTTTTCCAGTACCAGACAGTACCGACCGATATTGGCCAGTACCGACCGGTACCGACTAGTACCGACCGATATTTGAATCTAATACCATTTTTAACCATTTCGTATCGTTTTTCGATCAGTACGTACCGATACGTCATATTGGTACAGTACATACCAGTCAATATAATACGAAATGAGACACACTGTTACAACCCCAAAGGAAAATTAAACTTGAGATCATCATTATGTCATAAGTACTATAATATAATGTTTTTAAAAACCCATTTAACTCTTAATATGAATCATTAGATAACACACTCAAGATCTGGAGAATTTAAAGCTCCTAACAATTTTAATTTGTTATACCTACAATTATTTTCATTGACTAACAACAAGCACCTCCCAATGTATTTTGAAGTGTTAGACATTAGATTTGCTCTATGTGAGAAATTCTAATAATTATTTACTATAAGTATATGATAGACACATGATAATTTATTTATATATAATTAAAGTGTAGTGATTTTATATTTTTGGTTACAAAAAATTAGATTATAAGAGACTTGATCTAGTTAAAATATTGACAAAACCTTCTAAGCCATTCGATTTAGAAGAAGATTGATAATTTGATTCATTCAAAAACAATGAAATGAATGAGATGGGACTTATTTTAGTGGCCTAGCACTTGATAGCTGTGGAGCTTAAATCATTCTAAGTGAATAACAAACAAAGCTCCAAAAGAGCTTATGGGGGTGAAGCTTTCTGGGCATGTCATCAATTAACTCCATCCCTTTCTTTTCAAAATCATTCCTACAGTCACTCCCATCAAACCCCAAGTGGCTCCAAATTTCCTCCAAATTCATTATGACACATCACCTTATCTGTTAATAATTAGAAATGAACCGTCTTTCCTGTACGCTACGAGAAAACCCATTTCGCAAACCTTTGAACTTTTTTTTTTTTTTGGGTGCTCCAATGAAGTGACTTCATTTGAAACTGTTTGCATCTTTTTCCTTATAATTGATGGATTTGACAGAACTTAGATTGATCTTGTGGTAATAAATTGATCAAAAAGAAGTTGCTTTCCATCATTGAAGTGTGAATAAAGTTGCCCCATACAACAATTTTGAGATTTGATATCCTTTTTTGTTTTTACAGCGGAAATCAAGGATTTGATGGATTTGACATTCTATAATTTATTGAGATCAGGATAGAGATGGTTTACATCTCTTTAATTATTTTAAAATATTAAGATTATTTTAGTTTAATTTTAATGTTATGTATTTTATTTGTTTTTTTGGGTGTAATTTTCGATTTTATACTATTTTTAATTTTTTTATTATATTATTGTACTATTTTTAATTTTTATATTATTTTTAAAATTTTTATATTTAAAAAAAGAATCAAAAATTAAAATAAGAAGCGTTACCAAGCATTCTCTTAGTTTCTTGATAATCTCTTTTTAAGTATTTTTATTTTAAAATATTTATCCTTAATTTATAATATTATAGTCTTTTTTTTTTTGATAAAAAGGTGCTCTTAATTCAATTTGGTAGAATGTGGGTCTCCAAATTCAATATTATCTTATAGTTCATCATATTACTTTCCACAAAGTTAAATTTTCCTAGAATTTGCATTTTTTAATATTCAAAATAAGTAAGTTTGTAGAGTATAAGCGAGGGCAAAAAGTATAATTTGTCTTCTAATATTTTAAAAATAATTTAAATTACTTCTTAATATTTTTAAAGGTACCACTTTATTCCTTGACGTTTATTAAATAGTATACTTTGTCCTTTAATATTTGTAAAATAATGCATTTTATCTTTTAATGTTTGAAAAATATAATAAATTTTCATTTTAATATTAATTTTATTAAGGTACTATTAATTACTCCCTTAACGATTAATTGACAATTTATTTATAAAATATTAATAAAGTTAACATTTATTTAATAAGATTTTAATAGAATTACTATTAAAGGAGTATTATATGACAAATTATATTCTTTTACAAAGCAGGTAAAGTGATATCTTTAAAATTGTTAAAAGTTAAATTAAACTTATTTTTTAAACATCAACAAATAAAGTAGACGTTTTACCGGAGTTATAAAATTAGGAATCGTTATTATGCAAAAAGTTATAACGTATGGACGTTAAGGTGATGAGATAAGCAAATTAAGTAAAAGCGTATAGCCTATACTGAATAGTAGCTTAAAAGAATTTCATTTTTGTTTTTCATGAGAATAATTACCAATTCCAATATAACATGTTATTTTATCCAAAACCAATAAACTCATGTAAATTAATTAAATATAAAAATAGAAAGTTGCATTTAACATATCAATAACAAGGAACTTAATGTGTACATATATATATATATATATAACATGCAGAATTACCACACAATGATTTTATACATTTTTTGTCTATTCAAAAGAAGAGAAAAGTTAATAAAACATTCTAGAATAACAATCAAATAAAATAATAATATAAATAAATAATTAAACCAAGTAAACACAAGTTTGATGGATAACAAAAATAAAATAATAGAACGCTAAAACCGGAGGCTGAGGAACCTTAGCGGATAGGATCTCTCTCTATTTCTAAGTACACATCCCTAGGGGACGACTGCAGACATATACATATACCTATATAAATATATATAATAGATTACTTTTTTCAAGTTGTTCCAATTGATTTCCCATCAAAGCATGCACATTAGAGATGTGGCGTTTTCCTTCTAAAAGAATCCCCCAGGCCCCAGTACAGTGAGCAAGAGTGAATCATATTTTTTTTCCACTTGAAATGAATAAAGATGAAGAAAGGGAAAGTCCCATCTTAAAATTTGTATCAAACAGTCCTCATGAGTCGCTGAGCTTTCCAGTCATGTCTGATGGACGTCCTTGTTTTAACTGTTGAAACCTTCTGTTCCTCAGCTTTCTGTCCCATCCACCAATATTCCAAAAGGAATGTGGGACTCAATTTGGTTTCTGCTCCCAATCAGCCAGCAATGTCTTTTACTCTTCTTTCTTTTTTATCTAATCTCCTGACTGTTGTTCTGGTAAATAACAGGATCGAAAGAAGGTATAGGAAAAAAAAAAAAAAAAAAAAAAGAAGTAGAAACAAAAATCTCTCCCTCCCCACTTGTAAGTTCTAAGAAAGACAAGGTTTTCGGAATCAAACTGCACCACAACACAAGACAATTATGATGAACTCGACACAGAATGTATAATCTACTTGCTGGTTTCTTCGCTGTCTTGCTTGCTATAAACCGTCTTTGGCTTCTCCAAATGAAGTGTTGTTGCTGTCACCGGACCAATCGAAAATACCGAATGGATCCAAATTCTTGGTCTCTTTGTCTTCCTCTCCAGTACCGAATCCTTGTGGAAACAATAGGTCAAGATGATCTGTATCTATCTCTCCCAGATCAGAGAAGAAATCTTCGGACTGGTTGGGGTCCAGTAGTGAAGGCCTGTAACTCTGCGGAAACCCTTCACCGAATTGTTCGTTCTCATCCGTCTCTATTAGTTTTTCGGTGGTGTCGTCCATCTCCTCTTTTACGGACGCATTTGTAGTCGAGCTACTTCCAACTATGACAGGAGACAAAGTGTCGTTGCTGCTCTCCTTTTGTTCTTCCTTTGTGTTTGTTGTCTTGTGAGACTGAGAGCTGGGTGAATTAGTCTTTGAGCTAGCAGCATTGTTCTTTGGTGGCTGTGATCTTGTTGATCCTGCAAGAGCGTTCCTTTGAGTTGGCCATGGATGGTTGTGCTCCGATGTGTAGGTTATGACTAACATGTTAGGATCCGTTCGGCTACGCTCTACTTGTTTCCTTGCCGAGCAACCCTTTGAGCTGCTGCACCTATAATAGCCCCTGCAAAGTTTGTATAGATGGTCACATAAAAGATTCTTACTTTAACAAACAATCAAGCAGTGTCTGTGGTTCGATGGTTGGAGAGTTGGAAGAGAATGATATGAAAATAGAAATTAGAAAACAAAAAAAAAAATGTATGTGGAGTTTCTCAGGCAAATGTACAGTGATGTTTGTCAGAGAATGTAAAACGTACGCTGATGAGAAGATCATTTCTTGTTTCAGTTACTAAGGAAGGAAACTTATAATTTATTCTCCTAAAAAAAATTAAGCAATTGATATGCACAATGATGAAAAGATAATAAAGAAAGGAACAGACACTTGAACAATATCTTTTCTAGTCCAGTTTCTAACTAAAGGTTGCTTCCTGAGACACTTCTCTGCAACAATTTTCTCTCTCTCGAAAGAGTAATCTTCCTTTCTTTCTCCGGTTATAGGAAAAGATGGACAATTCGTTCTTGGTTGATCAATGTCTTTTGCGGAACCTTATGGTTTACTCACCTTGGATAAGGAGAACCTTTGATGGGTTTCTGACCGTATTTTCTCCACGCCCACAGATCAGATGGAACAACTTCCCCACTTGGCCTACTGCTTGCAGCTGCTGGTGCTGGAATGCATACTACCTTCTTTGCCTGACTCTTCCTGTGTACAAATAAAGTGTAAATTTGACTCGGTTGTTTTAATAACCTTGTTATTGATTAGGGAAGAAGAAACAAACAGGATGAATCTAATGAAAAAGATGTCGATGACTGACATTGGATGGATGTTTCTTATTTTTCTTGTAATTGAACGCATAGAATTTTGTTAAAACTTTGTAGTTCTTGTTGTTTTCCTATTGCAAGAATAATTGAATGCCATTTTTGGGCAGAAAATTCGCAAATAATTCGGCATGCTTTGTTCAGAAAAGCCGAAAGGTATACATGACAGCTACCAATCGAATCACTGTTATCCTTTCAGAGTTCAGGTGGGTTAGGAAAAGAAAAAAGTATTCTGATATAACTACATGAAAGCCAAGTCTGAGAATGTTATTACAAAACACCAATTGGCCTACCTCATAATTAAAACCCGATATTATAATAACAGCTTCATAGTTTAATAACTACGCACAAGTCAATAGCAAGCTGGAAACCCTAGTTCCTCAGATCTTCATCGCCATGCTTTTGTAGACAATTTGAGTTTATATAGGGAAACAAAAAAGAAAAAGGAAAATCATTGATCCCACTTGTTCGTGATGATCAGCTTCTTCAATTAATGAAGTATCATTAAAAAAATGCAACAATAAATAAAACGAAGTTGCATTAAAATCAAAGCTAAAGTATATTAAAGTCATGGAAGCAAGTGAGATGAAACCAATTAATAATATATATCCTTTACCTTCTCTTGATTCCCAGATTCCGTGGAGATGAGATCTGCACCTGGCCCGTGTTCTCAATCAAACAACTTTTTGAGCTGTTAGCATTAATCATGTCCGTTGAAACCACAGCAGAGGGCTGAAAACCTCTGGGCGAAGAAGCTACGGCCATGGCCGAGGAATCACAGGGAGGAACAGGCAACTTAGTGGGATTACTGGGAGAGATCTGAATCCTTGATAATATGTTACAGGGACTCTTATTCATCTCGTCACCAAAGACCTTTTGAGGAAGAATTCTACTACTGTTTGCACCATAAAAGCCGGCTGCGTTATCATCGACACTAGTACTCAGCATATCTGTTGCATTTGACCTGGTAAAATAGCTTGAACCGGCCACGTTAAGCTCATGAAGAAGTGGATCTCTCATATTGCAAAAAGGGTCGCCGAAGATATCCTCTGTGCAGCCGTCTTCAATACTGCTTGTGAGATTATTGACAGGAACGGACGAGAAGTCCCAGCTGGAAACAGGAACATCGGATTTTGTGAGAGCTCCTCCACTAGCTCGAACTATGTCGGTCAAGTCACCTTGATAATTCTCCATTTCTAGGCCGAAGAAATTGCGCATGCTACAGACCCAAAAACCATAAATCGAGCTGGTGAGGTAGAGAAGAGGAACAAGATAATAGAATCATTTAGGACACAAGCTGCCGTTTGGTATCTGTTTATCTGCAACCTTAAAAGGGCATGCAAAACATTTCTGCTTCGGCCTTATGGTGAGTGTTTGTGTTGATTTAAGGTAACACAACAGGGTTTGTTTTGCCTGAAGGTTGAATGTTCACTTCTTACAAAGAAAGAAAAGAATGGTCGTGAAGAGAGAGAGAGAGAGAAGAGAGAATGGAAGAGAGTCGCTGACTTTTCATACAAAACAGCTCTTCTCCTTCTATACGCAACACGGCAACAAAGAGAAATGAAAATAAAAAAATTGAATTGAGAATAAAGTAATAGTGAATAGTGTAAAGGTGGGTGAATTATCATGTAACAGCAAAGTAAGGATGAAAATTTTAGGCAACTGTTTAATGTTATTTAATAAGCTTATGCTTTGGTGTCTATGTTAGTTATATATCCCACACCACCTATTTTATGTAAGAAATTGATGAAATAAAAAAAAGACTTAATAATGACTTTGGCCTTAAAGCTATTTTCCCAAGAAAAACAGGTGATGGGATGGGAGAGTAAAGAGGTGGCAAGTAGCCGCATTTTTCGGAAAAACGTTCGATGGCCTTCCATTTTCCAATTCATATTAAAAAAATTTTAAAATTGGTACCTAATAATAATAATTATTATTATTATCACCTCCCGCTGTGGTGTGAAAGCCATTTTATATATGGCAAGTAGTAAATCCTACAACATCCCCTATCTTCACCAGTATAAGAAATAGGAATCCCAATGAAATTCTATTTCGAAAAATAAAATCTTCCCACCTAATTAGAATGTGTTGGCTATTGATATGAAATCGAAAAACCAAAACAGGGAATGAAAGATGACGAGTTAGCTATGGTCTTGTTTTGGAACCTAATTAATGACTTTTGAAAGAGGAAAATAAAGTTTATATTGTGAAAGGAAACTTTAGGCTATTATTGAAGACACTTGAGGATTATGAAGATCTCAATTTATTGTAAATTTGTAATTATATTAGTGTTAATTAAATCATATAACATAAGAAAATTTTTTTTCCTTCACCCATTATATTTCCATTGAACAAATTTTCAGCCTAAATTGTTGATATAGTTGTTTTAATATTCGAAACTAATTTTATTTTGTACACAAACAACCCACTAATGAGATTTATCTAAGCTTCATGAAATTTTCGAAATTATATCGTAAATCAAATAACTCAGCCGTTGAGATTAAGTTCTAATAATAACATGGTGAATATATAAAATCAAAGCATCCAATATCCATGTCTCCTTTCTTTATGTCAATTTTCTATTATACCAAATTGTCCATAATGTATAGAAGTTTTGATAATTTTACGACACTGATAACCATTGAAGGCCATCAAATATCGATCAAAAAATCTTTTTTACCAACTGAAAATTGGACTAACATACTATCACTAATACACGGTCTCGTTGACTATCGTCACTTTTCTCCAATGTACGATTTTGTGTTCTATAAAGTCTTTTTGCCACACAAGCAGGAGGAATTCTTCTCTTATGTATCTTACAAGTTACAAAATCTGCTCCTTGGCTATTGGGAGAAGACAAGCATGTGAAAAGCTACGGATTCTAATCCTAAGATCCTACAACTATTGCAGACTTCAAGATGAAGAGGACTATATTTTCTTAAATAAAATTGAACTTTTTCCAAAATGAAATCCTTATTACTTTCTTTCAACTGGGGAATAAAAAATAAAGGAAAGAAAGAAAGAAAGAAAGAAAGAAGCAAAAATCTCCATCAACACGCATACAGCACACACACTGATGATAAGAAAGCGGAGCACCACATACCTTTGAATATCGGCATCAGGAATGTGTGAAAAGACTTCTACCCAGAACATGGATGTCATGACTCGTTTCTTGTAAGGTTTTTGTTTAATAATCATACAATAGTCAAATCACATGAGGAACGAGTCCCCTTATTTATATATTAAACTCAAAATTTTTTATTAATTAGAAATCTTTAATTGGGGACAAATTTTGGTTTCCATAAATGAAAGTTCCTAAAAACTAATGTTAAGAGGGAAGCATAATAAAAAGGAATGATTTGGAGTTTCCAAAAAATCTGCCAGAGATTCCAGGAATCACGTCATAAAATTATTTTTCTCCTTCTAAAACTGAGCTAGCTCTGTCTAATTTGAACAGTGCATATCAATCTTAGTACTAGCCCATAATTACTAGTTTCACTAAATTGTTTGATTGATATCATTTTTTGTTTCTATTTTTTATTTTTATTTTTGTATATGTGTATTGATTTATGTGATATTATTATTGGTTTTTGTATTATTTTATAGATTTCTGTACTGTATTATTAATATATTATCTTTTTCGATTTTTGTGCTATTTTTATTAATTTCTGTATTTTAAAAAATTAAAAATTAAAAAAAAATGGTAGTAATACCAAATAAGACTTTAACTTTCAAGTTACATATCAAAACGAATCCTCATATAACAGGTTTTATTAAATTAGTTTCTAGTTTTTTTGTTTGTTTATGTGTCATACTTATATGATTTATTTATTTATTTATTTTGCATGCGGACAAGTTGAAATCTAGAAGTGAGGTGTTAGTTCAATATTGTGTATGAACAACAGTTCTTTTTGGAGGAATTCTTTATATAAATAAAATTTATAACCTCTGACTTAATTTTCTATATAAATATAAACTTTATATACCTCTTTTATTTGTAATAACAAATCTAGTGCAACTATAGGTGGATTCACTCTCATCTAAATCTGAAGCTTTGTTAATAATTTTATTTTTTATCTTCTTCTTATTAAATTTGTTTTTCTGACCTCATTTTTTTACATAGGTTGAATGGACAAGCTTGGAATAGTTCTTAGCAGGTTTATTTCTCCAAACTATTTATATGTCGTTGATTTAAGGAAAGTTCTAGTAAGTGCCCAAAATAGTTTCCTGGAAATCAAAATAATAGAGTATTAACACATCTCTTTATGTAGTTTCAGTTAATATAGCACTTCATAATTCATATGATATTTAGGTAACGTTTAATGTTACGTGAGGTAGCACATATAGTAAAATTACAGTGTAATGAAATAGACATTTAGCTAAATGAACCGTTACACAATGAAATATAATATTATTTACATATTATACACATATCATTACCGCTATCAAACATTTTATTGTCTGGTGAAAATATTTTTAGCAATGCTTCCTTATTTTCTAAACAACAATGATAAAAATATGATTACTCGATGGTTTAATTCCAATGATTAGGAGATTTCTATAAAAAGTAGACCGGTTTCAGATTGTTACTTATGCAAAATTTATTATCATATTTTATTTGTTTTTTCTTCCTCGACTCTTTTTTTTTAATCTATTTTCTATGTCCCAATCTCATAGAATGGTTCCCCTAAGGCGTGATACATGGATGACTAAGCTTGTTAATTAATGGTCTAAAAAATTTTTAGGTAGAACACATAAATCAATAATCTCTAATAAAGTCGTTGGAACTTACCATCTAATATTGCAGTAAGCCCTGATATTATACAAAGATTGAAGATATGAAAACTGATAATTAGAATATTGAATCTTTATTAGAGATTAAAAAATATGTCAAACTAGATTGATATAAACGTGAAGAACCCATATTTCAGTTGTTATTGAATACAGCAGTGTATGTGTAGACAATGTATAAGATAATTGAATTATTTAACAGTGTCTCATTTTCAATGCTTATAATTACTTAATTGCATCATGGTCTGATACTCAGAATGACCAAATATCAGATGGTATTTGGTTTATAACTTTTTATAGTCAGACCACTCTTCTTCTGATGCAAGTGCTTGCATCATCAAGGGCATTGCCTAAGAAGAACATGTTTCTTTTATTTATTTATTATTTTTTTGCTTTTTGAGACAAGCAATCACATTCCTTTTTTTAAGAATTTTTTTCCTACAATACAATAAGATTAGAAATACAAAAGGGCACAGGACAATAAGATCTTTCTCTTAATGCTCAATCAAAGGGATTACATGTAATGTTAAAAACTAAGATAACCATATAACTTAAAGTATCAAACCATTTCAACAGAAGAAAGAGTCTGAATCCTTCATAAGAAAGCACAATAAAAAGCAAAATGCTCCGGCAGAAGGCCTAAGCCAGAGGTTGGTGCAAGCCTAAGCCAGAGATTGGAGCCAGGCCGATAAATTCACAGTATTTAACTTAATGGTCAAGGGAAAAGTACCATTAAATTTAATATGTTTAAAACTTTAAAACATGTTAGGCATACGAATTGAGATATTTATAAATGTTTATAATTCCTAATGTATCAAGAAGTCAATTAACTACGATCTCCTTAATTATAATAATTAATTGGAATTTTACTTTTCAAATTAAAAAAGGTTGTTGTAATCACCCAAAATTTGGAAGATAGGTTACATAAATCATCTTAATCAACAAGTGAATTGTAAACTATGTAATTTAATATAAGAGTTAGAATTTGGCAAGTACTAGCATATAACAAGTGTAAGAGTAAGAGCTTTAACCTTTAAAGTTTGTATGAAAATTTAAAAAAGACATATTAATTATCTTCTTTTGAAAAAGATATTAACATAGTCTTAACATTTATAAAATGTTCAAAAAAGACTCATAAATTGATGAAAATATCTTTTTGTAGCAGCTGTAACAAATTATTAATAGATTTATATTAAATTAGTAATTTATATAGACCCCTAAATTTGATTTTGAAGTTTAATTTTCATTCGTTTTTATTCTTTTTTATCGTTATCTAAACACTAAATTTTGTTTTAAACATTTTCAAAGTTACTATCTTTTTTAATATTATTAAATATTATAAAATTTTAAATTTTAATAATAATATTCAGGATTAAATATACGTTCAACCTAAACATAAGTAATGTTGGTGGAAGTTTAGAACTGACACTCTACTATGACAAGTACTTGAAATTTACTCATCTTTTTTTTAAAATTTTTGGGGATTTGGGGTTTAATGACCACAAGGTCACCAACAAAGCCAATTCTTCGAATTTTTCTCCAATGTCACTACACACGCATATAAGCAAGTTAGGGTCAAAATTTTAAAAAACAAAAGAAGCTAATGTATGGAAAAAAAAAAAGAAACAAGAGCATAAACACATATATTTACCACAATATACTACTGCTACGATCAATTTTCTTATCAATAATTCATGAGAAAGGAGATATAAGTACTTCAATCCTCCTCATTTTACTATAATTTAAATCATAATAAAATCTTCCCATCCAAAAAACAAGTCCCTATTTTTTTATTATAAAAAGGTTGGAGGACAAAAGGATACTTTTGTAAAATTTTACAAGTTGATAAGCAGAAAGCAGTGATCGAGTCCCACTAAATCCATTCAAGTCAAAATCGGGTTGACTTCCATGGCCCTTGCATTGGCTTTGGCACAGCACGGTTGCTGGTTTTGCTTGCCCTTTTGTTCATCTCGGAATCCACTTTATCTCCCACATTGCAGCCACTTTCCGTGATTCATACAAAGACACCTTTAAAAAAAAAAGAGTATATGGTATATTTTGTTTATTAGTGGGGTTGCCTAATGATAGTTGATTATAAGCTTAAAAAGGTTATCATTACCATTTAATCATGAAATAGAAACATACAAACTAGGGTCTATGTCGGTATGATAAAGGACAAAATTTAGTTTTTAAGGATCTAACCTCTCTAATCTAAGTGGGTTATTCTTAAACTAGTCTCTCGTCTTCTTAATGTTTAAACTAAAGTTTTGATGCAGTTTGGTTTGTCGTTTTGCTCTAAAAAAATAAGAGATTAGATGTAAATGGTCAAATAGCATGGTTTTTGTCTTTTAAGTAATGTTCCTCTTTTATGGAGGGCATTGGGTTGGGTGTGGGGACATACTCAAATATGGTGCACAAGTGTGCAAAGGTAGCTAAAAGTCATATTTTGATTAGACGTATTGATGGAATTGTAACTATTCGCCTGTTATCAATTTCATTTTACAATGTTAGTCCATGAGTCCCCTCTGTACCTTCCCATATAGATACGTGTATCTACCTGCCTAGCGTATAGGTATAGATAAAATTATTATTGATGGGACGTTTTTTGTGGGGGTGTGCTACTGTGCCTTGAGAGAAGATGTGGCTTAGTCGTTCTTTTTAAATACTTTTCCATTTATATAAAGATTGAAGCTTTCAATGGGCCAATGATCATGGAGGGAATCACCGACCTCTTGTGTCTGATGAGACATTTTGAGAATCTTCTATGGCAATAACTATCGAGTGGCAGATTTTACTAATAAGTTTTGCCTCTCGACTCTATGGAAAGGACGGTATTTCTCAAGTACGTATGCGTGCTTTTAGTAATTTCTTAGAGCTGTTGTTTTCATAAAAATTGGGAAAAAAGAATCAATTAAATAAAAAATTAAAACAAAAAATTAAATTAAATAAAGACTTAATTCCCGTTTAGTACGACTTCTCGCTTTTATTTTTAATTTTAATTTTTATGTATGTGTATTATTTTTTGTGTTATTTATATTAATTTTTGTGTTATTTTTAAAATTTTTATATTATATTAATATATTGTCTTTTTTAATTTTTGTGTTATTTTTATTAATTTTTATATTTTTAAAAAATAAGAAATGAAAACCGAAAAAAAAAAAGAAAAAGAAACCAAACAAAGCCTTAACTTCATTCCTCTCTTTTATAATGCAATTTATAATGATAATTACAACAGAAGTCGCCAATATTTATTGTTATTGCTCCCATTAATCTTGAAATGAAAAACAGTCTACATCACATATGAACAACGTAATTCAAGGATAAATAGTATAACGAACTATTGTGTTTTTTCTTTTTTGTTTTGAATATCTTCTTGTTATGGAATATAACTTTATAAATTTTGTGATGATAATTAATAAAATATGTACTCTTTAATATCATTTGTATATGATTTTTTAGTAAAAAATAAAAATAAAAAACAATTTAAGCATATACTTTATCAGTCACTAAAGTATATCTCAAGATACATCGACCTTCGAAACAAATTTGAATTAAAACAAGATTTAATTTAAAACATTAATTTCATCCAATCTGGTTACTGGTAAACAGTGGCTTCCAAGGAAATACTGTTTCCATCTTTTTCTCTTTGGGTGTGTGCCACATTTACATGTCATGTGTTCAACTCCCTTAATTCCACGATGATGGAAGGGAGCAAACAATATATTCAAGTAATATAAATAAATCCAGTCTCCATCCTAATAAATTCTCCACATGATGTTGGCAATAGAAGAATGACTAAGAAGAGCTCATGGCTCTAATGGCCTAAATTATTATCTATAATCCTGTTCTTTAAATATGTAGTACACAAGTTGAAGCCAACAGGTAATAAAGGACTTTGTGGAACATGTCCAAGCTGGTTCTTGATGTGCCTCGCTAGTGGTCCTCTTGTATATTTTTAGGGTAGTCCCATTAGAATAGTGGCTCCTGTTCCTTCTATATATATATATATATATATATTTAAAATAACCCAAGGTTTATATTTAAAGGGGCTAGTCATATATGAAAATTTTAATCAACTGGGGATTTTGTTTTAGGGGTCCATATCCCCATAAGAACACAAGTGAATCATTTATTGGCTCCAGACATTGCTTGTCCCACGTTGCTGCATGACAAGTTCATCACGATTCGTATTATATCTTTTTTTCTCATCTCCCCACAAGAGAACAAAATTGAACTGGGATTCTCTGAGCATTACTATACAGGGGTTATTGTCAACCCACCAAGAATCCTCCATGTGAACCTTCCTTGTAGTTTAATCACGGCCACATTAAAATATGCTAAGTGCATTACTTGAAATAACCATTGGAATCGCGACTCCTTACAACGCCAACGCCAGCTCTTTGGCTCTTTCCATCTTGCTGACGGTTGCTTGGTGATGATGATATATTTAAAATATTATACACTGGAGAATTGGAATGGCTTAATTAGTTGTATGTAATACATATGCAATGCAGGCCAAAGAGATATCTGACACCTCTCGTCGTTAGCCGTCTACAGGCTCACCTCATCAGTTACGTTGGTGATGGCCATCTGTTCATATGGACCTCTGTTTTATTTCTGTGATTACTCGCATGCTAGTTAAGAAGAATTATCTTATACACTAGACATGGTCAATGATGGATTTACATTCGTTAGCAAAAGAAAATTAATATAAATTATCCTGTTCTTTTTACCAAAAAAAAAATTTAATTTCTTTTCTGTCTGTATTGGTGCCAGATATAATTAAATGATATTTCGCTTTTGATTTAGCTGGGGTTGAATTTATAAATTTTACTATTGCCAGTAATTTTATTATAGATTTCTAGTAGGACTCCGGTTTAACTTACAACCAGGAGAAACCCAAGGTTTTACTGTTACGAATGATTAGATCACTGGTCATGCATGAAGTTACTTTTTTTAATTTGTAACTGTGTCAATATCAGGAAACAATTGAATACTACTGAGCTACTAACTGTAAGCCTAAAGACGCTAAAATTAATAATAAAAATAATAGTTCTGATTGATTTTAGTAGAAATAAAAACGACAATCCCCAGAATTGCAATTTATTGTGCACAATTGGCGGCTATGAGCCAATTTTTAACTTTGGTAAAGGGAGTTGAGGCATTTGATTTACCATCTGGCTTTAAATGCCACACTGCAATGGGAGATTCATCACATGCCCTTAAGCTTTGGAACTTTACAACAGTAAAAATTGCAGGGTTGGACATTTTACCCGGTTCTGGGTTGTAGTTGGACGTGAATTCCATGTAAAATACAGTTTAACTGTAGATGAACACAACTGCAAATAAACTATTGAGGTGATGCCATAGCTCAACTCTTTCAAGTTACAATTATGGAAAGGCTCTAGGACAAAATTCTGATATTGTAAATTTGTCAAGCGGGTTACTCTTCTTTTTTTTTAGGTGAATTTCAAATTGTATAGTCGTCAATTACTGATATTAGTAAACGACTTAAAGTAATTTAATTTTAAGGGGTTATTTAATTTTACTGATGGTTATAGTTTTTAGTTGTAATTTTTATGTATTTGTATTAATTTTTATGTGTTGTTCTCGATTTTTGTGTTATTGTCTTC
The DNA here is from genome assembly GCA_028565735.1 of Pinacopodium congolense. Taxonomy (NCBI): domain Eukaryota; kingdom Viridiplantae; phylum Streptophyta; class Magnoliopsida; order Malpighiales; family Erythroxylaceae; genus Pinacopodium; species Pinacopodium congolense. Next base: position 18,929,138 of record JAOXYD010000003.1, on the reverse strand, counting down.
AATTTTTGTATTATATTAGTGTGTTGTCTTTTTCGATTTCTATGCTATTTTTCTTGATTTATGTGTTTAAAAAAACAAAAAATTAAAATCACAAACAGAAACCACACCAAACATCCTCTAATTTAATTTGTGACGAATTCCCTATCATTTTAGGATTAACTTTGGAATCCTTTGGATTTAAAATAATCTTGAGATATGGATAAAGAATTATAATTTTAACAATTCAATTGTTATTAAAATGCATTTATTTACATTTCAGTTTCAGAAGTCCAAAGCTCCGTTTGAGCTTTGAAAGTGAACCTCCACTGAGACTGGGAGTTCTAATAATTGGTGGGGTTCTTTGATCTAGCAGCCACCCACTGTGCCCATTGTCTAGTCCTACCATTATTTCTTTCCCAACAACATGGATATGAAAAAAGAAAAGTTTATGTGAGTGAATACTGTGCATTTTACATCAAGATGTATAAAACCTCTTACACAGCTTCGTAGAAGATGAAACTTGAGAATCTGTATAAATAAAATTCTCTTGTATGAATAAATTACATCACTAACAAGACTCAATCGTAATTATATCTCTTCTTCATAATAATTTGATCTTTCCATCCAATTATGAGATAATCTTAAGTGGTTGGAATTGGTGCTAAATACATTGGTAATTATTAAACTAGTATCATTACATGTGATTAAATTAGGAGATTTCTAGCATAGCTAAGCCCTTGGATTGTGTGGCATGTGGTCCTTACCATGTGATGTAAATGTATAACTTTACTTCCAACGAGAACAACTTGAAATCTTTTTGTGCCTTTAATTGGGGGTGTCATTTATGGATCCCAAATCCCACTTTAAGTGCAATTCAAGCTTAAAAAACACTAGTCATCCATTCACATCCATCTCTTTAAATGGATCCTTTGTATATTCTTCTTCGTCTTTGGGAAATAGCATAAGAACCTTCTTGTTTTCATCTTTACTTACGAGGCATGGCCTTTGGGGATTGCAAAGAAAAGCCAGTTGTTTGAATTGAATGAACAATAAGGCAATCAATGAAGTAAATCGGCCATTCACCACCTTAAAAGGTTGAAATGCAAGTGGCTTGACTTTTCAAGCAGTCGCTCATGACTACGATTAAGAATAGATCCATCTAATCGTCTATCAGACACGGTCAACCAGAAGAAATGTCAATTTTTAGCAACGCAAACTGAATGCTGTCAAGGGTCCGATTTTCTGGGTCCCCTGAGGAGTAACTGAGGATAATGATGATAACACGAAGATTTAGTGGACCAGGAGCAACCCTAATAACCATTCTAATATTCTTAGATTTAGGGTAAATAAATATTAACTTCATTTAATCCATGGTATATGTTAAAATTTGAGACCAACTTTTGGTAATGAAACTCTTCTAACGTGAAGTCAGCATCAAGCAATTCGGAGGTCAAAGTAAGGTCTACCAAACTTACAAGAGATCTTGAGAATGTTTTGAAGTGTTGAAGAAGAACCCCCACCAAAAGAGTACGTGAGCGGGTCTCCACTCTAGTATGGGGTAAGGGAGAGTGGTCTATGTGTTGTAGTCATTCGTGCAAATGGCAAAGGGCCGGCCTATAAAATTGACCGATGCATATGGATATATCAATCTACTAAGAACAAGACAAGCCGAAGAGCACTGACCCCATTAACTATTCAAAGTGGCAGTTAACCTCACAGTCCAATATATTCATTATTTTGTTTTCCTGGCCACTGACTAGTCAGTGCATGTCCTTTTCCCCCCCATCATCCATCAAATTTCACATACATGTATTTATCATCGTCCTTTCTCCCATATATCTTTCTATAATTTTATCATAGGCTGAGACCCACATGGGCATAGATTACTAGTAAGGAAGGGGTTCATTACTAGAAAGGAAGGAGTTCATTTCCACATCATCAAAAAACCTCAATCAAACCATAAAAATAAACTACAAACACAAATGCTATGGGGTCCCTTTCGTCAAAATGCTACTTAAACTGATCAGTTTAGAGATCACATAACTGTAGGTATCTTGATCGCCATGAGGGATTTGAGATTTCTTGATGAATGCCAATTTGGATACATATGTATGTGAAGTAATGTTTATAGAATACATACTATCTTGCATATAACATATTTATAAAATGAAGATGTAACACAAAAAATTAGTATCGTTTTTCTTATTTTAAATAAAAATATATGTGTATAAAATTAAGAAAGTAGATACATGTTTTTAAATATTTGGCACGCAATAATTATAAACAATGTTCTATTTAGAGTTTTACCTGTGATTTGTCTGTGATATTTTTTAGTTTTTAAAGTTAACATTACTTAAGGTTCTTAGAATTTAGTAAATTATTAAGATTTTAAATTAGTTTCACATGTTAATTTCTTATTATTTTTATCTTCAGAGACTAATGACGTGAACTTGCCTGTGTAGCCCATATTGCCACGTAGCCTGGCATGCGTTCTCTTCGAAAGTTATTAACGAACGTAGCCTCCCTCACTCGTCCCAACCCAAATAGATCGTAATATACCCCCAATCGCAAGCCCATCTTTCCGACTTTCTTTTATCCCATAACAAGCCCATCTTTCTGATTGTCTTTTCTCCCATAAGAAAAGATCAATGGAATGTCAATGATACGGTCAATCGAATGTCAGTGCAAGGAACTCATTAGAGAATCGCCGATCCCTCAGCTTAGTGAAAAATGTGGATCTAAGGAACTCTCTCTTTCCACCAACCCGACTGCGCATTTTAAGGGCTTGTTTGATACGACTAAAGTTTTAAGTTTTGATTTTTTATTTTATTAAATATAAAAATTAAAAAAGACAGCACACTAATACAAT
>JAOXYD010000003.1:18881633-18893630 GCA_028565735.1 Pinacopodium congolense | reverse complement strand
AGAGATATTTAAATATATCTCTTTGAAATTATTAATTTTATTATTTAAAATTTTAAAAATTTTATTCTAAGATTATTTTTAATATAAATATTATAAATATAAATATATATTTTAGAAAGAAAAATAGAATAAATTATATTTTATGATTTAGTCAATTTATCAAATAATCTCTCTAAACTTTGAAAAAATTTTATAGTTGAACTTTACAAAAAATTTCATATAACCCCTAAACTTTGAAAAAATTGCAACGCATCTCCTACCTCATGTCATCTGCAATGTTACTGTCATAGCAATATTAATGTATTTTTACACAATCATCATGTCACTTATTACATTAGTATTTCCGTCATATTAGTTATCACATCATCTGAAATTAATAAGAATATTTTTTAAGGAATTCTTTGAAATTAATATAAAATAAGGAGGGCTTGTGATATTTTTTAAAGTACTTTAAAATATTTGATAAATTAAAAAAGTTTAGAATGATAAAATGATATTTATTCATAATATAAATATTTTTCTTTTTGACAAATTTCTCTAGTAATATTGTTTATAGAAGTGGAAAAATCAACCGTGGAAATTTATCAAAAGTAAATTATATTTTCTTGAAGCCAGCAGAAATTTGCTGCCCGTTTGGTTCGACTTCGATTTTTAGATTTAATTTTTAAATTTTTTAAACATAAAAATCAATAAAAAATATTATAAAAATAAAAAAAATATTTTAATATAACACAAAAATCTATAAAAATACACAAAAATCAATAAAAAATATAACATCCATAATAAAAAATGACAAGTAAAAGCTTTATCAAACCGCCGTACTTACGCACTCTTTCGATTTATTTTTCATTAAAATGTTGAAGAAGGATGAAAGACAAATGGAAAGCTTCAAAGTCCCACCTTAAACCCTCGGACCAAGCCTCTGTCGTCCGCTGTCTTCTTCTTTCACACCTGAGCCATGAAACCCTCTTGAGAAGCTGAAGCACTAATAAGATGCTCCGCTTTGCTCACTACAATCCACAAGGCTATCTTGGGAAGTTCGTGTCTTTACCCTCTTCAAAGACTGTTTATTCCATGAGCTCCAAATTCTTGCTTAAACCGTCCTCGTTTTCCCCCGTTTTACCTTCCACTTCTTCAAGTAGGCACCTTTATCACTCCTGTACATGCCTGTTACCAGTGGTCTGTTCCAGACCTTTCTCTAGAATCCAACCTTCTCTCCTTAAAACTAATGGCTTGTCATTTACACCTGTTCCATCACCAGGTGCTTACTCCGTGAGAATCATTTGTCTAGTGCTTGTGTGGGTTTTTGCCTGCTTTATGGTTTTATTCTGTAGAAGGATGACAAAGGCTCTAATATTACTTTTGAAGCTCAATTTCTTTGATTTATTTTCAGCGCGCCAAGAACACCCAGAAATGAAAGAAATGAAGTTGGAGATTTTGAAGCGGAAATTAGAAGAAATGCATGTTTATTTGGACCCTTTTGAGCCTGGACAGTATAATAACTTAATTTGTCCAATGGTAAGCTTTTCTGACATAACTTCTGTTGCGATGTTAACATAATCTTTATCTGCTGGGAATAAAATCATGTTTTGAAGTGTTGATTTTGTGGTCATATATACATATTTCATCCAGACGGAGGAATTAAAAGTGACATTTTGATATTTAAGGCATTTGGAGAGGCTGTGATTACATTCTCAGCTTTGTAAAATACCTGGAAAACCTGTGACACGGAATTCTGCCACTTCCCATCCAAGCTGAGATTGAAACTGATTATAGCTTGCATAGTTTAAACTTTGACTGTCATCATGTTTTTTTCTTTTTTCCTTTTTTTTTTGGGAAAAGATTTGTAATTTTTAAACACAGATATGGTACTTGATCTCGTCCTTTATTTTTTTGTATCCAATTAATTCTTTTTTATATTTGTGCTAGTGTAAAGGTGGTGATTCGGGGGAAAAGTCTTTTTCTCTTTACATCAGTGAAGACGCGTAAGCTGTTGTTCTTTTCAGTCCATACTTTTTTTGTTGCTTTAGTTTGCCAAATGGGCTACTCTTTGAGTGTCAGGAACAATGCATTTTGGATTTGTTTTCGAGCAAAATGTGGGTGGAGTGGAGCAACGAAGGTAAGATGGTTAATTATCTGAATGAGAAATAAAACTGCTTGTTCCTCATACATTTTTTAGAATTCTTTTTGGAGGAATACTTCTTTCATTGCAGGCATTTGCAGATAACAAGTTGTCAAATAACTCAAAGAAACTTACCAAAGTTAAGCAGACAAGAGATTTTACAGAGAAAAGTTTGGAATTGGAACCACTATGTGATGAGGTTGCTATTGTCCGGATGTCTATCCTGCCTTCGTAATTGAGATATATATTGTTACTCGACATACGGCATGTTTATTGCTTTATTTGCATTAGAAACTGCTTGTTGCTATGATTTTTCTTTTCAACCATTTTTCTGGTGCTTCTTCCTTCTTTTGTTGTGTCCATGGTGGTCTCACGGGATGCTTCTTGGGTCTCCTTTCCTTGATTTTTTATGGATCGCCTTTGTTGCTTTAATAAGTCCAACTATTTGAGGTCAGTGTTGGCATGGATGTGCACTAGGTCAAGTTATCATGGTACCACCTTTTTTGTTTCTTTCTTTCACTCATTCTCTGTCTTTCCCCTTTTCTAGTTCATCTCATCCTTATATAGATTACATTTTTAGGTTAGTTTCTTTCTGTACATGGTCATCATTCCTTACGAGTTGTCTGAGTGCATTTGGATGCTTATATAGTTGTTTAGAATCCCTTGCTGGGATCAAAAGATGTTCATGTTCTTGGATGTGATCCTTAGCTGAGTAATTCCATGCATGTGCTATAAAATTGTGCCCAGCATGTATGAGTGGTTTGTAATCGTGCAATTCCATTTATCCTTAGCTTTTGATGGTGCATTTTCGAAAATTTTCTTTTATCTAATGTGCTATAATTATTATGCCTTTGATTCTGGAATTTCTAAGCTTCTTGGCTACTGTAAAGAGAGGCTAATATCAGCAGAGACGTTGAGTAGAAATGGAGTTATGCAGAAAATGGATGGTGATCAGGTAAGTTACTGAAACAATAAAGGTATTTGGATTTTATCAGTGGTATGCCTTGTAGTTAAAGGTGAACATGAATTTTGAATAACATGGACTTGACTTGTATTTGGTTTGGCAATAAAGTTTCCAACAGAAGCTTATTAGTTCTAATCTTGACTTTGTGACTGAAAACATTCAAAGGTTTCGCCATACTATTGAATCAATTCTGTATATGATGCATTTTTACTGAAAAAATTGGTTCTGATGTTGTTATGTTTAACTATGAGGTGAATAACTCCATATTGCTGGGAAATGTTTTAGACAAGAAAAACAAAGCATCTCTTTTACATGTTAATCTGTATACTAAGTGTACAAGACTGGTTATCCCTGCTGCATTGACTTGGAATTTTAGTATATAGAACTTAACGAAAGGTGAAATATCTTCTGTTTATTTTATGTTCACTGAAGCTTTTGATGTTTTCTTTCAAATGTACAATTTTTAACAATTTATGCAGATTGTTATTGCTTTTCCTTATCGACGGAATGGAGTGATTGTAAACTGCAAGTATCGGGACATTCGAAAGAGATTTTGGCAGGTTATTCTGATGGATGTTACTTTTTCATCTTGCTTTACCTTAACATTTGGTATTTCATTTTATATCTTCACATTATGTTGAATCTCCAATTGTTTACATATTTGTTTTCTTGCAGAGTACTTGTTTTGAACATTTTAAGCTTCTCCAATTGGCACAATATGTCTAAGCAAATATTTATTGCTATAGAAGAGGAGGTTCACTCGGAGATGAGGATTCCTTGAGGATTCTTGTCCTCTGTAGTTGCCATTCCTTATATTTGCTCCTAGTTGGACCTTTTTATATTTTAACTGGGAACCAAGATTGGCTGATTATTTTTTTTCATTGTTCTATTCAATAAACACATATCACAGCATATACATAATTTTTTTAATAAAAAAGTTTCTCTGCAGAATGATATTGTAGTTCTGCTTTTTTAATCCTTTAGTTATTGTGCATTTGTTTCAGGAAAAAGATGCTGAAAAAGTTTTTTATGGGCTTGATGACATAGAGGGAGCTGAGGATATAATAATAGTACGCCTGAGTTCTTCTATTAGGAAATGCTTATTCTTGAATGTAAATTTACAATAATTATTTTGTTTGTCTGCATAGGTTGAAGGTGAATTTGATAAACTTGCAATGGAAGAGGCTGGGTTTCATAATTGTGTGAGCGTCCCTGATGGTGCACCTCCGTCGGTTTCACCAAAGGAATTGCCATCTGTGGATCAGGTCTGTGTTAACTTCCAAGTTCTGGGTTTCTTCAGTGGTATAAATTCATCATTGCAGATTGCAGTTGTAATTGTTTTTTTCATATGATAAAAAATTGTCATTTATACATGCGTGCCAACAGCATTGTGTATGTAGGCCATCTGCCTAATTCAAGTAAATATTTCTTTTGGTAATGCTTGGAATGACTATGAGTGAATGAGAGCTGGATCTTTGGAATTTTATGTGAGATGTTAATATTAGGAGATGTTTGATATCACCTCTAGCAGTTTCTTTGTGCTTTTATGTAGACAGGCACACTCATAAATCACCTTTTTTCTTAAAGAGGGTTTTTCATTTTTTGTTTGTGCTCTTCACATGTTCTTCAATCACGTTAGCCTGGCATCTTTTGAACCCGGGATCATTATGACTTCTCTAGTTTAATGCATTCTTATGTAGGTCAGGATTTTATGACATGATTTTTATTGAAGCTAAAAACATATAAAATATTTTTTTGCTTCAACAAAAAGTTATCAATTTCTTATAGCTGTAAAAATTTTTTGGCTCTCAATGACTAAAATTTGTTAGTGAAATCCTGCGTTACTGCATGTTCTAGTTCCTTTTTTGTAAATAAATCGCAAGCATGATTTTCTCATGCTATTTCATTATAGTAGTCTATGGCTTGTTTATACTGTTATTGTGTTTTTGATTTTTCTTTCATCCATGTTCATTGTTAAGCTAGGATACCAAGTATCAGTATCTTTGGAACTGCAAAGAGTACTTGAAGAAGGTTAGTAGATGTAGAACCAATCGCGTAACTCATTATTTTGTACAATTGGCTTTGATCTTGAAATATCTATTTCTGTAGGCATCTCGAATAATACTTGCTACTGATGGAGATCCACCTGGTCAAGCATTATCTGAAGAACTTGCACGTCGAATTGGAAAAGAAAGGTCTGCATTCTGCCAAAAAATCTTCCTTTTTCATAATAGAAAAATGTTTATAAATTTTTTGAGATGAATCCTCTGTTTCACTTTTTGATGCAGATGCTGGCGAGTAAAATGGCCAAAAAAGAATGAAGATTCTTATTTTAAGGATGCAAATGAGGTTAGACATGATTAGCTGACATATCTGTGCACTTATTAAGTTAATGAGGATTGAAATCCCTAGAGATTTGGATTCCATGATGGCTAGTTATAATCTGATGATTTCTGTAGAAGCTATTGGGACTAGTTTGATGGTTGTTGTTTTCCTAAAAGGAAATGTGTCTACTCGTATGCTATGTCTTGTTTGATAACTTCATGCAATTTTATGCTTCATGAAATGATCAGTTTCATGGTCTGTTCTTACAATTTTCATTTTTTGTTCACTTGTGTGTCTCTGACCCATGGACAAATCAGCAATGATGTCTAAATAATATTTGCTATAACATCATCAGGTTTTGATGTATATGGGCCCTGATGCGCTGAAGGAAGTAGTTGAAAATGCTGAGTTATTTCCAATTCGTGGACTTTTCAACTTTAAAGATTACTTTGGTGAAATAGATGCATTTTACAATCAGACCCTTGGATATGGATCTGGTGTGCCAACAGGATGGAGGGTGCTAAGTGAGTTATACAATGTAAGTTTCTTTGTGCATATATATTGTGTTTATCTTGTGATTGCAATATATTCTTTTGAGTTAAGGCAGTGATATGAATTTTGTGGTTCAAATTTTTTGCTAAATGATAGGTTCTTTCCCTATTTTCTAAGTATTTCATTAATAGGTGTAATTGAGGATGTGTGTTTTCCGAGACAACTGTTAGGGGTGATATAAGACCATTTAGAAGAGATGACAGTTTTTAAACAGGGGAAGAAATGAGGATTTCCACTAATGTTGGCTTTTGTAGATAAACTGTTGTCGTCAGAATAGTCGATGGACCTAATTACTCACCATGTTCTATAATATTTTAGCTTTGTAACACGTTGGTATACCATGGCCTGTTGGCTTTAACTCTGTTGTCTTCATCTTTTTGTGATCTTTATGGTGATTGGTGTCTTTTTGCTTGACTCTTGTCTCTTGTTGTTTTCATCTCTGCATTGGATGAATGTACCTGATCCTCCTTTCCAAAATGTCTGTTGTGTCCTTTCCATCAAATTCTCATGAGAGAATGCAGTAATCTTAGACCAGTATTTTCTTTTATGGGAAGCTGAACTATAAATCAAAGGATAAGGATGAACTTTTCGTCACTGCAAGTATGCATGTGGACCAGTTTTAAAGGATATTCATAGTTCACGGATTTATGTTCTTTTGATCAGGTTGTACCTGGAGAGTTGACTATAATCACTGGTGTTCCAAATTCAGGCAAAAGTGAATGGATTGATGCTCTGATAGTTAATCTAAACAGAAGGGTTGGTTGGAAGTTTGCACTTTGCTCTATGGAGAACAAGGTCAGTTGATTCCTTGTCAGATTGTATTTCTGCTTGCTAGAGATTTAAAGAGGAACTGTTGGCCACTGTATTTTTTTCTTTTCATCTTCAGTGAGGCCACTATTAGTAGGCATGTTACCATGATCATATCCAGTGGGGTGGAATGACTATTGATAGTTTTCTTGTCATGGTTATGAAACATGAGTTGAAGTATATTGAAGCTGTTTGATTCCTCTTCATATTATTGAGTCAATTTCATAATCAAGTCCTTATTTTCTGTGGCTTGTTTCGTCTTCTGACATGTCAGTGCTGTCACAACAAATATGTTCTTCATCATTATTGCCATTTTGAACAAGTTGTGGCTGGCAGTGGCTATTCTGACTAAAGTATTTCAGCTAAATGTAGGGGTCCGTTATGCACAAAAAAGAGAGAAGTGTTTGTCGATTGAAAAGGATTTAAGATTCTTTTAAACTTGGCTTTGTTTTTTTTGTAGAAAATCTTCTTGAATTTAGAAGATTAGTTCCTGCAAGCAGTAGTTTGGGAAAAGTCTTGAAAAATGAAAGTTAATTTGATTGACTTGTTGTTAGCCCCCCAATTATGATGTTATTAGATATGAGCATTTTACATTAAGCTCTTGTGGATGCAAATATTGTTTAACAATTGTAAAACATTTACAACATTGGATATTTCTAATTTGACCAATATTTGTGTCTATTATACACCATTTTCCCACATTATAGGTTCAAGATCATGCACGGAAACTTTTGGAGAAGCACATCAAGAAGCCATTCTTTGATGCAAGGTAGGTTCAGGATAGTTTTCTCTTCTTGAGCCTTTTGATTGTCATTTGTTCTAATTCTTATGTTCTTCTCAGCCCAAAATTTGGTACTATTATTAATTTTGTTCTTACACTCCTTGCCATCATAGCTATGGAGGATCAATTGAGCGAATGAAGCCTGAGGAGTTGGAACAGGGAAAACGGTGGTTGAATGATACATTTTACCTCATAAGGTGAGCTGTAGCCTAGAATTTCCGTACATTTCAGCTAGCTCTTATGGTTCAAGGAAAAATGGAAAAAATATAGGGTACCCCTTTCATTTTTGTGCTTCACACTTTATTTGAATGGAAACTTCACACGACGTTATTCAAATTTAACAGCTTTCATTAATGATTCATCTGAATAAGGGTATTGTTCCAGTTTATAAGATTATGGGTGTTAATTGAACACTTTAGAATGCTAGGACTCTGCTATATTTCTGAGTAAAATTTGGAGGCTTATTTGACATTTTTCCCAATAGTTTAATTTTTAGTTGAAGTATTTCTTGACAGGGGGATTTTTCTATTCCAGCCTTTTTTATTTTAATCCATTCGGGCCATCTTTTATTTGTAAATTTGGAGCATAATATCCTACTTGTTCAACTTGTCACCAATAATCTTTCTCTTAGGCTCAGTTAAAGACTTCATGAACACATCTAAAAGCTTCCTTCAGCTATATTACCTCCACCAAACTGATGACATCCTACCCAATCGGTAGCCATAAGAAACCTGAAATTCCTCGAACAAACTAAGGACAAACCTAGCTGTTTGGTATTAAAGAAAAACCTGGAATTTCTTCCATAAACAAATAACTATATTAACACAGCACAATGAACCTGGAAAAAGAGCTGTAGTCCAGCAGATGGATGGGAACCCTGCCTGATAAGCATCAGGGTTTTTCAATTTGGTTATTTAGGGGATTAGAAATGCATTAGTTCAATTCAAGTTATAAAATATTCAGTCTGATTAAGTGCTATTAACGTGTCTCTGATTTTGCACAAGTTCATTAATGCATTTGTTTTTGTTCCTTTACCGTGTGTAGGTGTGAAGATGATCAACTTCCAAATATAAAATGGGTCCTTAATCTTGCAAGGATAGCAGTTCTAAGATATGGTGTTCGTGGGCTTGTGATTGACCCGTACAATGAGCTTGATCATCAGCGTCATCATCAAATGTAAGGTTTTGATATGATGTCTTGATATACTTCCTCTGTATATATATATATATATATAAATATTGTATTGTGTCATGCAGCTATAAGCTATGCTGGTAAATTCTAACGTGTTTGCAGTCAGGAATTTTGCTTGCTTAGTCATCCTGATTCTTTCTGTGGTCATTGGTGTTATCATTCACTATAAACTTGGCAATGGAATGTTCGGATTATCTTTTTATAATGTTCCTCATTGTTGTCTTTTGGGTTTAAAACTGTCCTTGTCCTCGATAGTACTGAGGTTTTGGATGAAACTCTTCCAAAATTTCTGTTTCCTCTGAAGACGTTTAAATTGCTGAGGAACGATTTGGTATGACCTTGTAACATGCGGTTCTGCCTAATTTTTTTTTGAAGATGCGCCCTCCTAAGTTGAATTCTTCGCTCCTATATGGTTTTGGTTGGATGGGTCATCTTTTACTTGAAAGTGGTTATGAAATTGAATTTGTTTTATCTGTCAGATCTATGTAATGCATGAGTAAAATGCATTTTCCTCTCTCTCTGTTGTTCACTGGTCTCAGTTAAATTGCAACATTTGTCTGTAGTACATTTGGTGTTACTTCAGTTTAGAAATTTGAATGACGTGTGTTCATTTTAAGTATTAAAGTGTGTGAGTGTTATTACATTAAGATATTTACTTTGAAATATAGCCAAGATTGCATTTACCTGTGACCTGAATACGTGTCTCTTGACTTCACTTCCAGGTTTATTGCTTGCCTTTTTGCAATTGTTTTTTGAATTTTCTTCAACTACTACTTTTTTGTGCATGTGATTTTCTTCTTTTCCCTAGTTAATGAATTTTAGTTGATGTTATCTCAGCATTTAGCAAATGCTTTCTTCCTGTCATTCTTACCACCTGTTTACTGAAAACTTGAATTTGATCTTATCAATTGGATATAGAATTCAGCAGAATGCAGGAAAATGCTGAAATAAATTCTTCTAATCATCAAAAAGGAACTATTATACTTGGTTCTGGAAATTTTCTTCACTTGCATTCTTTAGGTTGGAAAGTAAATATCTACATACCTTCTTGACATGACATTTTTGTATTAAGACAGGACGGAGACAGAGTATGTAAGTCAGATGCTTACACTAGTCAAACGATTCGCTCAGCATCATTCTTGTCATGTTTGGTTTGTAGCTCATCCAAGACAGGTTGGTTGAGCTTGAAGTTTCTTGATTTTGTTTTTCCTTTGGTCACTCTGCTAGCCTTCGCTGACCTGTGATTTCTATTTGTTGGTCTACAGTTGCATAATTGGGTCGGGGCTCCTCCTAATTTGTATGACATAAGCGGTAGTGCACATTTCATCAATAAGTGTGACAATGGTATTGTTATTCATAGAAACAGAGATCCTGATGCAGGGCCTATTGATCGTGTACAGGTGGGTTACAAAGACTGTCAGGCATGTTTATAACTTAAATGCATATATTTAGCTTGTTATTCTCGGCAATTTTTGTTAGAAATCAAAAGCATTCTAAGGAAACTGGCATGAAAGATTTGGTGCATGGGCAAACATAGGCACCATTCTTTTTTACCCCCTCAAATTCTTTCTGCAAGCTATATGCCAAGAAATTTTTGAAAAGGAAAAACGAGAAGAAACTAATTATTCATGATCAGTATTTGAGATGGTTAGCGATAAATATTTATTCAAGTTTTTGTTTTAACAGGTTTGTGTACGGAAGGTACGAAACAAGTTAGCTGGAAACATAGGTGATGCATTTTTGTCCTACAAAAGGTAAGGGACTGTTTTGATGGTTCTATATCCAGATTGTAACACAAGTGAGAATGATTTGTTGTATCGCATGTTCTATGTTCTTTTGGTTTCTGGAAATCCTATTTCTGGCATGCCAAATTGATTATAGATAAAGAAAATGCAGCAAAATTTGATCTTTTTCCTTTTTTTATATCGCAGTTTCTGTTTTTTGGTAGTGATAGCTTATAATTTGTTAGTAGCAGCATACTATTGGTGTTTTATTCCTATTCATTTCATGGACAGAATTAGGAAAAAAAAAAAAAAAAACTCCTTTAGATGTGAACGCGTTCTATTGTTTTGGTATCTGACATTGCAAGAACAAAAGCTAATGAGCTGTTGCATTTTGTTCTGGCAGGGCAACTGGTGAATTTATGGATATCGATGAATGAGTTAGCAGAAGATAGTTACAGTCATGCGAATTTCCAGTTTTAGGGGGAAATTATAAAATTCTTTGTTCCCCCATGTTAATTTTTGTAAATTTGTTCTTGTATCCATTAGATTAATGGATGAATTATCATTTTCAACTTTGAGCTCCTTTTAATCTCCACTTGTGTCTCTGAAAATACTTTTAAGTCTCAACATGCCACCATCATACAAAAAATACCATCCTTAATAAACATTTTAAGAGTCAAGAATTTTCCAATATGAAAAGACAAAATGAGAAGTGACTGTTTTAACTATTTGAATACAAAGACAATAATGAATCCTCTCATGAAAGTTATATGGAATTGGATAATTGGTAAGATTGGTTCTAATATACAAATTATTATTTACTCAGTATATAGTTAGAAAATGGGACTGTAATATCAGTTATTACCAAAAAAAAAAAAAAAAGGGTGACAGATTTAGGCTGTAAATAATATTTCCTAGATCATTTGAAAGAAAGATGTACTAGCTTTTGTGCATTAATATCATATGAACTGTAAACATGTATATTGGGAACTGAAGCAATCATAAGTTTATTGCATTAGCAGTGTCAATAGTAATCTTATGACTAACCATCTTTATCTGGCTCTCTGGAGAAATCTGGCATGTCAAACTGTTGCAAATGTAAAGACAACTTGAAAGATGTGAATTAGAAACCTTCAAGAAATGGATAATCGGTATAGCCTACAATAGGATCAGGGATGTAGAACGTTTCTCTTTTGTATTTGTTCAGAGGAGCATTAAGCTCAAATCTACTAGGCAAATCAGGATTGGCCAAGAACAAACGACCATAGGCTACAAGATCAGCTCGATTCTCTATAATAGCTTTGCTGCCATCTTCCCTGTCATAGCCTGCAGCAACTATAAACGTCCCCTTGAAAGCTCTTCTCATGGGCACAAGACTGCCAGGCCTCTCTTTAATTTCATCATCTGATACCCATCTTGGTTCAACCATGTGGCAGTAGAGGATCCCATACCTGTTCAAGGCTTTGGCCATGTAAAGTCCTAAAGCTTCAGGATTTGAGTCCTCTGATTCCATGTAGTTGGCAAAGGGAGA
>JAOXYD010000003.1:18853543-18876550 GCA_028565735.1 Pinacopodium congolense | reverse complement strand
GAGGGTGCGCAACCTCCTAAGGTAAGTGATGTAGTTCCTACGGGGGTATTTGATAATTTTGTTAAAATTCAGGGGGGTCTGAAATATTTTTAAAAATACAGGGAAGTGTTTGATAAATCATGAAAATACAGGGGGTCTTTTGATATATACTCTAAATTTTTTATTAGAGCTTATAGGAATTCTCACCAAGAGCTTTCCCCATATTTTTCTTCCAAAATAAACATTCCTATATCTCATTGCTTCACTTTCTTTCCTAGAAAATAGTTCACCATACCTAAGATAAGGGGAGGTTGACAGTTATTATGTGACTCTTTAATTTTTATAAGATTTTTAACGTAACTAAAAAATCCTTGCTTAATACAATGTATAAATATAATATATTGAATCAATATAATAATATAAATTTCATTAAAATAACTTGCAAAAAAATAGGAAAGAGAAAGTTAAAACAAAATTTTGTTGTTATTCGTTGCATAACTGACACCTACGTTCACGCTCCAACTGCTTGTTAAAAATTTCATTAAATTAATCTTCTTCATAAGTTAAAACTAAATTAGAAATTTCATTAAATTAATCTTCTTCATAAGTTAAAACTAACCTTTTTAAAATATCTTCTTCATAAGTGAAGACCAACCCTAAAATACACTTAAAAAGATCTCACTTAAGCATTCTCTATAACTTCAAAATAACCCACATAAAAAACTTCAAGAATACACTAAAAACCCAACCAATTTGATTAACTTAATACTCGTTGATTCGCTACAACTCATTTGATTTAATTGGTTGTATAAAAACTTTTTAAGAACACCTATTTATAACATAAAAATCCTTGTTGCTATTGAGGACATTAAACATACATTTTTTTGTTTAAAATTAGTTCGTTGTCACTAGATTTTTTTGTCCACTCTTCGACTATTCACTATTTAATCAGTCTAACTATACTAGTTTATTAGTCTCTATTGTAACACTATATTAGTTGAACACTAACCTTACTACTGGTCAATTAGGCTTACTATAAACTTGTTTTCACACTTTTAATACCTTTTAAGACAATTAAACTTCCTCGAAGCATATCCAAATATTGTTTTTCAATAAAATTTAACTCATGCACACTTTAAGCTAGTTCCCAAAAGAACTTTATTGTATCAAGGAGAATATTTAAAAAATTTCTCAAATTATTTCTTCTTTATTATACAACCTATATGTAAAATCTCTAAACATAAATGCATATGCAAAGATTTTGACCCCTTAAACACTTTAAGAAGATTAAAATAAGACTTACACAAAAAAATTACGAAGCATAAAATACTGTCTTGATCCTTGAGCCTTCACTTTAATGCTTTGGACTTCAAGTATTACCACTTTTCGCTCTAACGACTTTGAATTGTTTTTTTCAACAACTTTTTTTAATCCTATCTTTTCAATACATAAAAAACAATGGAATTATTAGTAGCAAAATTGTTTTATCATCATCAAAACCTAAATGAAACCTTCTTTGGTTCAAAAAAATACCCCTTTTTGATAATGATAAAACTATGCGATATTATGAAAGTACAAAAGGCAAAACATATGCTCAATAAACTATATTGCTCCAATATCACTAACATCTTTTCTCCCTTTATATAAAACCTAAAGTAATATAAGATAATATCATCAAAATCAAGGCTCTCAAAACTACTAAACAAGAGCAACTAATATCATACAAATTATCCCCTTTTTAAAATCATCAAAACATTTTAAGAAACAACTCATCATAGAATTTATTAACATAAAAACAAGCAATTTAAATTCATGTACTTCCCTATAAATTCATACATAAAAAACACATATGTGAAGTATCACATGAAAAGATTGCATTATAACTTCTCCACTTTTTTAAAAACTAAAAAAAAAACATAATATCAACTCATCATAATCATCAAAATTAATCAAAACTCTGAAGTCATCTAAATTATAACACCCTCCCCCCACCCCTCTCTCCTTTATCTCATGCATTTGCAAAATTTCCTCCTTTTATTAGGTTAAAAAACACAAAATCAAAATTATTAAAAAGCATCGACATCATCAAAATAAAAGCAATTAATATCACATAAATTTCCCTCCTTTTCTCAATATTAAAAATTAGATAGATGGAATAAAATGTCAATTAAGATTTCAAAATTAAATAAAAGCAATTAATTAGTTATGCCTTGAATTAACTTGAAATAAATAAATAAATAAATAAATAGTTATAACTAAAAATATTAATTGATAACCCCAATTATATTTTCATTATTCAAAATTTTGAAATTTTTATTTTAGAATTTTTTAAATATAAATATTATGAATATAAATTTACATTTTTTAAAGAAAAAATAAAATAAAATATATTTTATAATTTAGTCAATTTATCAAAGACCCCTAAATTTTGAAAAAATTTCATACACTCTCCTGAACTTTGAAAAAAATTTCATATACCTCTCTAAACTTCGAAAATTTTTCAAACAGCCCTCTGTCTCATGTCATTGTCACGTCACCCCCTCACATTAACACTGTTTTTTGCACAATCATCTTGTCACGTCATCTGTCATGTCAGTATTATTGTACAGTCAGTGTCATGTTAGCTGTCACGTTATTTTAAAAAATTTTCAAAGAGATTTTTGATATTATTGTAAAGTATATAGGATCCGTAATATTTTTTAAAATATAGAAAGATGTTTAATAAATAGCGAAAGTTCAAGGAGACATTTTGATATTTAAATTAGTTGTTCATACCAACTAACGCAAGCTTTTAGTAGAAGGAGTTGATATCTTTTTAAGCTAACAAATATAGAATAAAAGATATGGTAATCTGAAACATCATTAAAATAATAAAATTAACATAAATATTTTTAATAAACTTCAACTCTTTTATTTGACAATTGAAAAAAATTGCAATTGATGATTAAAATAATAAAATTCAATAATTTTCTTCCCGAACACTTCAGCTGATGAAATTGGTGAATATTGTATGTTTCCTTCTGTTCTGTTCTCCGTCAGCTTGAATTTCTTCTTACTGTTATATTGGAAATCATTTTTATTTCCCCACAGTTATAAAAGCTAATAGTAAGCTCCGATTAACTAGATCACACCTTACTCAAATTGAGAATTTTTCTGTGTAAATTTTTCATTTGTCTACTGATACAAAATGGTTTTTTTTCTGTTTATAATATGTTCATAGCTACCTTTTTTTTTTTTTTTTTTTGTTCTCAATTTTCAATTCATGTGTATAACTTTAAATTGTTAGGTCTATAATCTCAAGAGTGGATAATATTTCTTACATTAATTTTATGGATTCGATCGCTTTAAGAATGAGAATAAAATTTTTTTAAAAAAATTCCTCAAAACCCGACGTGGACCTCTTACGGAAGACTAAGATATGGACAAATTCGTCCGAACCCTATTTCGTAAAATGAAATCATGTACTTATCAAAGTCAACGTAACATGACGTGTGCGTACTCGCACCGTCTTCTTCACAAAGTTGGGTTCAGACTCAATTTAGGGTTTTAAAATGAAAGTAAGACTTGACACGTCTATTTTCCATCACCTCCTCTCAAGCCAATAGGGTTTTAAAAACGGTGTAGAGTCTGTAGACCGGCACGCGTATCTCCATTTTGATTTCCCTTCTTACAAATATAAGTTTACTTGTACGTCACATGTAAGAATCTTATGGCAAAGTCATTAAAAGAAGGAAATGAAGAAACTCAACGGGAGTTCCTGGAGATACAAACTTTGACCAAAAATGAATTGCTTGAGAAACACTGTACTCCAATCACAACTCTTATCTTCGCGTCTTGTGTCTTTCTATTTACACGACTTGTCCTCAGAACAGAACCATCACATTCCAAGATGACCCCTGCAAGTCTCACAACTTTTCCTTTTCTTGTTGCTATTCTCTTCTCATTCTCATTGACAACCTCAGCTCAGCCTCACAATGATTTCCTTCAATGCCTTCTCAGAAGTTCAGAAAACTCCTCCTCCATATCGAACCTCATCTACACCCCATACAATTCATCTTATTCCTCTGTCTTGGACTTCTCTATTCAAAACCTGAGGTTCAATACAACTACAACCCCGAAACCTCTCGTCATTGTGACCCCAACCACCCTATCCCACATTCAAGCCTCCATTACTTGCTCACGTAAAAATGGATTACAAGTTAGAGTTCGAAGCGGTGGCCATGACCTAGAAGGTCTTTCTTATATTTCTTATACTCTCCCATTTATCATCATTGATCTGATCAATCTACGAGATATTTCTTTAGATTTGAGCAATAGACATGCATGGGTGCAATCTGGTGCGACCATTGGCGAGCTTTACTATGCACTTATCAAGAAAACCAGAACTCTTGGCTTTCCTGCAGGAGACTGCCCTAGTGTTGGTCTGGGAGGACACATTAGTGGTGGAGGATATGGTAACTTGATGCGTAAATATGGCCTCGCTGCGGACAACGTAATTGATGCGGAATTGATTGATGTAAATGGAAGAATTTTGAACAGATCTTCAATGGGAGAAGATGTATTTTGGGCCATTAGAGGTGGTGGAGGGAACACTTTTGGAGTGGTGGTTGCGTGGAAGATAAATTTGGTTCCAGTTCCTCCGGTTGTGACCGTGTTCACGGTTCGAACAACAGTGGAAAAAAACGGGACCGAGCTAGTCCACAGGTGGCAATACATAGCAAATAAGCTACCTGACGATCTGTACATACTAGCTTTCGTTGAAAAGACTAACTCTGGCCCAGGAGGAAGTTTAATAAGACAAGCCAAATTTACAGGCATATTTCTTGGTGGCATCAACGAGATTCTTCAATTGGTGCAAAAAAGTTTTCCTGAGCTGGGTTTGGTTAAAGAAGATTGTTCCGAGATGAGTTGGGTTGAATCTAACCTCTACTTCTCTGATATCCCAAGTGGGACACCATTAGAAATATTGCTCAATAGGACCTTGTCAAAATCTACATTTAAGGCAAAATCGGACTACCTAAAAGTACCAATGCCAGAAAAAGTATTTCAGGGGGTATGGAAGATGTTAGATGAAGTGGATATAGCAGGTATGGAATTGATACCATATGGAGGACGAATGAGTGAGATTCCAGCGTCCAGTATTCCGTTCCCTCATAGAGCTGGTAACATATGCAAAATTGGATACTTGGTGAATTGGAATGAAGCAGAAAGCAGCGGAAAGTACATAAATTGGATTAGAAAACTGTATAGTTACATGGGTCCTCATGTTTCCAAAAATCCTAGAGAAGCTTATGCGAATTACAGGGATCTTGATATTGGAGTGAATGATCCTGTTAAAACAAGTTATGAGAGGGCAAGTGTTTGGGGGGAAAAGTATTTCAAGAATAACTTTGACAAGTTGGTGCGAGTGAAAACTGAAGTTGATCCTACTAATTTTTTTAGAAATGAACAAAGTGTCCCACCTCTCTAAATAAATTATGTGGTTACCAGTGATTATAATTGTTAGTTCGATGGTTTATTTATTTAATAAGAACGGGTTATGTACTCCATTAGAGAAAAAATCAAGCTCTTTTTTTTTGTTTTTGTAATAATTAATATGTGAATGTATGTCTGATGCTGCAAATCTGCAATCTTTTTCACGTCCAAAGCACAATTCTGTTGTGTATTTTCCATTTTCATTCGATAAAGTGGTTACATACCCGTGCAAAATAGTTGTTGGCTTATCTCTTTTGCATAAATACAATTTGAATATAAGTGCATCTGTTAGACTAATTAACAAAGAATATTGTAACCTATAACTTGCACCGTCTCTCAGGACGACAACGAAGAAGAGGAAGAACCGCAGCAATTTGTACTTTATGGGCCCATTCTCACCTACCAAATTTTTGTTTTTTGAAGTACTCACCTAACAAATCTTACCTATTATTTTGTGTATGTGAATTAGTCCCGACATATAATGTATCTATAAAAATATGCATACCCATTGTTGACTTTAGTTTGGAGATAACCAATAAACTTCCAAATTCAAGCTCAACGGTTCACATGTCCCAAAAAAAAAAAAAAGTTATAAGTTGGTGGATTTTGAGCTTTATTAATAAATTATTTATGCTGAAACATTATCTCTGAAGTAAATGTAAGTTCCAAGACGTTTATAGCTTTTCAATATAAGTACATTTTAATAATGAACCTGACTGCATGGCTTGGTGGTCCTTCGTAGCCCCTAGAGGCAAAGCAATCAGTCTCTAAATTTGTTGAGGGGGTAAATTTTAGATTTGCCTTCCTTTAACTTTAAAATTTATAAATTAAACTTTAAATTTCAAAACCTTAAAACCTTAAAACCTAATATCCTAATATCCTAAAATCATAAATCATAAAACAATACAAAAACTTTAGATTGGAAATTCTAAAACCTTGAATTATAAACCTAAAACTCATAAGTCTAAAAACTATTAATTGTAAAGTTTTACAGTTTTGAGGAACAAATTAGGAATTTGCACCTTCTAGGGCCACTAAGGGCCGTGAAAAATGGGACATATGATTTTTGCCTTTAATATATTGTATTTCACTTGGATTCATATAGCAAAGTTTTCGTCTTTCTTTATTTGTAGATGTAGGCTCAATCGAACTACGTAAAATATTTTATGGTCATTCCTAAAAGCATGATTGTTTTGTAGGAGATAACATGTATAATTAATTGTTTTCTAAAAATCAATCCCACCAATTAATTTTAAGATTTGCCCCATAGTAAAATGGTTTCATTAACAATGTAAGATCTATACGGGTTATAAGAAATTTACATAAATCCACAAAAATTAAATTAAAATTGAAATATAGAGAAATGATGTATTGTATGTATATATTGAAGAAATTGAAGAGATGGAAGGTGAATACAATTTTGGAGAAGAAAAATCTTTTCTTTCCATTGTTCTCTATTAACTTACATAAGGTGCACATATATAGAATACATAAAAAAAGTTTTCTTGTAAAGATATACATCAATCTCTAAGAATATGTCAATAATCTTCTACAAAATTGATAAAATATTTACACCTAAAATATGAACACAAAATATCTCAATACTCCCTCTCAAATTGGAGCATGAAGGTCAAGAATATCCAACTTGTGCAGAAGATATTCAAATTTTTGTGTATCAAGAGCTTTGGTGAAAATGTCTGCAAGTAGCAAAGTTGTGCGTATATGGAAGGTGGCAATGTTAACAGCTTGTATTTTATCATACACATAATAACAGTTAACTTCAATATGTTTGGTATGTTAATGTAAGAGGGTGGACACCTAAAAATAATCTCATAAGGTATTTTACCTTTATGGAGTTAAGTTATAGTGTAGTTGATAAGACAAGCAGCAGTTAACACACATTTTCCCCAAAAAATCATAAGATAAAAAGTGAAGGGCTAGAGCAACATTGAGGATATTGCGATGTTTTTACTCAACATGCCCATTTTGTTTAGGGGTATCCATATAAGAGGTTTAAAAAAGGATCTCATTCTCAACAAACTAATTATCTAAGGAGGTACACTCAGTACTATTATTACTATGCACACATTTCACCTTTTTGTTAAATTGGGTTTAAGTCATAACATAAAAATTTTAACTATTTTTCCAATCTCAATCTTCTTAGCTATCAAATATACTCATATTCCTTTGGAGTAATCATTAACAATCCTTAAAAAATATGAAGCACCACAGGAAGATAGAATACCGTAAGGACTTTAAACATCACAATGAATTAAATCAAACAAACTAACAACTTTATTATCACTAATGGGAAAAGATTCAAATGTTTGCTTTGCTTTAAAATAAATTTCACAAGGTTCATTTTGATGCCTACGAGAATCAATACTATTACTTCATAAATAAAAGAAACTAGATGTTTAAATGGATGTCCAAGCCATCGATGCTATGATTGATAGGAGTTTATTCTATTAGACAACATACCCGCATTATGTGAGCCACCGAGTGAAGCCAATATACCCCTTTCACTTTATTCATCCATACCAATCATTGTCCTCAAATTGGGGTCCTATATCACATACAGTTTATTAGTTTATATGACTATTCAATTTAAATTTTCAATCAACTTAGCTAAAGAAATCACGTTACAAGTAAGCTGTGACACAAATAAAACATTTTATACTGTCAAATGATCATTCAAGATTACTATCCCTTCTTACAAGGAATTAGTATAAGTCTTATTAGGCAATCCGACTGGTAATGGCAATATGTATTTTAAGTTCATCAATATATTTTTATCACCTGTCATATGAGGAGATGCCTTGGTAACCAAGATCCAACATTGAGATAGAACAAACTTACCTGCAAGCTTTTCGAAAGAACTAGGCTTACCATTATAACTCTTGAGCATGTTAGTAATGTTGTCCAGTATTCATCTAACAGAATAGAAGAGAGAGATACCTGATCTTGGTTTGTTATACTTATAAATCCACAACTTGAGGTGTAGACATATTGTCCACAACCTAGGCAGCATTTGCAACCCCAATGGCTCTCGGGCCATGACTGCTTGGACTGTCTTCTTTCCCTTTTCCTGCTCCCTTTCCATTGCCATGTCCTCCTACCCACCATTTTAGGTACCTAATAATTTTAAAACAAGACCTAATATCATAACCTTATTTCTCACAAATTTGGCATATTTGATTATCGCTTTACAAAAATGAGGTTCCTAGAGCTTGAGTAAGTATACTTGAACGTAGGGTACTGTATACATCATCATCAATTCCCATTAAAAAATAATGTACTCGCTCATCCTCTTGCTCTTTGTTCAGTTCAACAGTCCATTGACATAAGCATCTACCACAGGTACAATGTCCACTTGTGACATAATTTGAAAGTTCATCCAAATCTTTTTGAGACGACCATAGAAAGTAGCAATGCTCTACCCTTCTTGTTAATAACATGACAAATCAATTCGAAGTTGGTAAACACAAGGCCCATTTTTTATGGGAAATCGCTAACACAAATCTTCTCATAATTCCTTTGTAGTCTCATAAATTGTATAGGTGGAACAAAGCATGGGTTTGACTAATTGAAAAATCCAAGCCAAGAGTGTGAAATTAACGCTCCACCAATCCTCAATTTCATTAGCACCATCATTAGACTTCATCACAGTGCCATCTAAAAATCCTAATTTATGTTTCGCATGAAAAGAATTACACTCACTCTTCTACTATTCCTGGTAGTTATCTCCTTTCAAAATCATAGGGCAAATGTTCACGCCTAGATGCAAATAGTATGGAGAAGATGGATTAAGCCCAACCATAGTACTCTTTCTCTACTCTGGCCACAAGGTTTTATTTCTCTAGCACTAATACCATGAAGAAAATGATTTTAGAGAAGAAAAATTTTCTTTTCCTATTATTCTCTATTGACTTGCATAAGGTGTACATATATAGAGGACTTAAGAAAAGTTTCTTGTAAAGATATACATCATTCTTTAAAACTATATCAACAATCTTCTACAAATCTGATAAAATATATATACTTAAATATTTACACAAAACATCTTAATTTACTAAAATTTTGTATCTTATATACATATACACACATAAAAATATATATTATTTTGCTAATAATCTATATACATAGCAAGATATCCGTAGATATATAGTTTTTAAATCTAACATGATACATCACGATATGATAATCTTCAAATAATTTCATATTCAATCTTCGAGATGTTTCAAATCGTCAAGTCAACATTTGAATGGTACTTAATAAAATGTAAAATAGCACCGCTGTAAAAAAGTTATCTCACTACATATTCTATATAGAATAGTAACAACGACTTGGTAGAGAGTAGGAAGGCGTTGTTGGAGAGACCATTTTATCATACCTCCTAAACAAATGAATAATGAAAATGACGCATCCTATTATGGGAGGAAAATGGAACTGTTGACAAATTTCTATTGAATTCCTGCATTCTAACATACATATTTTGAGAAAAGAAAGAAAATCAATATTGATAAACTTGACCAATCAATTCTCGGTTCTCTTCCTTTGACCTATTCCCTGGAAAACCACCCTAAATAAGTGATAAGGCCATTCATGATATGGACCTCTCAGGTTGGAGTAGATCGTATAAGTCAATATTAGATATACTAACCAGAATAAATTATGGAATGATAACATAGTATGTAGTATGCAGTTCGTGGAATTCTTTTTGAAGAAGGATTTAATGGATTTTGACAATAAATTACGAAATTTAATTTTTCACCAAAAGTAAATAAAAGATATTCAACTGAAACTAATTTTGCTAATTCTTCGCGATTTTTATTATCACTATATTAAAATAAAGAAGTAGGATTAGGAGACACATACCATGTCATTTGTGTTTGAGATTTTGAGATACTCACCTCCGTTGGATGTTTGGTGTTCAAATGGTTACGGAGAGTTCCATATCCTCCTCCACTCTTCCATTTGAATCTATGTCCACAATAGTTGTAGATTGCATTGAATATTTTTTCTTCATTATTTGCAACCTTTTTGTAATGTTTTTCGAATATATCTGATTTTATCGAAGGTTTTCGTGCTTTTGGTGTAGGATTGGATTGTTGACTTTCTTGTACATCTCCATGTTCTTCATCGTCACCAAGCTCTACATCAATAGGAGGAAATTGTGTATTATTGTTGCCGAGCAAAAAAATTGATTGATATGAACCTTATTCCTACACATGTTTTCCCTTACTCGTTGTTCTTGAAGAAGACATTTTTGTAGTAATAAAGTTGACAATAATAATAATAAATAATAAATGTAATAATAATAATAATAATTAATAAAACAATTGTGAATTGTAGATAAAATATGATATTTGTGTGTGTGTGAGAGAGAGAGAGATAGAGAGAGAGAGAGAGAGAGAGAGAGAGAGAAAGATTATAATTATGTGTGAAAAAAATTGAGTTAAAAGGTATTTATAGTTATAGTTTATAAAAAAAGAAAGAAAAAATAAAAGGAAAAACCATTGGAGCCAACGGTTGAAAAATCAACCGTTGGCAGTGACTGTGGCATGTGCCACGGTCAAAAGACTATGGCCATGCGCCACGGTCTTAAGACCGTTGGCATAGTCAATGGTTTTTGTTTTCACTTTTTAGTTTTGTTTTTTTATTAATACTATAAATACTCAACTCAATTTTTTTCACACATAATTATAATTATTTACATGTATAAATATATATTTCTATTAAATAAAATTTCATATAATGATATAAAGTTACATATATATTTTTCAAATAATTTTTTAATATAAAATTAAAATTTGTTTAATTTTTTAAATATGTTTTTTAATTAATTGATTGTCAGTTTATAACTGCGAATAAACTGCCGGTTTAACCACCAGTTTACGATTTTTAAATTAGTTTAACCGTAACCGAAACTGTTAATAACAGTTCTAATTATGGTTTATAACTGTTGATCACAGTTACGGTTTTTGAACCGTAACTGCCAGTTATTAAACCGACAGTTAGCCGGTTAGAAACCTAACCGTGGTCAGGGCTATTCTCCGCCCTCCTCTGTGTTTGGTTTCCACTACGTTTGATCATTTTTTTCATCAATTGTGTTTTTTTGTTTGTTTGTTTCTCTTCTGGCTTCATACCACCATTGTCTAAAGCACATATACCCATCACTCTAACGGTCCTTATCCTTATTGTGTTTTGTTTTGTTTTCTCTAGTTTCTAATGTTTTATTTGTTTCCTATTTTCACTATTTCCTCTCTTTACTATTTCGTGTAACCAACAATGGATCTCCAATAGATCAAGCATACATAGAATGATAATCATTAGTAATACATTCTAGTTATCTATGTTTGTTCTGTTTTGTTTTCCAGATTTGATCATTCTCAAATCTCATTCCATTTTCTAGTTCACTCACTCTTTCGTCGGAGGCAAGAATTGGTTCAAATAAAGCTTTCCTATAATTTGTATATTGCCTTAAAACTTAAACCACAGTGATAAAAGAAAATGATGACATGAATGAAGAACTATTATGTCAGTACATTCATGAAAAAAATAGATGATATAAATGCGATGAACCAAAACAAAACATAAAACTGCATGTAGGCGCAGAGAGATCTGCCACAGATATTTATTATTCATAGAGTTAACAGATAATTATCAATCAAATAGATAATTAGATCTATTGGCATATTAGATATATGTCATTTTAACATTCATATGTAAACATGCCCTTGATACCAGTGTTAGATAGTAAGACATAATCATAAAGATTATCTATAGTCAGGATCATTGCATATAAATAAAAATAATAATAATAACGTATTTAGACTATTGTTTGTAGTTCCACTGGTTAAAGAACTTGAAAACCTTTTCCATAGATAATGTTATTAATGCACTTTTGATAATTAAGAACTTATCTTAATATCTTTTTGAATATCCAAAGTCTTATTTGATTTCAACTAAAAAAATTAACTACCATTGATAATTACTTCACTTTGAATTAGATCACTGCCTCCTTTGGAATAACACATGCATTTACCAAGGAATTACATATATATATCTCTGTTGCTCTTAACAAACTGGGAAGTTAGATTTCTTCTTAAGAAACTTAAGAAATCCTTTAAAGGAAAATTTATGTCTATTATTTATAGTATTAAGGCTAAATATATATAAATATTTAATTTAAAAAATAATCTACGTACTATTAAAAATATATTCCTAAGTAGGAGAATTCACCTCTTAAATATATTTCTAAAAAGAGAATACAACTCCTAAATAGGATACAATGTAAATGGGACAAAATAACTACTTTACATATATATATATATACACATTCTAATACGCTCCTCTTAAGTTAGTGCCTAAAGATCTTAAACACTCAACTTGTGCAAGATGTATTCAACTGTTGTTTGAGCAAAACTTTGGTAAAAATATTTGCTACTTGCTCATAACTTCGAATACACACAAAATTGCAATTAATTTCTATATGCTTGGTTTGTCCATGAAATACCAGATTTGCAGATATATATATATATATATATGTAATGCTGTTTAATTATTGCAATACAGCTTCATAAGTCTAGAATGGTCTACCCCTAAAGACAATGAAAAACCTTTCAATTATTTCAATTGACATACTGTCATAGGCATTGATTTGTATTCATCTTTATCATATGATCTTGACACTATATGTTGTTTTTCAGTTTTTCAGGAAATAGGTACTCGCCCAATTTGAATCACAATATGCATACAATTACAAGCCACAATTAGCTCAGAAGAAAATTCCTTTTCTAGGACATCTCTTTAAATAGCAAACCACTCGTACGACCACTATACAATGTTCTTCATTAGGTGTTGCATAAATTAAGACAGAACATGTATAGCACAAGACAACTCAGGTTAAGTAAGAGTCAAGTTAATCAATACACATACTAATAGTTGATACGTTTTTTGATCTTTTAATAACATACCATCCACCATTTCCAAGCAATGATTCAGTTATATAGGAAATCTATAAGGCTTGGCTCCCAACAATTTGACTTTACTAATAATATCAAATATATATTTGCGTTAATAAAGAAAATTTCCTTCCTTATTTCTAGTCACCTTTATTTATAAAAAATACTTCAATACTCCTAAATCTTTCATGTGAAAATACTAACACAATTACTCCTTAAATTTTTTAATTACAACATCATTATTGCTCGTAATAACAAGATCATCAACATATACTACGATATTCAATTGTATCTTATCCTAATTCAGAATAAACAATCAATAATCAAAATGAGATTGAGAATATTCATGTTGTTTCAAAGAAGTCATCAACTTGGCAAACTAATATTAAAGAGTCCACCGTAACCCACAAAGTGATTTTCACATGCAACATACTTTTCTTAGGGGCTGTTTGAATTTGTTTTAGCTTTTGGATTTAATTTTTTAATTTTTTAAACACAAAAATCAATAAAGAACATCGTAGAAATTAAAAAAAACTCTAATACAACATAGAAATTGAGACAGACAACACAAAAATCTATAAAAATACACAAAACCCAATATAAAAATACAACAACCATAACCAAAAACCACATCCAAAAGCTCAATCAAACGGTCCCTTAGTTATTGAGTGACAAAACTAGGAGACATTTTCATATACACCTTCTTTTCAAAATCTCCATATAAGAATATGTTATGAACATTCATCTGTTAAAGACCCCATCCCTTCACTCCTTCTAACAACTATAAAATATGTACTATCACCATCTTTGCAATAAAAGCAAAAGTCTATTATAGTCAATTCCTCAACTTGATTATTGTCAAAAATAACGTGCTTTATATTGTTCAATAATACCATTTAAATTGTACTTGATCTTATAGACCCATTTATTGCCTATAGTTCGATTACCTAGTGATAAGTCTTCCCCTTTTTATGTCTTATTATTTTCAAGTGCTTCAATCTCTTTCTTCATATCTTCTCTCCTTCGAGTTTCTTTTACCATCTCAGTATAAGAATTCAACTCCTTGTTTGCTGTTATAACTATTAAAAACGAATGATATTATAAGGAAAATATATCACAATTCACATAATGTATTATAAGATAAAGATCATTTGAGAAATTGGTTTGGATGAATATGTAAAGGGGCTTATGAATTGAGCAGTATAAGCCACATAATCTCTTGATCGAGCTAACGGTTGCTTTATCCTATAACCATGCCCAAGTTACCCATCAATATATTTATTCACTACCTCTATCGAGTCCCCCTACTTCATCACGTATCTTACTTTGATCTTGAGTTAGGTTATTAAACACAATAATTACAATTGGAGGCTCAGTACCTAATTATTATAACCTTTCACCATTCCTAGCAAATAAACCTTCCTCTTCCCCAATCACTTCCTAATCAATTGCTCCAATTAAACTTAGTTCTAAAACATCTTTTTGTGCATCATGTGCATTATACATCCACATATAAAAATTAAACTTTAGAAAAAACTACGTCCCTTGATAAAAAATAATTTTCTATTTCAAGATTATAGAGTTTTCATCCTTTCTTTCTAAAAGGATACCCCATATACATGCAACGTCCACTCTTGCTTATAAATTTATCTTTTTCTTGGTTCAAATTGTATGCATAACACAAACATACAAAGGTACAAATGTAATTATAAATAGAAGGCTTTCTAAAGAAAACTTCATAAGAAGTTTTACCTAAAAGAAATTTGGAGGGAGTCAGATTTATCAAATATCTGATAGCTTAATAGGAAAATTTGATTGAAATCTTAAAACTTTAGCCATATTAAAAATATAACAATATTTCCTCTTATCCTACCTATTTTTTAAGGAGTTCCTATGCATAAAATATGATGTATTGTCTCATTTTCAGAAAAAATAATTATTCAAACATGTTTATCTTGATCTTATTGTCACTTCTAATAATTTTTTCGTACTTACTAAATTGTCATTTAGCCATGCCAAAAAAACCACATAGTAAATAGTCCACTTTAGTTTTATCAATCATTAAATAAATCTATACACCTCTTTAGAAATCATCAATCATTTTTAGAAAATGTGAGGTACCATAAGAAATAGTAGTTCTATAAGATCTCCATAAGCCATAATGAATCAATTAAATTATTTCTTCCACTTTATTTTCACTAGGAAAAAAAACATTTCTCTAGTTTGTTTGGCTTTCAAATATATATTACATGCATGCTTTATTCTTAACTAAATTATTACTACTAAAATTAATATTAGAAATCATTCATACTTTTTTTGTAGTTGGATGTCCCATTCACCTATGTCATAGTTCAAAAGAATCCATATAACTCACCTTGCATACTTGGACTAGTGCTATCGATTTAAGATAGTAAAGCCCTTCACACTCTTAACCCTATCCAATCACCATCCTTGAAATGCGGTCTTATGTACAGCAAAATTTATTAGTGAGTTAGATATTACAGTTTGATTCATCAAGAAATTGTGATACTGAGATCAAATCGTAATTCATCCATAGACAAAACAACCCTTCTTTTAGTATTATCACTTGCTTTCCATCAAACAATCCAATTGGTCACGTCATTACGTTTCTCAATTTAGTTAAATAATTTATGTTTTCAATCATATAATGGGAGGTGCCAATGTAAATTATCCAATTCAGTTTTTTCTTGTTGGTCATCTTTTCATTTATACTCAATTTATAAGCATTTAAGAAATATAGTGAGATTGTTTTCATTACTTTACTATCTATGACTGCCTTCTTTCTTTCGTCATCCATGTTTGCCTTCTCCTATTGCTATTGCTTGGATAATATGAGAAAATTCTTTTGAGTAAATTTCTATCTATTATTGGCAGCCCTAAGGCTAAATATATATACATCTTTAACTTAAAAAATAATCTACCTACTATTAAATATAGATTATTAAATAGGAGAATTCAAGTCTTAAATAGATTTTTAAATGGATAATACAACTCCTAAATGGGACACAATAACTACTTTACATATTTACATTTACATTCCAATACTTCTATCTTTGTGCTAAAAAAAATCAAAGCAACTGAAACACTACTGGAACCCAAAATTTAAGCATTCCCTAACTTTGCAATTTCTTAAGAAGTAATAAACAACAATTATCTTATGATTTGCTTTAGTGACTAAAATAACATAAATATATAGTTAAATTAACCTAATTTTTATAAGATTGCATACTAATTTTTAATGGGACTATTTTGTTGTGATATATCTTTTCTCCAAAAGAATTTTTAGAGTTGTACTTGATTTAGTCCAATATATTATCAATTTGTTTTACCTGCTAATATGTTTTAATGTTTACTTCCCAGTATATATTTTTCTCATGTTTTCCTTACTTTGTTAGAGTTATTTCTCCATTGCTACGTGACTTTGTCTTTTTTAAATATAATTTTTCTTCTACATAACATAGGGATTATTATTTTATTTGACTAGGGTACATAAATTGTATATTACAAAATATGTCAAGTTTATTTTGCTAGAGGTTCTGATGATAGCGAACCATCTTATGTTCATAAATGTATTCAATATCTATCTAAACAAATGGAAGCTTTTTAAGTAAAACATGAGATTAATAATTTAAACTAAACCTCATAAAAATAGTAATAAGATTTAAAGATAAAAATATTAAATTATAAACAAGAAAAAAAAATTTGGACACAAGACCTAAGCAATCAAAAACCATCACCATTTAATACCGTAGTCTTCCTACATCACCAAATAATTCTACTCCAATTAAATATGTTCATCTTCCATTCCTTGTGGGTCAAATCTAAACAATATGACCTATGACTAAAAAGAAGCACAGAAAAAATAAGTAAAAGGAAAGAGAACAAATTCCCTTGTACCATCTCCATTAGAAAAGCTTAGAACGAAGAGAAATATGTAGAAAGCTTACAGTAAGTGTAACTTCATGCTTAATAGAACTTGGAATGATAATAACTACACAGCATCAATATCTATGTTAAGAATATAATTACTATGGTTTATAATTATTAAAATGTTGATAAATTGATTTATCCTATACATTATACAAGTAAAAATTAAATCAGATACCACATACTTGGGGAAAATCTTTTAATAGTGATATTAGTTAGAAGGTTCCCTTTGAATCACCGGCCTCAACATTCGATTGTCATTTCACTTTGACAATGGACAAATCAGTTAGACACGAATACAATAATTCAAAAGTTTGATTGTTATAATTTTGTCATTGCTTGGCTAAATTTCTACTTCTGGAGAGGTCTTCATCTTTAAAACTTATGAAATTCTCCTTGTTGAACTAATTTTAATACGTCAATCCGATGGCTACATATGGCCACTAACCTTGTGTGATAGAACATGGGTGATCAAAGCACCAAAAGAAGAGCTTTTCCATGTACGTGTTCTTAGGTTGGTTTATTATGGCTATGGACAGGCATATTCCCTACCTCTCAGCGTAATGCAATTCTTTACTTCAATCCTTTAATTTTTAGGTATTCTAATTCAATCCTTCAATTTTTCCAATTACTTTATCACAGGAGTTTACACAATTGACAAGGTCAACTACAAATTGAAAAGCTGAATAGGTGTTATACATACATACATACATACATACATACATATATATATATATATGATGCAAAAGCAATTTTGATAAGCTTGGGACAATATTTTAATTGAGGCACTCTTTCTCTAAACTTTCCATGCATCAATAGAATCGGGATGCTTAATATCCCCAATTTAGGAATTATAGATAAAAAATAACATAAATTAATACTAGTATTCTAATTTAACTCATAAATTTTAAATCTTGTCTCATTTATTTTATGCACTATAAGATGGGGTGGTTTAGTAGTAGTGGTAGGACACTTGAAACTGACTAGATTAGACGATTGATTATTCAAACAATAATTTGTTTCTTTAGTAAAACAATTTTTGTCTTTTTACAATGGTTATAAATGATAATCCAATTAGAACCAAAAGTACAATAGCCTATCTAACCAATATTTTATTTTAAAAAATGATAAATTAGGTTGTCTATTATTGTGATTTGGATTAATGTGGACAAAGTTCCTATGATTTAAATTTAAGTTACAAGTTAAAAATTTATTCTCAATCTCTTATCAAAATTAGTGACCATTGTTATAATATATTATCTTCTTCCAACATTAATGACAAATATCTCAAACAAAAATGTCATATCATCCGATTTAATAATTGTTAAGACATCATTTGAAAGTTTAGTTTTGATGTGTTTTTAAAGATGTGTGTATTCAGCTTGTATGTTTCGTGTTTGTATTTTAGTACTAAAGTGTTATAATTTTCGTATGTGACTCGTTTTAAAGATTTATACCTATTTGTAATTGGATGTGTACTTTTTAATGATTACAAAAGGGAGAGAATGGTATATGTGATATTAGAAAGGGGAAGTAAAATTTTGTTTATGTATGATGGTTATTTATTTTGTTTGATGTTTGCATTTTGGTTGTATAATTTGATTTTATGCATATCTAATATCACATAATTTTGTCATCATAAAAAAAGGAAATTGTTAAACCAAAGGTTGGTTTAACCTTTGCTTTGATGATGATAAAGTGTCTTTCTACTAATGTATTTGTAAACCTTGTTATAGATAAGTTTGAAGAAACTAAGTTTTGAAGTGCACGGTGAAGACTTGAAATGCATGGTCGTGAAGACTTAGAGTCGAAGAGCATATTTTAGAGTTTGTATTAAAGAAATATGAAGTTGAAGACCATCTTGATGACAAGAGAAGCATTGGATATGAACTTGAAGATTAAAGATAGAAGATCAAGTTCAAGAGTAGAATTTAATAGATTTTTATGTAAGTTGTTTTATAAGTCTTGTCTTAGTCTTACCATAGTGTTAAAAGGGTTCAATCATGCATATACATTCATATTTAGTATTTGTATATAAGATGCATAATTAAGAGTTATTGTATGCATTTGATGTATGTGAAAATCTTCTTAATATTTGGTTAAATGCATGTAAGTTATTGCATGAGAATATGTTGAATGAATCGATTAAATAATGAATGAATGAATAAATAAATTGGTATAATTAATGATTTGGTAAAGTGGTTATGATGTTATGACTTGTATGATTAAGTCTTAGGTTGTATGAATTGAATTGGAGTTGTATGGATTCAAGTTGATTTGGTTATGTATGAGATTGTATATGACAAGATCAATGAAATTAGTTAGATTAAAGTATTAAGGAAATTTGGTAAGATGATTGAATTTAGTTGTGTTGAATTGTGAAAAATGTATTATGATATATTGAGTAGGTGTTGTTTTGATCTGAGTTTAAGTTCAGACTAAATGGCAAGGATCAGTCGACTGAACTATTGAAAAGTTAAAGGTTGGCTGATCAAATAAAGAGATTGGTCGACTAAACAGATAATGCTGAAGGTTAGTGGACCGAATGTTGCAAGCTGGCAGATGAATATTGAATAACGACTAGTTTTGCATCGGTAAAATGAATTAATGAATATGAACACTAGGCAATAACTATTTGGCATTGGAATGGGTATAAATAGATTTGTTATGTGTGTTTATATTCAAGGAGAAGTGTTAGAAGCTTGTATATAAGTGTCTTTTATATTCTTAGAATGTTTTATATGTCTGGTAAAGTTGTGAATTCATGCTTATATTAATGTGAGCCCCTAAACACTTTGTTAAAGTCAAGAGAGTGACATTTTTGTGAGGTTAAGAAATTAAGAGTGAATTCTATTAAAGGTTATTCTTGATCCTTTAAAAAGAAGAGACTTTGTGAGGTTATTCTTCAGCCTTATAAAATAGAGTGATAGGCTATTCCTTAACCTTAAAAGGGAGAGTGAAAGGTTATCCTTAAATCATGAAAAAAGATTGTATTACCAACATTGTAAGTTTTTAGTACATTGGTGCAAAAATCTTAACAGTGGTGTTGAGGACTAATCGAAGGAGCAAGTAGATAGCTCCGAACTAAAATAAATCATATTGTATTGTTCTTCCCTATTCTTTTACTTTTATGCACTTATTTTATTTATTGTTATTTATTGTTGTTGTTCAATTCAATTAATTAAAATTGTTGTTTAACTTTCATTTTTAATTAAATTGGTAAAAGACTTACTTTGTTTATTTTAGAAGAAATATTTATTACCTAATTTATCCCTCTTTTTAGGTGTCATAATGGCTTAACGTGAACCATTCAAGATCATAAAAAATATTGATAAAAATACTTATATTGATCAATTACCTTCATGGAGGAGTAATATCAATCCAACTTTTAGTATTACTGATATCTTACTTTGTTTGCCAAATTATAAGTTTGGATATTCTAATCATAACTCGAGGTTGAGTTCTTTACAAGTAGAGGGGATTGTCACAAACTAGTTTAGTATTAGATTTATAGAGTGTTTGGAGTGTCAAAAGTCTAAGGAAAACAGAACCTACATTTCCTAAGAACTCAATGTTAGCCCATAATGACATCATTATGTTATGTTTCAAACATCGTTGTACGTCTAGATGAAGTGAAATTATCAAATGTACCCTTAAACAATGTCATTGATCAACTTAGAGATTGTCGTTTCTAACATTTAAGGATAGAAAACTAACGACACCTTATAATGGTGTCACTATAACTCAAAGCCTACTGTTGCTTTACTATTTTTACATATTTTATCTTTATTTTGATATTAAAGGACATTTTTATCATTAGGTTTGAGATTAGGATTTGATTTTATGCTTAAGTAGTTGTCTTTTTTGGTCAAACACGTAATTCTAAATTTATCATATTTAAGTTTCATGGTTTTTCTTCTAATTTTATATTAGATTTATTGTGATTATATTCTTGAATTAGAGTGTTGCATCATTAGATATATATGTATATATGTAAATGACGCAACGAAATAATTTTGACAAGCTTGAGACAACAATTTAACCGAGTCACTCTTTCTCTGAACTTTCCATGTATCAATAGAATTGGGCTATACAATATCTTCAATTAGGAAATCTTATCATATTATAGATAGAACAAAAATTAATACTAGTATCCTATTTTAACACATAAGTTATATAATTTGTCTCATTTGTAAGATGAGGTGATTTGGTAATAGTGATGGAACACCTAAAATCCAATCTCACTCGATCAAATAACTGATTATTGAAACAAAAAATTAGTTTTTTTAGTAGACTAATTATTATCTTTTAAAATGGTCATAAATGATAATCCACTTAGAGTCAAAAGTAAACTGGCATAACTAACAAATCTTTTATAAAAAAATGATAAATTAGGTTGTATATTATTGTGGTTTGGATTAATGTGGACAGAGTTTTTGTAATTTAAATTTAAAGTACAAGTTAAAACTTTATTTTCAATCTCTTATCGAAATTAGTAACAATGGTTAGTTATATTATATTATTTTCTTACAACATTAATGACAAGTATTTCAAATGAAAAAGCCATATCAACCAATTTAATAAACTAGGTCTCTTGATACTAATTCTATTCTCTAAACCTTTCTCCCCTTTAATTATAAGAGAAGACAACATTAACAAAAAATAACTTTGATAACATGAGATTCTAATATTCTAATCTTAGAAGATGGAAATCTCAATAATTAAATCTCAATAATGAAAGAGTCAAATTTTCGTTTAAATTTGAATAACTAACTTTAATTCCTTCATTATTTTCTATATAATTGAACTAAGTTAACATTTTAAAAGTGACCAAAAAGAAAACAAATTATCATTAACTTAGTATATTCATGATGGACTTGAGATCAAGATGATATTTTGGTAGTGATGTTACGTATTTGTTGCCATGAAATGTGTTAGTGTCCATTGGCTTAGGACTCGATGATCTAAATGGATTGTGTCGACATCAAATTCAACAAAATCACGCACCGAGGAGAAAATTCTAGCCTGAAGATGAAAAAAGCAGTAATTTTGAATTTAATTAAAATAAACTGAAATTCTACAATTCATCAAGTTGTAAATTATGATTAGACTTGGTAATGGATAAATCCGTCCTCATTCATACCACATTTAAATATTGGATAGACTTAAAATATTAAAATATTATGTTTTGAACAAAGTTTAGAAGAATTGCGGTCAATTGGAACCAATTAAAATATGAAAAACAAATCCAAGAAGAGAAATATATGTTGCAACCCAATTGAGATTATGGAAGATGTATGAACATATCAGATTTGCCAGGAAGCAGCCTATCTCCGTGTCCGTT
Source organism: Pinacopodium congolense (assembly GCA_028565735.1). NCBI lineage: Eukaryota > Viridiplantae > Streptophyta > Magnoliopsida > Malpighiales > Erythroxylaceae > Pinacopodium > Pinacopodium congolense. The sequence continues at coordinate 18,853,837 of JAOXYD010000003.1, read as the reverse complement.
GACAAATTGAGAAGATTTGATTTCTTCCAAGTGGATGCTAATTAAAAATAATAATATAATAAAAAGAAATTGAGAAGATTTGATTTCTTCTATAAATAGGACATCCCAAGCCATAAATCCTTAACAAATCAGCAAAGCTGAAAATATACATAGAGATGGATCGTCATTCAATGGTCCCATTTTTTGTTGTTCTTCTTGCCTTCTCATTCCCTTCAATGATCACTTCGGCTGAACCTCGTTATGATTTCCTTCAATGCCTTCTCAAGAATTCCAATAATCCCACCGCCATTTCCA
>JAOXYD010000003.1:18822612-18840467 GCA_028565735.1 Pinacopodium congolense | reverse complement strand
TAATTACACCTTAATTATGAGTTATTTATGTTGTTGTTAAACTAAAAATAAAATCCTATAACCTTGAAATTAAACATTAACTCATACACAAAATAATGGACATCATTTATACTTCATAAGTATTAAATATCTCAAATACTAAATACCTTTAGCACGTTATCTATGTACTTAGATTAAAATAGATAAGTAATTTTGGCAGCTATCTTAATAGATTTTAATTCTCAGAACTAATGTTGTTACCTTTTCATATTCTACTAAGACTTGTTCTTGGACTACCATAACTTTAACAATTGAAAATATGAATTACTATTCTTAATGAGTCATATGTCATTACATACTCCCACTAAAACTTACAACTATACTCCCACTAACCTTCTTATAGAGATGATAAATCCATAATTATCTTCAAAACAAACTCTTCAAATTCTTCATGAAAGTAAATATATTTAGCGTATATCAACCTTTCAGTTATATATCACACGTATCAAAAAAAGGTACTAATTCCATTTGAATGCATTATTATGAAATTTGAACTATTTTAAACTTTATCTTACTCTCACTACTTATCTTGATAACTATTCTCCTTATAAATACTTATTGAATCAAACGTTTTTCTTCAATGGGTTTGTAAGATTATATCCAAATTTTGGATATCTCATAAATTTATATTATCAAACTTAGTAGATAATATATGGGTCAACTAGTTGTTAATGGATTATGTATATTGATTTTAGATGCATAAATTGCTATATTTTTGCCATTTGATGTACAAAATACACAATTATGAGTTATTGTTGTTAATTTTAGGTACATAATAAGTTTGGAATAAAGTGGAGCAGTTTTATAGTGGTTTAGAGTAAAAAGACGTAAGGAGGCGAGTTTCCAAATCCATCAACAGTGGACTCTGCAAAGCATTAATGGTGTCATTAATAGATGAACAAGGCGTCGTTGATGTTCAAACGTGTGAGGACAATGGAGGGCTTCAGCTCCTTAAACGGTGCCATTGATCAGTTAATGAGGGTGTCATTATAGGCAATGTACACATTTTAGGACATTTTAAAGGGCAAACATCACCCTATCCATTGATGAAGCCTTCCAAATCTTAAGAGACACACAGGGGTATATAAACCTATTTTTCACCGCCTTTAAACACACTGGAAAAGGGAGAATCATATAATCATTCATAGTTTTTAGAATTTTCTCCAGTTTTTATTGTTTTCATTTGTAACAGATTTTGGGAGATGATTGGCTTGAAGGAGACATTCAAGTGAAGAGAATCATATATTGTAGAAGTGGGTGCCCATCTTTGGGCTGTAATCTTGTTTATTTGCATTTTTCTACTTTTTTTCCACTTTTACACATTATTCCATAAATATATGTGAGTAATTTGGTTTTGGTTAATGTTAGGAGATTATTTAGGTTGAGAACATATTTGGGTTAAGTTATTTTGCATTGATTGAGTGTAAATTTCATCCAATTTAGCTTGGTCACCTAAGTTGGAATCTTAGATAATTAAAATTACATGAACATTGGGTTTTTAATAAGGATTCCTAGATTTAACGAACTTAGATTTAGACTTCTTGATTTTCATACCATTTTTCCAAGTTATTTACGGACCAAGTGGATAATTTGAATTTAAAAGAGATAAGGTATTTCTATAACCATTAGCAATATTTTGTTTACGGGTAGTAGATTCTAATTCATAACACTCCACATTTTTAGTGATCAACCTATTGAAATTCAAGACCTAAACCATTTTATTATTCTTTAAAATCTTAATTGTTAATCATTGTAGGGTTGCATTCTTTTTATTAACTCGTTGTTTCTATTTTTAAATCCTTATTCGTATAAATCAAATATTGATCATTTGAGTAGTTTTGCATCATTTAAGTTAATTTTTCTTACACTTTAGGAATCTTTAGGGTACGATACTCAGATACTATGTTTTATACTACTTGTTGATAAGGTGAATTAGCCTTCGGTGGGTCTAGAATTAAATTAGTTAAAATTATAGTATAGTTAGATCGCAACAAGTTTTTGAAGCTATTGCCGGGGATTTCTAATTGTGAGATATTAGGTTAGACGGTGTTGATTATCTCAAATTTAATTCCTGATTTATTGTTTACTTGTTTATTTCAGTTATTGCTTGAGTGCTTTTCTTTATAGTGTTTTATTTCCAATTTTTAGTGCTCTTATTATGTTCTTTTATTGTTTTCTTTTGTTTATGTACACTTGAACAAAAGTCTAAAAGTTTACAACTTGATACTGAGATTAAGAAAACCCTTGTAGGTTAATAAGGGAAGCTAGAATGGCTCAAACTAGTTAGGTAGAAGAAGAGGTTAGAGGAGAGTAGCTTGAGAATGAAGCATAGTTTGTAAATATGGAGCAACATGAGGAAGGGATTATACAGCATCCTGAGGAGAGAGGGGAGTTAATCAAGTTGGATTTAATCATGGGCCAGAATAATAAACCCATGCCTTCTATTTTCAAGTCGAGAGTCACAGCAGTAAACTTCAAGGTTCCTTATAACATTACTTCTTTGGTTAGAGCATCTTAGTTTGGAGGACTACCTTTAGAGTATCCAAACACCCATTTGGAGACTTTTTTAGAAATCTGCGACTTGTTCAGGCAAAATGGGTGTCGGATGATGCAGTGCAATTGAGACTATTCTCATTTCTTTAAGGAATAAGGCGAGAGCATGGTTGGCCACTTTGCAGCCAGGGTCAATCACCACGTGGGATGAGTTGATGAAATTATTTCTTTTTAAGTTTTTTCCTTGCCAAGGTTGCCAAGATGAAGAAAGAGATTACTTCTTTGACTCAATACGAGAATAAGAGTTTATATGAGGCGTGAGAGTGATTTAGAGGGAGCGATTCAGAGACATTTTAGCACAGTGCCTTAATCATGGATTCTCTACACGGCAGTAGATCAATACTTTCTATACAGGAGTGAAACCATCGACTAGAAGCATTATCAATGCAACAGAAGGAGGTAGCTTGATGAGGAAGATACTAGATCAAGCTTACAAGTTGATTGATGAGATGGCCACAAGCAATTTTCAATATCGTACAAAGAGGCATCCTATACGACCTACAGGTGTTTGTGTAATGGATAATATAATGGTCTTATTAACTCAGATGGAGGTCTTGACGAAGAAGCTAGATAATTTAATCCATATTGTCAAAGGAGGAGTGAGTTCATCTATGAGGAGTTATGTTATATGTGAGCACTGTGGTAGAGATTCCCATCCATCCTCATAATATCAGGTTGGTAACCCTTTTAGTTAGGAGAAAGAAGAGGCCTATTATATGGGTAATTACAACAAGTAGAGAGGAGACCCATTTTCCAACACCTATAATCTTGGGTAGAGGAATCACCCCAACTTCTCATAGAGAAACGATCAGATGGCACAGCCACAACCATCTAATTTTAAGAGACAGTCATCTTTAGATTACAAGGCTTCCAATCTACTGAGACACCCAACTTCGAAGAGTTGGTCACAAAATACATTTCCAATACTGAGGCTCAATTGCAAAGCCAAAAAGCCTCTATTAAGAAGTTGGAGAATTAGATAAGCCAGAATGCAAGTTTATTAAAGGAAGGGGCTATAAGTTCATTGCTTAGCTCTATTGAGGCCAACTTGAGAGAGCATGCAAAGGCAATTTCATTGTGAAGTGGTAAACAGTTGAAGGAAGTTAAGGAAAAGGAGGAAGAAAAAGAGCAAAGTAAGGGTAAAGAGAGTCAAGAAGAAGGCAAGGAGGAAAGGGAAGAACCAACTGCAAGGAAGGATCGTTTAAAGTTATTTATCAACCCCATCACCAATCCGATAATGCCTCGAATCCCTTATCCTCAGATGTTAAGAGGTACATAATTAAATAAGTAGTTTGACAAATTAGTTGAAATTTTTAATAAGTTGCATGTTAAAATTCCATTTGCTGAGGCTATAGTACAGATGCCTTCTTATGCTAAGTTTTTAAAAGAGATATTATCTAACAAGAGGATGTTTGAAGAGTATGTGACAGTAAAGATTAATGAGGAGTGTTCTACCATCTTGCTAAAGAACATACCACCAAAGCTCAAGGATCCAGGGAGTTTCACTATTCCTTACACTATTGGTGATTTACATATAGATAGGGCCTTAATATATTTGGGTTCTAGGATTAACTTGAAGTCTCTTTCTATTTTTAGGAAAATGGGATTAGCAGAGCCCAAACCCACCACAGTTTCGCTTTAGCTAGTAGATAGGTATATTCATACCCGAGAAGTGTTATAGAGGGGGTGTTGGTGAAAGTAGGCAAGTTCATTTTTTTGATGCACTTCTTAGTCTTTGACATGGAGGAAGACAAAGACATGCCTATCATTCTTAAGAGACCTTTCATGGCCACTGCACGAACCATCATTGATGTGCAGCATGGAAAGCTTATCTTGAGACTTTAAGATGAAGAACTAGTGTTCGATGTGTTCGATGCTATAAAGCATCTCTCTAATTTTAACTCGCGTAATTTTATTGATGTATACTCTTTTGATACTTATTATTCTTCTGTTGTTTGTGCAAGAATGTTAGAAGAGGAAGCACAAGGCATGCTTGAAGCAATAGATGAGGTGTTACAAGAGGAGCTGGAAGAAGATGGAGCTAAATTGGAGCACGCATATTGGACACAGTAAAAAGCTTATGAACCGCTTCAAAGATCATCTAAGCCATTACCTAGGCCATTAATTGAAGAGCCTCCCACTCCTGATCTTAAACCCTTACTTAATCATTTGAAGTATGTATATTTGAACCCACTTGAGCACTTACCAGTCATTGTTTCTTCTTATTTGTCAGGTGCTATGGAAGAAAAGATGTTGAGGGTACTTTACGACCACAAGAAGGTTATTGGTTGGACTATTATGAACATAAAAGCTATTAGCCTTTCTTTCTACACGCACTTCATATTTATAGAGGATGGTAGCAAGGCAATGGTGCAGTCCCTGAGATAACTCAACCCATATATGAAGTAAGTTATGAAAGATAAGGTAGCCAAGCTTCTGGATATAAGTATTATCTATCCTATCTCTGATTTGAGTGAGTCTTGTGTAAGTGGTGCCAAAGAAAGGAGGCACCATTGTAACAAAAAATGAAAAGAATGAACTGATATCCACTAGGATAGTAATTAGTTGGAGAATGTGCATAGATTATAGGAGGTTAAATGATTCCACTAGCAAAAATCACTTTACTTTTCCTTTTATTGATTAGATGATTAAGAAAATATTTTTTTATGCCTTAGATGGATATAGTGGTTATTTGCATACTCCTAGAACATCAATAAAAAATGACTTTTACTTATTCTTATAGTACATTTGTATATAGACACATGTCATTTGGTTTATGTAATGCTCTAGCTACATTTCAAAGTGTATGATGGCTATCTTTTCTAACATGTTTGAAACCTACATTGAGATTTTTATGGATGACTTTTCTGTGTTTAGCACTTCATTTTATGCATGTTTAGGTAACATACAGAAAGTCTTAACTAGGTGTGAAGAGATCCATTTCGTGCTTAATTGGGAAAAATGGCATTTCATGGTTCAGGAATGCATTGTTTTAGGGTATAAGATATCTAGCAAAGGCATAGAGATAGATCTAGCAAAATTTGATTTCATTAAGAAACTTCCTCCACCTAACAATGCTAAATCTATTAAGAGTTTCTTAGGCCATGCTAGTTTCTATCGATGTTTTATTCAGAATTTTTATAATATTTCTAGACCATTAACTAAGTTACTTGAGAAAGATGTTGTGTTTACTTTTGATGATAATTGTATAACTTCTTTTCAAATGATTAAGGATAAACTTGTACTTCTCCTATACTTGTATCTCCTTATAGGTCTCTTCTATTTAAACTAATGTGTGATGCAAGTGATTTTACAATGGGGGTTGTGTTGGGCCAATGATAAGGTAAGATCTTTCACCTCATTTATTATGCGAGTAGGACCCTAAATAGCACACAATGTCATTAGACCACCACAGAAAAGGATATGTTAAAGTTTGTATTTGATTTTGAAAATTTTAGGTTCCATTTGGTTTTGTCTAAATTTATTATTTACACAGATCATACAGCTTTAAAATACTTCATAACAAAACTCGATGCCAAACCAAGATTGATTCATTGGATTCTACTTTTACAAGAATTTAACATTGAGCTTCAGGATAAGAAAGGGCTAAAAACTTTGTAGTTGATCACTTGTTAAGGCTAGATGAAGCTACCATGGCAAGTGCAAAAAATAAGGATATTAAGGAGACTTTCCTTGACAAGCTTCTGATGGCTATGATGGCTACTCCATGGTTTATAGAATATGTGAACTACATTGCTAGTAATATCCTTCCCATTGATTTTTCTTATTCTCAAAAGAAGAAATTTCTATCTAAGGTAAAACACTATCTTTGGGATGACCCTTTACTTTACAAGATTTATGTGGACGGTATAGATAGGTGTTGAATTCTTGAAGAGGAGTTATCCTCCATATTGCATCATAGTCATTCTAGAAAGGCTGGGGGACATTACAGGGCATCTAGGACAAAACATAAAGTCTTAGAGTGTAGTTTTTATTGGCCCACCTTATTTAAGGATGCACATGAATTTGTGAAAACTTGTGATAGGTGTCAAAAGGTTGGGAATATCACTACAAAACATGGCATGCCATTAACTAGCATTCTTATCTGTCAAGTTTTTAATGTTTTGGGTATAGACTTCATGAGACCATTCCCTAAGTCTTACTCTAATTAATAAATTTTGGTTACTATTGATTATATTAGTAAATAGGTGGAAGTTGAGGCATTGCTCACAAGTGATACTAGAGGTGATGTTAAATTTTTAAAAAAATATTATTTTTACATGTTTTAGTACACCTAGGGCCATAATAATTTATGGGAATTCACATTTTTGCAATAAACGTTTTGATTCTTTATTAGCTAGGTATAGGGTGACCTATAAGGTTGTCACACCATACGATTGCCAAACCAGTGCGCAAGTTGAAGTTTTAAATAAGGAATTAAAGAAAATCTTATATAAAACTTTCATTATTTCTAAGAGGAACTGGTCATTAAAGTTAGATGATACACTTTGGGCATATAAAACCGTATTTAAGACACCCATAATCATGTCACCATATAAGATAGTGTATGGAAAGTCTTTCTATCTTCCAGTATAGTTAGAGCATTGTGCAACTGGGCCACAAAATTTCTTAACTTTAATTTATCTTTTGCAAGTGCAAAGAGACTTATACAACTTTATAAGCTCGAGGAGTTCCGGTTGGATGCTTATCATAATTCAAAGTTGTATAAAGAGCGTATGAAGAAATTGCATGACAATAGCTCTTACACCGAGACTTTAAGATAGACAATGAAGTATTGATTTATAACTCCCATCTTTGTCTCTTTCTAGGGAAACTTAAGTCGTGATGGACTAGGCCATTCGAGGTAAAAAAAAGGTTTTTAAATTTAGGGTTCTTAAGGTATAAAAAGCAGGAGAACACTCTTTTAAGGTAAATTGCCAAAGAGTTTAGTTATACATGCCCAGATTGATGGAGAATCCAGGTGAAACGCTCTACTTTTTGGAAGCTTCCCTATCTCCTCATTGAATTCTTATGGTTTGTTTTTCATGTCTTAGGACATAGGATTTTTTTTCAATTTTCATTTTGATTGAATTTTGTTTTCATTCATGTTTTTCCTTTGTTTTAGTTGTTTTAGTTCTTTTCTAGGTTCTACTCATTTGGATGCAAGGTGATGTTGGATCTTCTTTTCAGGGGAGTTCTGTTCTCTTCCCCTTCCTTTGTGCTTTATTATGATATTTTGAAAATTAAGGACAATATTCCAATCAAGTTGGGGGGAGGGGGGAATGAGATTACTATTATGTTAAGATGACACACGCTTGCATTTTTGCAGGTCTCTATATAACTAACTTGGATATTCTAGTGAAAATCATGGTAAGGTTGATTAAATGTTAACCGGTATATCTTAATGTATTGCAAGTGATTAGTATAGTGAATATGGACTAATTCTTATTTGATCATGGCTTTACTGAATTGTGGTTATGAATATATGGTGGAATTGACTCCTTTTGCATAATCTTAAGTTAAAAGAAGTTTCAAATGAATTTGCATGTGAATTTAGAATAGAATTTAATATATATATACGATGAATTTGATTATGTGAGTGAATTTGGAAGTTTATGCAACTGGTTATGAATATTGAGGATTGAGGATATTTGGTTTACATCATGACTTTAGAAAATGGATACTTGATGATCTTTATGATGTTTTTATGTAGCGTGCATTAAAAAAGAGAAAATAAACGAGCAATAATTGACTCCATTGGCTTTGTACCTCAAAAGGTCGAAGTTTATGAGTGGTGTTAGTAACTAGTTGGTGTGAGCTAACTTAGTTGAGTAACCGAGGGTGTTTATGATCAGGTATTCACTTTCACATATAGAAGACCAAGTGACCTCCCAACCAAGCCATTGCTCAAGAGTGTTTGAATGTGTTTTTAAATATTTGTGTTCATTTTCTTGTGAATTGAGTTGATGTTTGAAGAAGGCATGGACTAAATTGAGCATAATTGTGATTCAATATGAATGACTGGTTGAATAGAACTTCTGGAGGAACTTTCATGGTTGAATGAGTGAACCAAGAATTTAAACTAAATGATCAATCTATAACAGGTTTGCATAATGGTCTTAGTGAATTTCTTAATATTTTGTATTATAATTGAGGAGTTGAATTTTCTATGAACCATGAATTGGATGATATTGATTATATTTGATTTCATATGTCATATTGAGTTGCTTGGTTAACCTTTAATCATCTTTAGAAGATGTTCTTAGAATGCCTAAGTGAGTTTCTTGAGGAAAAAGAAATAATTCAAGTGTATAGGTATTGTTAATGGATGATTTATATTGATTTTAGATGTATAAATTGCTATATTTTTATCCACTTAATGTACAAAATAAACCAATTATAAGTTATTCTTGTTAATTTTAGGTGCACAATGAGTTTAGAATAAAGTGGAGGAGTTTTAGAATGGTTTGGAGCGAAAAGTGATAAGGGGGCGAGTTTCCAAATCCATCAATGGCGGGCTTTGCAAAGCATCAACGACGGCATTGATGAATGAACAAGGCGTCATTAATGTTTGAATGTGTGAGGATAAAGGTGGCCTTCATCTCCTTAAATAGTACCATTAATCAATTAATAAGGGTCTTATTGTGGGCACTGCATATGACGTTTTTCGATATTTTTAAGGGCAAACATCATCCAATCTATCGATGAAGCCTTCCAAACCCTAAGAGACTAAAAACAGGTATATAAAACTAATTTTTGTCACCTATAAACATATTAGAATAGGAATAGAATCGTTCATAGTTTTTAGGTTTTTCTTCTATTTTTGTTGTTTTTATTTTTAATTAGATTTTGAGCGACGATTGGCTTAGAGGAGACATTCAAGCTACAAGAAGCACAGATTGTAGTAAGGAGTGACCATCTTTAGGTTGTAATCTTGTTTATTTTCGTTTTTCCACTTATTTGAACCATTTTACACATGTTATTCAATAAATATACTTTATTTGATTTATTCTTTGTGTCTATTGATTAATATGTATGAGTAATTTGCTTTTGATTAAGGTTAGGAGATATTTAGGTTGAGAACAGATTCGGATTATCTTATTTTGCACTGATTAAGTATAAATTTCGTCTAATTTTTCTTGATCACCTAGGTTAGAACCTTAGATAATTAGAATTACATGAAAATTAGGTTTTTAATTATCAAAAATTCAATTGTGCAACACACTTGAATCTAAGAGTGGACCAAACCTTAAAGTCTTATGTGAGGATTCCTAGATTTAACGAACTTAGATTTAAGCTTCTTGATTTCAATCCTTTTATTCTAAGTTATTTGCAGACCAAGTGAGTAATTTGAGTTTGAAAGAGATAAGATATTGCTATGACTATTAGCAATATTTTGTTTGCATGAAGTAGATCCTAATTCATAATACCACACATTTTTAGTGATCAACCTATTGAAATCCGAAACCTTAACCATTTTATAATTCTTGGAAGTCTTAATCGTTAATCATTTTCAGGTTGCATTCTTTTTATTAATTCATCATTTCCATTTTTAAATCCTTATTGGAATAAATCAAATATTGATAATCTAAGTAGTTTTGCATAATTTAAGTTAATATTTCTTGCATTTTGGGAATCTCTAGGGTATGATACTTAGATACTCCATTTTATACTATTTTTTGACTTGGTTTAGGATTAAATTGGTTAAAATTATAGTATAGTTAGATTACAACACTAAGCATCACATCCCAAAATCATTAACATTGACTCTATTAGAGTTATATTATTTCATGTCTCATATGGAATCATGTTAATTAATTTAATTAAGACTATAGAAGGTAGTATGATGAAATAAACATTACATGACACAATATCATATATTATAAAACTCCTTTTATATAAATCTATACTACTATGAAATTTAGTTATAGAGTCTATTACCAGAGAATCATATTCCCTACAGATGATCAAGAAAATCTAAGTATACTTCACTAGATCAATCTTATCAAAGTGTTTCAACATTCTCAATGCCTAATTTTACTTAGATTGATCTACTTTAAACTTTTCAAAATTTAACTCAATATTTCATTGAATACAAGTAACTGTATCATATAAAGTTAATAGTATACTTAATGAATTATAACTATTCATCATTTTTATGAATTATTATCACATCTTATGCATCATATGAATCATCTATAATAACTTAGTACCATATTCTCCCTTTCACTAAAGATTGATTTGGTCATCTGTCAATGCAACAAGTTTTACAAGTTTCATACGATTCACAATCATAAGGATTCATATACCATTGTATGTAACTTTATGATTCTCATCATATTGATCTAGTTGCCATGGCATAAAAGCATACTCTTGGTTATTTAAATTTGTACTTTTGCCACTTTATGTTAAGCATATATCACTCTTAATCCAATACATACAAACTATTTGTAATATATAGACTAACTACTTTTGCTTAACATTCTATTTTTTATGAAACCTTAAACATTATGGTAATGTTAAATCCAAATTCAGTATCTTATACCCAAAGCATAAATCATAAATACAAGTGATCTCTATCATATCAGTTATTGACAAGAAAGGTCATGCAATTATTTTCTTCTAATGACAACTATTATCATTTCATATGAAATATCTGTAATTATAGTCTTTATTTATACTTTTAATAGGCTAAACTAAATGGAACAATTCATGTAAGGTGTTATACCTATTAGCTCTACTTCATGCAACTATTTACATTGTGTTATCATAATGTTGACATTCATCTTACATGTTGTCTTGAAAAATTATGAGATATTAGTTAACTAAAAAATGTCACTACATTTTTTTCATCTATATAACATTGACATGTCTCTTAAACTTTGTCACCAAAATTCTCAACAAGGACTAAAGTAAGATCGCATAATAAACATACAATTCATTCATCTTTGAGAACATTTCTCAAACTAGCTTTATGTCTAGGAAATTCAGTTTACTACTTAGTATCAACTATATTAAGAAAGGTATTCTAGTACTTAGAAAAATATTAGTGTAAGCTAAGAAAGCAATTGGTAAATGCCGTATTAACCAAATAAGATTAGGGCTTTAATCATGCATTTAGTTACTCTCACTATTTTGAAAAAAAACTAATAGCCCTCACTACTAATTCGAGAAATTATCAAATAATTTATTAGTAGGCTAGGATCCTATTTTAACTTAATTGATTTTGAGTTTGCTCAACAAACCAACTAAATTAAAATTAGGTAGATAACATTTATCAATTATATCTCATAGAACTTCTAGATCTGTTAGGTCGCAACTCTTTACCAAAATATATCTTATATATTATTCCTAACCTTGCCTTAAATTCATATGGTCATGAGTTTATTCATTCAAATCATACAAATTTAGTTAAGTTGAACCCATTTTTATAAAATTAAACATATTCAGGTTAAAGCGACCTTGAGTTTGATCAATAAGCCTAAAATTAAATAGAATACTAGTTTATTCCTATAATAATGAAAGGCAATAATCATGCTATCAACGTGTCCTAAATATTTTAACAAGGGATTTGCCTTTTAATGGTTTCATCTTGTACTAATTACATGTAAAATATCATATATAAACATATAATTTAAAATGCATATATATATCAAACATATATATTAAACATGCACTTCAAGTACACATAATCAAATTATATGCACAAAACATCAAACTTCGTTTGATTCTAATTATTGATCTATTCATAATTTAAAATAATATTTCCAAATCTTTGAAAACATTAATGAAATTCAACCGTTGATTCCTTAATAAATTGAACACCTATTCTAAATAGAAATTCAATTTAGTTTGAAAATAAATTTAAATTGAATTGGAAACCATTTCTAATTTTCTTGATTCCTTTAATAAATTTAATTGAAATTTTTAAAAAAAATCCCTTTTTGTTTTAATTTAGAAAACTCTTTGTCACAAATTAAATAAGTAAAACATTCCAATCTCATTAGAAACATTATTTATTAGAAAAACCATTGTCTAATCTTATTAGAAAAATCCATTTTCTAATCTCATTAGAAAACTATTTTATAACTTTAAAAAACTACTTTCATAATTAAATAAAATATCTTAAATTTAATGATGAAAATCCTTTGCATTATTTATTTAGAGATTTCCTTAATTAATTAAAAAACTAATCATTAATAAATTAGAAAACTCTTTATAATAAATTAAAGAAAAAATTATTTTCTTTAATTAAAAAATGAAACCATTTTTCAAATGTAATTAAAAGAAATATTTTTCATTAATAAATCAAGAAAATTATTATTCAAATAAAGAAACAATTTCTAAATAAATTAATAATTCTCTAAATAAAAAAAATAAAGTTAATTTATTTCAATCAAATTGAAAAAAATTAATTTAATTAAGAAACATCTTTCCTAATTAAATAAAGAAATCAACTTTTCTTAAAATTAAGGAGTCAAATTAATTAATAATTTCAATCTAATTGAAAATATAATTAATTTCAATTTTAGAAGAATGATTTTCTAAAATTTTAGTTAGGAATCAACTTAATTATTAATTTTAATATAATTAAGAAAAATAATTGTTATAATTAATATAACATTATATCAATTTTATCTAACATAATATAATTTTGAAAGATAATCATAATTTTCTTGATTCTAATTATTGATTTGATGACTAATTTAATTTAATAATTCAACTCTTGAAGAATTAAATTAAATTTCAAAAGTTCCTAATAAATAAAATCCTTTAAAAATAATTTAAAACAATTAGAAAACTAAATTTTCAAATTTATTAGGAACGTAAATTAATTTAAACTTAATCTAATTGAGAAAAAATAATTTCTAATAGTAAATTTAATTTAATAATTCAACTTTTAAGAAATTAAACTAAATTATAAAATGTCGTAGTAAATAAAATTCTTTGAAAACTATTTTTCAAGAAAGAGAAAACTAATTGTCTAAATTTGTTAGGACCCTAAATTAATTTAAACTTAATATAATTAAGAAAAAATAATTTAATTTGATTAAAACAATTTTAATTAAATTAAGACAAAAAGAAGAAGGGGAAAAGGTTGCCTCTGTGATACACGCGCTAGCTCATAGTGCCAAAATGACGTGATGCCCCAGACATGCCCCTTCTTCTCCAGCTAAATGCTAGTTTTTTTTTATAAAAATTTTCGTTTGATTTTTCTGGGTTTTAGGTTTCTCTTCTATCTGGGTTCACCTATCCAATGCCATCAGGTCTGCCTATCCCAGCTAGTTTCCAGAAACTACTGAAACATAACATATTTTTATCTATCACACCTTAAGTGATCACCACCAGGCAGCGTTTAACGCTTAAGGAGACAAAATCAAAGATAGATGCTTCCAGATTCAAGGAGATGCGGATTCAGGAGAAAATAACAATAATAATACTAATGAACACAAATCTAGATTCATACATTCATTCAACAGAAGAATAACCCAGATTCAAATCTTGTTTTTCAAACCCAAAACCAGAATTTTCAGAAATTCATTCGAATGTTCATAAAAAATGCAACAATGATTTTTCGAGAAACTTGAAACAACAAGACACTAACCTAGAAACAATTTCCAGATTAACATTGTCAACGCTAGAAACATTAAGTTAATCATAATTTCCATAAAGAAAATAATGGGTGTGAGCTCTATAAGTAGATATTCCAGAAAATAACAACACCAACGCAAGAAACATACCTGAGTATTCACAAACATTTTCCAGAAACCATTCTTGAATATGCATCATTGCTTTTTCTAGAAAACACTATGAATTTTCACAAAACTCATAGCCAATAGAAACAATAAACAATACAACAAACAATTTCCAAATTATGTTGTTAACACACAAAACATTTTTGTGCTCATATTATATGCAACTTTTGCATATTGTTCATCAAATCAATAACAATTAAGCAATTAAATTAAGTTAAATTAGTTAAAGACGCACTCTGATACTACTGTTGAAAAATTTATATTGATATAATTGATTGCACAATGAAAATTTTAACGTTTCCTTTAGGATCTCTTTAAAAAAAATTTAACTTGCAACAAAAATAAGAAATTAAAAAGATTTCAGACAAACTTGAATAAAGATTTCCTATTGCAACTGATTTCTTCTCGTATCCTAAACCATAACCATTCACATGTTCGGCCTTTAATGATATCAATAGATTTACAAGAAAAGAACTCAAAACCCTTTTAATAAGAAGGCAGAGTTATGTTAGTAACCCTAAGGTTGCCATCTTTATATGGTGAAAAAAATCATATTTTTCTAAAAATTAAAATTAAAATTAAATACAAATCATAATTAAATTCTAAATTTAATTATAATTATAATTTAATTTTAACTGAAATAAATATCTCATATTGGACCATAAAATTTTTTAAACTTTACAATTAAGTCTAACTTAATTAATTTTTACTCTCTTTCAATAAACCTATAAGTGTGACCCATTAGATTCCTAATAAGTTAGTAATGATAATAAATTATAATTTTAATACTATAATTAGATAAATAAAAAAATACTTTTAATTTATTTTTAATTCTCTAATTAAACAATTTATTATTATAGATCAAGATTAACGTCTAGCAATATATCATGACTATCCAAAAATTAAGAATATCAAATTGGTTTAACAAAACTGTTGTTAGTGGTCAAATTGATAGAGTTTTTATGGTTAATTTGTTGAATTAAGACCCCTAATTTAATACTTAATTGCTCAATTAATGTGTTATTATATTTAATTTGTAGGTTGGAGCTTAAAGATGAAGATTGGAGAAAAATTAGAACAAAGTGCCTCATTTCTGTCCCTCAATGGCACCCTGCTAGACCACTGTTAAAGGATTAAGAGGGGGCCATTAATAGAGATAGAATTAGACCATCAAAGGCACCTTCTAGCCCACCATTGTACATTGGTGCAGCCCATCGTTGAAGGATTAGTCAGCAATATCCAGCCCAAATCTCCAAGATTGCGGTTGTGACGTGTCTCCAATTAATGTCCTTGTCTTCTAGCACATGTTGGAGGCTTCTACAGTTGTATAAACAAAAAAATTAACTCAATTTACGTAGAGATTCAAAAGGAGAAAGGATCTGCAAGAGATAGAGAGAATTCTTCTTCTCTCTCCATAGTCCTTTACTTAGTCTTTAGCTTCAAACACTTTGTTTTATGAATTTGAGTGTCATTTTTGAGTTTCTGAACACCTAAGCTTGGTGTATAAACTTATTTCTGAGTTTATAACTCATATTCAGGGGGTTTCTAACTAGATTACTTGTTATTATGCTCTTCTTTTCGAATTAATCAAAGCACTTCTCCTTATACTTACAACCTTATATATTCTTTGATTTTTCTGGAAGTTTGAATCGATTTAGAGGCTGTGCTGCATTCCACATTAAGTTGGGAGTTACAAGACATACCTATAAGTCTTACGAATCTTTTTTGTACACTCTAAACTTATAAATTTAGCCTATTTTTATAGATATATCAAGATATGTTGCATAAGTTGTATGTTTTATATGTCCTGATAAATATGTGTGGCTAAATCATTTTTATTGCTAAGGATTGATGTTTATATGATTTAAGAGAGCTTAAAGATATGTTAAAGGTTCTGTATTTTGTTTATTGAAGGATTAAATGAAATAATTTTAGGCTGACCACTTAAGATTAGTTTTTAAGACAAGTGAAGCATGAGAAATCATCTTAAATTTCTAGAAAAATTAATAAGCGACATGAATTAATACTTGTATGACCAAACCTAGATTTTTTTTTTGAAAGTTAGAGATCTAATATTAATTTTTCAGAACTCACCTTCTTGAAATTAAAGCCCATTTACTTGATTTAAAGTATAACCAATCTCTAAACAAGATTTAATAAAGAAAAGCAAAGTCTTAACCATAGCTTTGTTTTAATTTTGTGAAGGAACTTTAATCATACCTTAAATGTGTTTAGCAATTTTCATTTTTTTTAATCAAATTTTTTGGATTTTTCCTAAATAATTGTAATATGATCAACCTAATAATGAAGCCAACATTTTTCCCTATGGGATCGACATCCGAAGTCTTAAATTTACTTCAATATATTACTTTTGTGATAGGTGCACTTGCCTTTGTTCTGTTGGTTTTCAAACTAAAATCGTTTCAAAATCATTCAAAGTTTAAAAGTCACATAACCAACGCAATAACACTCAACACACCTATTTATACTCCTTCCAAGACCAAATAGTCATTGCCCAACGTTCTTCCCATTAAATGTTATATCCGTTGCAAATATGCCTATTGTCAACTTACTGTTGCGTATTCTTGATGTTCGGTCGACTGATGGTCATTCGATCAACCTATGGCTTGATTCGGTCAACCTTCGGTTCATTTTGTCAATCGATATCTTCATTTGGTCTCCCGATGTCCCTGTGTACCTCATTCGGTCGACTGATGCCTGTGTTGATAGTTTGCACAACCACTTGATGTTTTCGTTATATCTTCTTCTTTCTTCATCCAATTGACGTGAAATGTGGTGGGTAGCTTTTTGACACATTGTTCTAACAACCTGTAAAAGTTTATAGCTTTTGGAACTTTAGAAGTATACTTACTTCCTTTCCCAAGTCAGTTGTATAGATTTTAGAGCTCAACTAAGCTTTTTCAACAATCTAGCTTCTAAACTTTATACAAATATTAATTAATCCATGCAAAACCAATTCCATTTAGTTCTTAAGCCAATTAAATATATTTTAACACAAGCAAAACAATACTAATCAAATATTAACACATTTTACACAATTATGTAAACTTAACATAATTAATTCATCTAGTTACCAAATTTCCTTAACACAATAATCTAAACAATTTCATTCACTTTATCTACATACTTAATCAATTCCTAAACTTCAATTTACATAACCATTATTATTTCATGACTTACATAAACTTAATTACTTATTCCTCACATACACTCTAAATACTAAATAGCAAACTTTACAAACATATTAGTAGAAACACTTTGTCATCTTCAAAACAAAGGTAGAGGCAACCTTTGGTTCAACAATCTCCCTCTTTTTGATGAAATCATGTGATATTAGCAACATGTAACACATAAATCAAACCACTCAAAAATTCAAACATCACAAAACATGCAACTTTTTTCTAATATCACTTCTATCATTCTCTCACTTTTTGTAATTATCAAAAAGTACACAACAAATTACAAAAAAGGTGTAAAACTTTAATA
>JAOXYD010000003.1:18794218-18812150 GCA_028565735.1 Pinacopodium congolense | reverse complement strand
CCTATTTAAATTTTGCTATGTGTTTAGCTGATAGAAAGTTCACATTAGGCTATATCTTTATGGTAGCAGATAATGCTATCTCATAAAAAAGCATCAAGCAGACACTTATTATTTCTTCTAAGATGCATGATGAGTTTATTGCATGCTATAAGGTTACCTTGCAGGAAGCTTGGTTAAGGAACCTAATTTCACAAATTTTTGTAGTTGACTATGTGGCTAGACCTATATAGTTGTATGGTGATAATCTTTCTACAGTATTATTCAGTAACAATAATAGAAATATCATAGGATCTAAGCATTTAGACATCAAATATTTGAATACAAAGGGACTTATACAGAAAAGTGACATTACAATGGAACACATTGTAATTAAGCATATGTTGGTTGATCATCTAATTAAGGGGTTTTGATGTATCCTATCAACTCTACAATATTTATTATTGCTTAGTGGTGTTTCATTGTTACGTTAATTGTGATTGTATTAGCATAAACATTTACATAATATTCTAAGTTGAATATTGGTTTATTAGGCTTAGTTTAATTAGTTTGGAAAAATTTTAGAATACTTAATTCACCTCTATTTGAGTGCCTCTTTGGGCTTATAATTGGTATAAGAGTTAGGTTCACTTGAGTGTGTTTAGTTTTTAATGAAATTGTAAGGAAAAGATCATAAATGACACACTTGATAGGTACATCTATGCAAAAGGGGCAATATTTTTGTAGGGCACACTTCTTTGATGGGAATGACTATTTATATTAGAAAACTACGATGAAGTTTTTTTTAATAGCGGAAAAGGTTAAGTTTTTGGGTATTATGAGTGAATGGCCATACATTCCCTTTAAGCTTGTAAATGATCAAAGAGTACTTAAAGTAAATGAGGAATATAACTTAGATGATGAGGGATTATTTTCATTAAGTAGTAAGATCGTTCATACTTTGTTTTGTACATTAAGAATGAATTTAATTGAGTTTTTATATATAAAACAACTCATAACATTTAGCATACATTAGAAGTTACTCCTGCAGATACTACAAAAATAAAAGAGAGTAAGGAGTCAATACTTACTCATTAATATGAATTATTTTCCATAGATCATAATAAGAGCATTTCTAACATATATACTAGATTTATTGACTTCATGAATGCATTAAAAGTTCTAGGAAAGCCATATTTAAATGTTTAACTTTTTCGAGAAATTTTAAGATCTTTACCAACAAAATGAGAGGCAAAGGTCATTGTCTTTCAAAAGGCTAAAAACCTTAATGTTTTACCTTTAGATGAATAGATAGATTTTTTACTCAATCATGAAATGAGGCTAAAGGAGACCAAGGTAAAGGAGGAGGAAACCATTTCAAGAGGGAGGAACCTAGCGTTTAAAGCCAAGAAAGAGCAGTTAAGTGATAATGATAATAATAGAAATAAAATCTTGCATGAGAATGAATCTTTAAAAAGTTAGGTAAAATCCTTAAAGGAATCATTAGAAAAATTTACTAAAGGAAAGGAGAAGCTAGATAACATGCATGGAGCTTAAAAAGTTTCAAATGATAGGTATGGCTTTGACTTCACTTAAGGAGTGAAAATCCTAATGTCAAAACTATTTTTGTTCAAGGCAAGAACTTAGATGAAGAATATACTCCTAGGTCTTCTTTAAACAATGGTGCATCTACATCCACTTCATAACCTAGGAAGAATAACCATGCATTTATCTATTCATCTAGACCTACTTCTAGGGCAAATGTGCATACATCTAGGAATAAACATAAGTTCTTTCAAAATTCAACTTAGTCCATTTAGGATTATTTTTGTCTACCCCCTATGTATGCACAAAAAATGCATTCTAATTTATATAAAAATGTTTCTCATGTATATATTATGCCAAGAAACATGTCTCATTCACATCCTAGGCCAAAACCATACCAAATGAGGTCATTTAGGAGTGTTCTATCAAGATTTGCATATAAGAACAATTTTAGACCAAATGTGCATTTCCATAAAGTTACATATGTTTATAATTATTATGGTAGGTTTGGATACTTAGATAAATTTTGTTTTAATAAAACAACAAGTTTCTCTAATTCACCAAAGGGCTTAAGAAGTAGAAAGGTATCTAACCCTTAAGGAACTAAATTAATATGGGGTACCTAAAGTGAAATAAATTTGTTTATTTTATAGGAATTAAAAATTATCAAATGGTATATAAATAATAGATACTTTAGGCACACGACAGATGATGCATCATAATTCATATCCTTAAGAAGCAAAAATGGAGATTTTTTTACTTTTGGAGAGAATGCCAAGGGTAAGGTAATTGACATTGGCCAAGTTGGTAAGAAAAATGCAATTATGATAATATACTTTTGGTGGATGGCTTAAACTATAATTTATTAAGTGTAAGTCAATTATGCGATAAAGATTGTAAAGCTATTTTTTAAGGAAGATCTTACATAGTTTCTATAATTGTTGATAATAGTGTTGTTTTCATTAGAAAGAGAGAAGGATATATATATATATATATATATATATACTATTTATTTGAATGAACTCTCTAGCAATGATATCAAGTGATTTGTTTCCACGAATCAAGATGTTTGGATGTGGCGTATGAGGCTAGGTCATGCTAGCATGGAGTACATTTCATATCTTAGAAATATGGAGCTATGAAAGGGTCTATCTAGAATGAAGTATAAAAAAGACAAGATATGTGATGCATGTTGAATGCGCAAACAAACCAAAGCTTCATTCAAGAAGAAAAATGTGATAATAAATTCTATACCTTTAGAATTATTACATATAGATTTATTTGAACCATCTAAAGTTGCAAGTTTAGGTTGTAAATTGTATGCATATGTGATTGTTGATGATTATAGTAGATTTATATGAGTTATATTTCTTACGGATAAATTTTTTAGATCTTTTGTTAAATTTGCTAAAAGAGTTCGATTAAAAAAAGGTTATTTGATACTTATTATGATAAAATTACTTTTTTCATAACTTTTCAACTTTTAGAACCCCTCAACAAAATGATGTTATTTCAAAGAAAAAAATGGAACTTTACAAGAGATTGCTGGAACTATACTAAATATGTATAGTATTCTTAAATATTTTTCAACAAAATTTATTGCATGTATTTTTCATATATCTAATAAAGTTTATATGAGATCTTACATGGATGAGACTTCTTATGAACTTTATTATGAGAAGAAATCAGAGGTTAGTTATTTCAAAGTTTTACAATACTTTATTTTAAATACCAAAGACAATTTAGGAAGGTTTGATGTAAATTTAGAAGAAAAGCATACACGTTAGTTATTCCTTTACTAGTAGAGCCTATAGAGTGCTTAACAAGAGAACTATGATGATTAGGAGACAATGCATGTCATTTTTTATGAATCAAACCCATTTAATGTCAAGAAGAGTGTTGATAATGATGATATAGGTTTTTCCAAGAAAATTGAGACATTAAGATCAGATGAACCCAGTGAGATTGAAAGGAGAGATGAGAGTTTACCAAGAGAGCGGAGGATTTAGAAAAATCATCCCCTTAACTAAGTTATGGGTGATGGTGGAAGAGGATTAACAACTAAATCATCTTTTATAGACTTGTCCGGTATAGCTTTTATCTCTAACATAAAGCCTAATACCATATATGAAGCTTTAGGTTATGAAAGCTAAGTTTTATTTATGACTGAGGAGTAAAACTAATTTGAAATAAATAAAGTGTGGACTTTAGTTCATAAACCTAATGATCATCAAATCATTGGTACTAAATGAGTGTTTACAATCAAGCTTTTATATAATACTATGAAAAATAAGGTTAAATTGGTAGCTAAGGGTTACAATCAAGAAGAAGGGTTTAATTATGAAGAGATATTTGCATCAATAGCTAGATTGGAGGCTATTGGACTACTTTTGGCATTTGCATCTTGTATGGGTTTTAAGGTTTATAAAATGAATGTCAAAAGTGCATTTCTTAATTTTTTTCATTCAAGAAGAAGTGTATGTAAAACAATCTCTTAGTTTTGAAAACCATAATGCATGAAATCATATTTATAAGTTTTCAAAAGCATTATATAGCTTAAAACAAGTTCATAGAACTTGGTATAAGAGGTTAAGTACTTTCTTGATTCAAAATAGTTTTTTAAAGGATAAGATGGATATTAATATTTTTATTAAGAATCACCACGATGAAATATTAATTATGCATATTTATATTGATGATATCATTTTTGGAGTTATTAATAAAATATTATGTAAAGAGTTTAAAATCTATATGAGTAAAGAGTTTGAGATGAGTATAATGAGATAGCTTAATTTTTTTCTTGGCTTGTAAATTAAGCAAATGAGAGATGGTATTTTCATTAGTTAAGCTAAATATACCAAGGAGTCACTTAAGATGTTTGGTACGAATAAAGCAAAAACTTTAAGAACTCCCATAAGGATGAGGAAGGAAATCCAATAGGTTTAAAGTTGTATAGAGGTATAATATGTAGCTTGTTTTATCATATCGCTAGTAGACTTGATATTATGTTTAGTGTATATTTGGGTGTTGATCAATCGTAAAGAGTCTCATTTGTAGCTGTTAAAAGAATTTTGAGATATTTAGTTGTTACATCATCATTAGGTTTATGGTATCTAAAAAATGCATTAATTGATTTAGTTGGCTATTTGAATTTAGATTATGTCAATAATTTATTAACTAGAAAGAGTACCAAATGTACTTATCAATTCTTAGGAAATACATTAGTTTAATGGTTTAGTAAGAAGCAAAATTCAATGGATTTATAAACTGCGAAGTGGTGTATGTAGTAGTCAGTAGTTATTGTGTATAAGTACTTTGTCTTAAGTAACAACTTAGAAATTATGACGTGGAGGTTACAAAGATTCTTATTAGATGTCATAAAAATAGTTCTATATGCCTAACCAAGAATCCAATTCAACATTCAAAAGCTAAGAATATTGAGATAAGATATCATTTTATAACAAATTATGTGAAAAATGGTGATATAAAATTGAATTTTGTAGATATACAACACCAATTGACTAATATTTTTACTAAACTAATGAATACGAAAAGATTTTTCAAGATTAGAAAAGAATTAAGTGTGATTAGTGGAAGTTTTGTATGAAAATTTATGTTTATACATGTTTCCTAAATTTAGCAAAGTAAAAAAATGATTATTATGCATAACTTTTAACTTTGAAGTATTCTCCTTCATGAAATTGATTTTATAAATTTTTGGAAATTTTTTTCTTTTTATGGCTTCTTAATGATGTCAAAAAGCGGGAGAAATTTTATGTGATATTAATATAAGAGTTTTGTAGAAATATTTTTTTCAAATCATGTTTATGATAAGTTTTTGCGTTTTAAAGCATAATAAGTGAATTTTGGGTAATTTATATGATTTTTTGGCATATTTTGTAAATTTAATGCATAATATATGTTTTTCATGTTAAACAATCATAATATTTGATTTTGCTGCAAAATATGCACAACATGTGATATTGAAGCCTAAACATGCATAATGTGTATATTTGATGCAATATGTGCCTTTATGTTCCCTTTGTAAATTCTTGCTTCAAAATGTATTAATGCATATATTCAAAGGAAGCCAATAGGTTTGCATTATAGTATATTTACTTTGTTGTTAAGTGTGTTATTGTGAGTGTTTAAGATGATGATGATGTGTTTAGGGTTTAGATTTATGTTTTTTCATATTCTTGTTCTTGTTTATATGTTTTGAGTGATAAGTGTTAATATCGGGCATGAACATGATCTTAATTTTTAGAGGAGAAGAAGGAGAGCATAATGGAGAAATCAAGGGAGTCATGACTATGGCCACAGATCTAAGAAGATTGCAAGATCTTCTATCACGATCGTGACATAGGTCACGATCATAACCTTTATGGTAAGAGGGATCACACCATTTTCACACGTTTTGGGAAGTTTGAAGTATTTTAAGGGCTTAAGAGGACTTACAAACCCTAGGAGTCATCCTAAGAGAGTTAAGAAGTATGTAAGGACAATCAAAATGATTTTTAGAGGTTGCTAACAAGAAAGAATAAGGATTAAACAAGGAAATCATCAAGATCAACCAAAGTTTCTAGATTTTTTACACAAGGGGCTAGAAAAGAAGAATCATTAAATTGGAAAATAGTTTCTTATCTCTTTTCTTTCTTACCTTTTTGTATGATGAATTTGAATATTAATGGTTTAATTTACATCATGGATAGTGATGCTAGTCTAATTAACACAATGTATATATGAAAATATAACATAGACCAAACAATTTAGGTAAGCGAACTTCGTTAACAAGTAACATAAAACAGAGTAAAAGAGAGTATCGTACCCAAAGGAAACTAAAATAGACAAGTTAATTAACTCAACGATACACAATTAACTCAGAAATCAAGAATTTGATTGATTTGAATATTACATAAAACAAGCAAGATAAGGAAATATGTAAGATGCAAGATGAACTAAATGCCATAACACTTGACTCAAGAAACTAAAAATGGCTATAGTTTCAGACTTAATTTGGGTTAGATTTCCTAAATTTGACAACAATGGATTAGTTTAGGACTGACCTCACTTAAACAAGTTATACCTAATAGACATAGGCACCCCTCTTCTCTTATACTCCCAATTAACCTACTTGGGATTAAACACTAGAGGCCTAAGATTAAGGTCTTTAATTCTAGGTGTCCTCACACAAGATCCCAAGGTTTGGCCCACTTTTAGGTTCAATTATATTGCTAGATTGATTTTCCTGTAAAATAAGTTCTAATGGTCATGAAACTCATTCTGCTAAGGCTATAATATAGGTTATCAAGCTAAACTAGGGCTCAATAAGCATTCAATCCAACAAAAACACATCTACAAAACCTGTTTCTAACCTAAATCAATCCATAACTTTAGTAAAAAATTGAACTACTCACACATATTAATCAAAAGAACATAATATATGTCCAAAATATGCATATCCATTGATTAATCAATAAAACAAAATCTTTACAAGCTATGAAACAAAAATGCAAAAATCTAAAACAAGATGTTTACTCCCTAAAGATTACTACAACAACGGTTCTGCACTTGAAAGCTCTGAAAACAATAGACTGCTAAAACTAGAAAAATAAAGCAGACACTTAACAAGATTCTCAATAGGGCAATAAACTGACTCTAATGACAACGATAACCCGACTCTAATGACGGAAAATCGACTTTGATGACAAGAATGTGACTCGAATGACGAAACTTGTATATCTTTCTCTCTGCTACCGTCACTCTCCTAAATACGTCTGTCTTCTCCCTTTATATACCTAAGGTTGTGTGTAGTAAATGAAACACAGAAGTTGAATAACAAAATACAAGAGCTGAAGTTAGAGCTCCTAGGTTCGGTTAACCACTCTTAACCATTCGGTAGACCAATGCTTACTTGCAGTCTTCATTTGGTCGGGCAGATCTTCTATTCGGTCGACTAAAAAATTAATTATGAATTATTCGATCGATCGGTGTCAATTCGATTGACTGACCTTCTGTCGACTGAACTCTGCCGTATATGCTCACCAACAAGCTCTAATTGAGTCCAAATCTCCACAATATGCTCCAAAACCAATATAAACATGAAATTAACAACAAAAACTCTATATTGGTATAATTCAATTATCAAATAGGTAAAAACATAATGAAATATACATTATAAAACAATTTAAAATACCCATTAACAATACTCCCATACTTGAATTGTTGCTTGTCCTCAAACAACTCAGTTAAATCCATAAAAGAGCATCTCTTCAAGTAGTTTAAAAA
Organism: Pinacopodium congolense; assembly: GCA_028565735.1. Taxonomy (NCBI): domain Eukaryota; kingdom Viridiplantae; phylum Streptophyta; class Magnoliopsida; order Malpighiales; family Erythroxylaceae; genus Pinacopodium; species Pinacopodium congolense. Next base: position 18,804,341 of record JAOXYD010000003.1, on the reverse strand, counting down.
TAACCAATATATTCTGTCATTTCGCTTTCATAGAAAATCAAGTATATGCAATCCTTCAAACTTCGACAACTTAAGTATCAACCTACTACACATATCATAATCTTTTCATCAATACATATAAACAAAATCAAAGGTAAATGCCATTGATAAAAAATAAGCATAAAATTAAATGAAACTTCCTTACGGTATTCACTCATGTCATTCAAGTGTATAAGAGTTATGTTTCACTCAAAACTTCCTCTAAGAGACTACACTACCATAGGCTTGCAAATTCACCCATTTTCAACTACATAAAGTACATGCCATCATAAATCAAAAGGGCTTTTACTAAGGGTTATAATGGGGCTTAGGCTAAGGTAGGGTAAAAAGGGAAAAGTCTACTCACAAGTAGTTACAAAGCATTAAGTAACATAGGATAATAAAATAGAAATTCTTAAATGTGCAAACAGAATATGGGACTACAACTACTCATCACTATCCAACACTACTGCTTAGCCTTTTTCTTTCTTCACCTTTTTTTTGTCACATCAAATATAAAGGAAGGTAGTAATGGCACAACTCAACAAAAAAAAAGTAGATATGCCTCTAAAATATCTCAAAATAGTATATAAAACAATGGTCCCTAAATTAAAGACATTAAAAGCTTACTCAGTGCTTTATTCAACTTGTGAAAGGGTAAGGCTAGAAGGTTTTTTACTTTCAATGCAACATGATTAATTCAGAAACAAACAAGGTCAAAGGCTCAAAGAGGGTAACAAGGGATAAATGACTTGGTAGGTCATTTAAGTTAAAGGGTTTAAAACAAAGAAGGCCTTAATCATATTTATAAAACATGTAACTAGTAGTATCAAACAGGTTCAGAGCAAGTTTTGAAGGTAATCCACATAGAGAAGCATCACACACAACAAGGAATATACATGACTATGAGATGTAGTCATATAGCTCAAAACCTCACATGTGCTTAAATGAAAGCCATCAAAATTCTATACATTGCCCCATCACTCAAGCATCAATTATTGACTAAGTTTATGGATCTGACTACTTCAATCAATCCATGTGTTTCGCTATCCTCTCAAGCTACCTAATCCAAATTCAATCATGTAACTTAATTCTCATTCCAACTACTTTGACATAATCATATGGTCAAATTCATCAAATTCAACCACAAAATTTTGAGAAAAGATAGGATCCAAGTTAGCTACTGAAAGAGTCGCAACCCTTCAAGTGTGTATCTCTCAACATTAACATCAACATCATCAACAATCTCAAGCCCCCTAACCTTAATATGAACATTGTCCCTAATGTTCCAAGATTCACAAGCAAGCATAAATGGTGGGGAAAAGAAACAACTTCCCTAAAAACGGATCATCCAAGAAACTCCTAACCATTAACCACACAGAACCTACAGAAGAACTCAAAAGAAACACAACTAAAAGTAAAGCATTAAACATAAAGAAACACATCTAAAATATCTAAAAAGAAAACATAAAGAACTACTAACCTGCTGAGAACAAACACTATGATCAAGAAAGGTAAGATGGTGAATCATGGAGGGTAAAGCGCTCCTCTGATTCATCCACAAACTTGGTTGAGTAAAGCTTGGCTCGTTGTCCATTAACCTTAAAGGGCTTCTTATTTTCTCTTTTCACCTCAAGAACTCCAAAAGGATAAACTTTTAGCACCTTAAATGAACCATACCATCTCGACCTAAGCTTTCTTAGAAAAAGGTGAAGGCGTAAGTTATAAAGTAATACCTGGTCACCTACCTGAAAATCTCGGTAGAGGAGCTTCTTATCATGCCACTCCTTATGCAGCTTCAAAAGACAAATCAAAGTTAAGAAATATAGTCGCCTAATATACACGATGCTCCAACTCTACTAGGAGATGACAAGACTTGCCATACAATATCTTAAATGGTGACATGCCTATGGGTTTCTTAAAGACAATCCAATATGCCTAGAGTGCATCATCTAGCTTTAAAGACCAATCCCACCTAGAAGCATTGACAGTTTTCTCTAGAATTTTCTTAAGCTCCCTACTTGAAACCTCAACCTACCCACTAGTTTAGGAGTGATATGATGTAACAACCTTGTGGGTCACCCCATACTTAACAAAAGAGAATCAAACAATTTATTGCAAAAGTGTGATCCCTAATCACTAATGATAGCCTTGGGTGTGCCAAAACTTGTAAAAATTTTCTTCTTTAAAAACTTCATCACAACTCTAGCTTCATTTGTGGGCAATGCCACTGTTTCTACCCATTTGCTAACATAATCCACTACAACCAAGACGTATTGATTGGAGTAAGACTTAGGGAATGGGCCCATAAAATCTATGCCCCAAACATAAAAAAATCTTACAAACCAGTATGTTAGTTAATGGCATGTCATGTCTCCTACCTATATTCCCGATCCTTTGGCACCTATCATAGGATTTGACAAATGCATATGCATCCCTAAATAATGTAGGCCAATAAAAACCACACTCTAGGACCTTATAAGCCATCCTAGATGCACCATAATGTCCCTCAGCCTCTCTAGTATGACAATGATGTAATACAGAGGAAATTTCCTCCTTAAGAATGCAACGCCTAACAATTCCATCCATACAAATCTTAAACAACAAAGGATCATCCCAAAGATAGTGTCTTACCTCACTCAGGAATTTCTTCTTTTGGTAATAAGAAAAATCAAGAGGATAGATATTACTACCAAGGCAGTTCATAAAATCTACAAACTAAGGAGTGGCAATCACAGCCAGTAGATGCTTATCAGGAAAGGTCTCCTTGATGTCCTTCTTTAATGCAGTCTCTATGGCGGCTTCATCTAATCTTGACAGGTGATCAATTACAAAGTTCTTAACTCCCTTCTTATCTCTCAACTCGATGTCAAACTCCTACAAAAGCATCACCCAACAAATTAGTCTAGGATTAGCATTGTGTTTTGTCATTAAGTACCTTAATGCTGCATGGTTAGCATAAATAATGACTCTAGACAAAACCAAATATGATCAAAATTTATCAAAAGCAAACACAACTGCCAACATCTCTTTTTCTGTGGTGGTATACTGGAGTTGTGCACTGTTCAAAGTCCTACTCACATAATAAACAGGGTGAAAAATGTTACCATGTTGTTGGCCTAACACAGGCCCCGCTATAAAATTACTTTCATCACACATCAGTTTAAATGGAAGAGACCAATCAGGGGATACAAGAATAGGAGTAGTCACAAGCATATCCTTTAACAATTGAAAATATGCCATACATTTATCATAAAAAACAAATACATCATCTTTTTCAAGTAACTCAGTCAAAGGTCTAACAATCCTAGAAAAATCTTGAATGAAACGACAATAAAAACCAGCATGGCCTAAGAAACTTCTAATAGATTTATCATTATTAAGTGGAGGAAGTTTCTTAATGACATCAACATTTGCTAGATCTACCTCTAGACCTTTGCTAGAAATCTTGTGACCTAAAACAAAGCATTCCTAAACCATGAAATTACATTTTTCCCAATTAAGCACCAAATGAGTTTCCTCAAATCTGATTAAGAATTTCTTTAAGTTATCTAAACATGCATCAAATAAAGCACCAAATATAGAGAATTCATCTATAAATATCTCAATGAAAGAATCAAGCATTTAAGAAAAGATAGCCATTATGCATCTCTGAAATGTAGCTAGAGAATTATATAAACTAAATGGCATGCGTCTATATGTAAATGTACGATAGGGACATGTAAAATTAGTGTTCTCTTGATCTTCTAGGGCTACCGAAATCTACAAATATCTATTATATCCATCCAAGGCATAATAAAAATCATGTACAGCTAACTTCTCAATCATCTTATCAATAAAAGGTAAAGGAAAGTGATCTTTTTGGGTGACATAATTCAATTTCCTATAATCAATGCACATCCTTCACCTAGTTACCTTCCTAGTAGCTATCAATTCATTCCTTTCATTTTCTACAACAGTGGTGCCGCCTTTCTTTGGCACCACCCGCCCAAGGCTCACCCAATTGGAATCAGAGATAGGATAGATAATACCTATATATAGAAGCTTGACTACCTCATCCTTGATAATGTCCTTTATATGTAGGTTAAGTCTCCTCAAGAGCTGCACCAGTGCCTTACTTCCATCCTTCATGAAAATGCGATGCATGCAGAGAGAGGGGTTAATACCTTTGATGTTGGCAATGGACCACCTAATAGCTTTCTTATGGTCCCTCAATGCTCTCAACAACTGTTCTTCCCTAGCACCTGACAAATAAGAAAAAAATTATAACATGTAAGTGTTCAGGTGGGTTAATAAAAGCATAATTTAAATGACTTGGAAGAGGTTTTAGTTTAAGAGAAGGAGGCTCTTCAATTAAAGGCCTCGGTAAAGGTTTGGCTGGTCATTGGAGAGGCTCATATGCTCTTCAATGATTCCCTTCGTATGTGTGATAGACCTATTTGCCAACTTGAGTGAAATTGTAGTGGGCTTGGGCTCTGCCAATCCTAGCTTCCTGAAAACAGAAAGAGGCATTAAATTAATACACGCACCAAAATCTAGCAAAGTCATATCAATATGTAAATCACTAATAGCATAAGGAATAGTGAAACTCCCTAAATCCTTGAGCTTTGGTGGCAATTTCTTTAGCAAAATAGCTAAACACTCATTCAACTTCACAGTTGAAGATTCTTTAAGCCTCTTTTTATTAGACAGAATTTCTTTCAAAAATTTAGGATATAAAGGCATTTGTACAATAGCCTCTGCAAAAGGAATGTTGATATGTAATTTCTTAAAAATTTCAAGACAACAACCAAACTACTTATCTAAGTGCGTACCTTTTAATCTCTGAGGATATGGGATCCTTAGTCTTACCAAATTTGTAATGGGATTGACAAATAACCTGGGATGCTCCTCCTTAGTAGCTGGTGCTTCCTTTTCTTCCTTACTTGCTTTTGGACTCTCTTCTTCATCATTCTGCTCCACTGCTTCATTCTTTTGCTTCTCCTTATCTTCCTCCAGTTGTCTACCACTTATAAATGTAATTGCCTTCGCACGTTCCCTCAGATTAGCTTCTGTAATAGTAAGCAAGGTTCCAAGAGGTCTCTTTTTAAAAAAATTGGAAATTTAACTCATTTGATTTTCCAAGTTCCTGATAGATGACTTTTGATTTTGCATCCTAACCTCGTTGTTAGATATACTTTGAAAGTAACTCTTCAAGGTTAGATTTTTCTACTAACATAGAACTGATGGCCTTGAAACCAGGAGATGGTTGCCTCTGAATGTTAGAAGGTTGTGCGACTTGATCATTCCTCCAAGAGAAGTTGGGATGATTCCTCCACCATGGGTTATAGGTGTTGGAATATGGATCCCACCCATCTCTATTTGTTGAAATTGCCCATATAATGGTCCTTTTCTTGATTTTAAGCAAAGGGATTCCCAACCTTACATTCTGAAGATTGATGTGAATCTTCGTCACAATGCTCACACATAGCACAACTCTTCATCAATGAACTGGCTCCACCATTTACGCTGTGCATCAAATTATCCAGCTTTCTTCTCAACACATCTATCTTAGCTGATAAGACTACTGTATTATCCATAACATGAGCACCAACAGGTCTTCTAAGATGTCTCCCTGTATGATACTAAAAATTGCTAGTGACCATCTCATCTATCAGTCTATAGGCTTGATCTGGGGTCTTTCTCATCAAAATATCCCCAACAGCTGCATCAATAATACTCTTGGTTGAAGGAGTCACTCAAGTATAAAATGTATTAACTTGCTGCCAAGTGGTGAAACCATATGACTAAGGCATTATGTCATCATATCCCTATATCTCTCCCATGCCTTATATAAGCTGTCATTCTCATACTGTGTGAATGAAGTAATCTCTTTCTTCATTTTAGTAACCTTGGCAGGTGGGAAGAATTTAACCAAAAATAATCTCATAAGCTCATCCCAAGTGGTAATGGACCGTGACTGCAATGAAGCCAACCAAGGTCTAGCCTTATCTCTAACTAAAAATAGGAAAAGCCTCAATCTTAACGCATCATATGACACCCCATCATTCTTAAATAAGTCACAAATATCCAAAAATGTATCCAAAGGGGTGTTTGGATCCTCTTAAGGTCATCCACCAAATTGAGATGCCCTAACTATAGAATTGATACTATATGGGATCTCAAAATTGACTAGTGTAATCGTCGACTTTACAAAAGGAGGTAGAGGTCTATTGTTTTACCCTATAGTTAGATCCATCATAATCAATTCTCTTCCTCCATCAGGATGTTGCATGATCTCTTCTTCTCTACGTGCCATCTCTATAGACTGCTCTTCAATTTTCTCTTCTCATGCGATCGCTTCTTCTGCCTTACTAATTTGAGCTAACTTTACATCCTTTATCAACCTGCGAATAGTTTTTTCAATTTTAAAATCAAGTGGCAAATTCTCAGGCTTATGACCACGAGTGTGTATAAACCAAAGAAAATAAATCAAAAGAAAGCAACAAAGACACTAAAAACTAGAAACAAACTGGCTAAAGCAAAACAAACAAAAGCAATCAATCAACTTTTAAACAACCTAAATAAACAAATAAATGACTAAAAAATAAACTAGAGAAAATAAACATCGTCAAACCTAATCACTCACAATTAGGACTATCCCAGGAAATGACACCAAAAACAACTTGTTAATCTAGTTAAAACAATGTATGTATGAAAATCTAATCCTAGACCAAACAATTGAGGCAAGCGAACCTCGTCAACAAGTAATATAAAATGGAGTAAAACTAAGTACCATTAACTCAGAAATCTAGAATTTGATTGATTTGAATATTAAGCAAAATAAGTAATAAAAGAAAATATGCAAGATGTAAGATGAACTAACTAAAATAACATTTGAATCAAGATGAATAAAAATGGTTAAGGCTTTAGACTTAATTTGGTTATATGCATCCCTCTTATCTTATACTCTCAATTAACCTACTTGATCCATAGATTACTTGGAATACAAGGCATTAAATACTAGATGCCTAAGATTAAGGTCTTTAATCATAGGTGTCCTCAAATAAAATCCTAAGAATTGGTCCACTCTTAGGTTCAAATATGTTGTTAGATTGATTTTCGCATAAAATGAGCTACAATGGTCATGAACTTGTCCTCCTAAAGCCATAATCTAGGTGATCAAGCTAAACTAAGGCTTAACAAGCATTCAATCCAACAAAAACACATCCACAAAACCTGTTTCTAACCTAATCAATCCCTAACCTGAGCCAAAAACAAATTACTCACACATATTAACCAAAGGAAAACAATAAATGATTAAAATATGCATATCCATAGATTAATCAACAAAAACAGAATTTTTACAAGTTATTAAACAAAAATACAAAAGACAAATATATAGCTTGTTACTCTCTGATGTTCTATGTAAATTTTTGGCACTTGAAAGCCCTAAAAACACAAGATTGGAACTGAAAAATGACCTAGACTCTAAAATAAGACAAAAATCTACTTAAAGAAAATGAATGGTAATGGAGATGATGATTTTGGTGGCTCTCTCCTATTTTGTGATGTAAATTTACTATTTATAGTCCCCCTCAGGTTTCCTTTGGGTTTAAGAGTTGATGCTACATCGTTTCATCATGTTTTGGCACTGAATTTAATGAAATGTTGCGTATTGTGCCTTCAACGGTGCTCTGTCTGTTAATCAACGATGGGCCGGATGGTGTCATTGATGGTGCTGGAATCAACCATCAATGGCGGGGTGATCATCCTTCAACGGCACCTTGGTAAGGTGCTGTTAATGCTCTATCCAGCTGCCCATTTTACTAAAAAATCAGTCCAAACTCCTCCAATTTGCTCCAAACACCAAATATTCCTAAAATCAACAATAATAAGTCACAAATGATGCTTTTCTTGCATTAAATGGGCAAAAAAAGTAAATTATATATTCAAAATCACTGAAAAATGCCCATTAACAGACTTCCTAAACTTTAAGCCTATTGCTTAAGTCTGAAGTATAACTAAACTTCAAGATAGGAATAATAGAAATAAGTTAGTGTCTTAACTGCCTTGATTTAGTAAAGACCCTAGATTAAGTATCACTGATCTCTAAATCAGTTAAATTATCAACCATCAAAGCTTAACTAAATAATTTACAAAAAGCAATATGTGGCTTTTTTATAATTGATTGAAAATTTTCTAGGCTTTTTAGATTTGCTTTTATTTATTTATTTTCTTAAATCATAAAGATGATTGTTCTCTAGATAATTGTAATTTGATTAGTACTTATATCATATAAACTTCCTTATGGGATCGAGACATGGAGTCTTACATATACTCCACTTTATTATTTGATTCAATTTGTATATTTGTCGAAAATTTGGTATGGAATTAATTGTTAAATTATGTATTAAAATATTAATTTGAACTAATTTTGTATGTGGCCAACTGCAATCAAGTTTTTGGCACCATTGCTTGGGAAGTGAATTGTAATATTAGGGATATAGCGGTGTCAATTACTCTAAAGTTTGTTTTGTTTGCATTCTTTTCTTTAGTGTGTTTTGTATCTGTTTTATGTTTCGTTTTTCAGTTTTTTTTCTTTGTTTTATTTTTGTTGTCATATTTGTTTGTGTGTTTGGGCATTTTTTGGTGGCTTACTTAAGTTATTAAGAAGATGTGGAGGCAAAATTATCATTGGCTTGATAACTAATGGTATAAGCCTAAAGCTAGGATTAATTGGGGTGATGCCTTTACATATGGAATCACCTTGAAATAAACCTATCTCTAAATTTCACAATGTAAACTCAAATCATTAGTAATAATTATATTTTATTATCATCAAAATTAAGATTAGAACCTCTTTTGGTTCAACAATCTTCCCCTTTTTGATGATGACAAAACATGTAATATCATAGAATGATCAAACACATTTCAAGATGACAAATTCATAACATTTCTTCAATTATGCTAAAAATAACTAAAGCTCCCCCTTAGTTTATGCATCAACATTTTTAAAGCTCCCTTTCAACATATGCAATCCACAGAGTAATAAAATATCACATAAATCTCTCATCTTTTTTGACATTATCAAAAAAAAACTAAAAGGACTAAAAACTTGTGTGTGAACACAAATTAAGAGGAAAAAAACTTTTATAAACACATAAATATCAAAGAGATGCACTATCAATCATGCTCAATTATCTCTTTATCATGCAGAATCTATCCTCACTCATTAGTTTAATGAATATATCGTCTAATTGGTGATGCGTGTCAATAAATTTCAATTCAATATCACCATTATACACATGATTTCTTATAAAATGATGTCTTATCTCAATATACTTAGTTCTTAAATACTAAATTAGGTTCTTGGTTAGGCAAATGGTATTAATGTTATTACACCTAACAGGTATCTTAGTTATCTCTATTCCATAATCTCTAAGTTATTGCCTAATCCAAAGAACCTATGCACAACAACTACTAGCCGCTACATACTCCACTTTGGTTGTAGATAAAGCTACTGAATTTTGCTTCTTTCTAAACCAAGAAACTAATGCATGACCAAGAAATTGACAAATGCCAGATGTACTCTTTCTATCTAGTAAACTACAAGCATAATCTATATTTGAATAACCAACTAACTCAAAGAATGTATTTCTAAGATATCACAAACCTAAAGAAGATGAACCGATCAAGTATCTCAAAATTCTCTTAACGACCAATAAATGAGATTCTTTAGGACTGGATTGAAATCTAGCATACAAGCATATATAAAACATAACATTAGGTTTACTTGCAGTCAAATATAGTAAGCTATCAATCATACCTTGATATTGTTTGACATCTACCAGCTTACCCTCTTTATCTTTATCTAACTTTGTAATGATTGCCTTTAGTGTTCCTAGTGGTTTTGTTTGACTCATTCTAAATCACTTGAGTAGCTCTTTTGTCTACTTGGCTTGGTTTATGAAGAAGAAGTCTTTCATTTTCTTGATTTGGAGTTCAAGAAAAAAGTTTAGCTCGCCTATTATGCTTATCTCGAATTTCCTACTTATACTTTTTGCAAACTCTTGATATAAAACATCATTAGTAGTACCAAATATAATATTATCCACATATATTT
>JAOXYD010000003.1:18775085-18794118 GCA_028565735.1 Pinacopodium congolense | reverse complement strand
TGCCTTAAGTAAGTTTATAACACATGATTAGACGATAATCTTTGTTTATTTGAAATCATAATGCTTATTTTGAGTTGGCCACTTGAAATATGAATTAAGATGGTTAAAAATTTGACAATCTCTACTTTAATCATTTGAAAATTCAGTAAACAACATGGTTTAATTCAAGGATTCGAGAAATCTACCTTGATTATTATGAGGGCACTAATCTTGATTAGGAATTTAGGATTAGAATTTCTTAAACTTTAAGCCTAATGCCTATTAATTGATGAAATAACCAAAGATCCATTTAGGATGGTTAGAGATAAGGTATTGACTTAATCATAGCAATGTTTGGTTGTAATGAAAGCCTTAGATTAATCATTTCAATCCAAATGATAACTCAAGTAATAATTTGAAGCCTAATCCTAAGCTAAGTAATCTTTAAGCAATTTGGAATCCATAAAATTGCTAGGAAAGTTTTTAGGTGTTTTTGGCATAATTGAATCAACTAGGCCCTTAGTTGCAAAGTTCTTAATTTCCTTAGATAATTGTAATCCAATTTCTTTAGTAGTCATACAACCAGTTCCTTATGGGTTCGACATTTTGGAGTCTTAAATGGGCTCAACTTTATTACTTGTGATTGGTACATCACTGTTAATTTGATTTGAATTTAGATTGGAATTTTATGTGAATTGACTGATTAATTGAGGATAATTAGTGATACCAAATCAACTCAACAAATCTCCCACACCGTCTATGTCAGAATCCCTATAAGTTTTCTTGCCCTTTGTCATGTTATTTTTGTTTTTCTTTTCATGTTTCTTTTATTTGTGGTTATAATGTATGACCCTTCTCCATATTGCATTCCTTTTATGTCATTATAGAAATGTGATCATGCATTCATAGATTCTAGTCTTGTTGAATTTTGGTGCATATATTTTTCATGCATTTCATCATATAGTTTAAATATGTCAATGGCTTGATATTGATAAGTAAAATGTTTAAATTATGTGTGGGGAGGTAGCACTTTAATTATTATTTGCATTTTGCATGGAATTTACACTTAATGCATTGTGATGTGTTATACCATGAAATTCTATCATTGTAGTTAGAATAAAATTAAGTTATGTGCTAGAATTTGAATTAGGTTACTTGAGTGGAAGGTGAACCATGTTGATTGATTAAAGTAGTCGGTTGCATAAACATGGTCAGAAATTGATACTTGAGTGATTAGGTAATGTGTGAAAGCATAATGGATTTTCATATGAGCCTATGTGAGGAATTGAGCCTATATGACTCCCTTCTAAAGTTATTTCATTGGCTTTGTTATGTGATACTCTCCTAAGGAGATTGCCTTCAGAACTTACTCTGAACTAGTTTGAAACTATTAGATGCATGTTATATGAAAAGGATTAAGGCTTTCTTTGCTTTTAACACCTTAGGTTAAATGACCCACTTGATTTATTATCCTTTATAACCCCTTATGAGCCTTTAATCTTTTTTGTTCTTAAGTTAAACGCCTTATGTTAAAAAACCCAAAAACTCCATTAGCCTTACCCAATCACAAGTCTAATAAAGTGCTAAGTGAGCATTAGTTTGGTACTCTTCGTTTACATTTTATTTTGAGATGATTTGAGAGGTACTTCTACTCATATTGTGCATTGTATATAGTTGTTGTTATTGTTTCCTTATTATTGTAAAGCAAAAAACAAAAATAAAAAAGAGAAAAAGAATGAATCAAATACACTAGATATAATTAGCAATGGGTAGTCAGTTGTATTCACATACATATCTAAGAAGTTATATTTGGTTTAAAAAAAGAAAAAAAAAGAATGAATCAAATATACTAGATATAATTAGCAATGAGTAGTCATTTCTATTCACATGCATATCTAAGAAGTAATATTTGGTTATCCCTTTACAATTAGTGCTTTATGAACACTTGTGAGAAACCCTTCAATCTTTTTGACTCATCTTAACCCAAGACCCATTACATCCATGAACGAAAGTCTTTTTGATCCATGATAGCATGTAATCTACATGGAAGAAAATTGGTGAATTTGCAAGCCTATAGTAGTGTAGTCCCCTAAAGGGAGTCTTGAGCAAAACACCAATCTTTAAACATTTGAGCGAAATGAGTGAACACTGTGATGAAAATACACCTTTGTTTTATGCTTACCTTTGATCAATGGTATCATAAGTTCAGTATGTTTATGTGTAATGATGAAAACTAATTATAATGTGTATAATAGCTTGATATTCAAGTTCCAAAATTTAAAAGATAGCATGCACTTGATCTTTTTAAATACAAATTTATATAATATAATGTTTGTGGTTAATTTGCTTGAGGATTAGAAAAGGTTTTATTGTGGGGAATTTAATAACTGTGTTTCAAAATATGTTTTTAGGTTATTTTTAGATGTCTTAAGTGTTGTTTTTATATGTTTTAAACTTAGTTAGTAGTAACTTTTGAATCATTTCATTATCTTTTAGGTGTTTAGTTGTTTCCTTATGTTTCTTAGTGTTTAAGGGCAAAATATGAGTTTATTTGAAGAATAGGTTGGTGTACTTTGATGATTGGATGTCCAAGTAACAAATAAAGCTCAAGGTAACACTATATTTTATATAGTTGAATTTCGGAAGGCCGTATGTGTACTTATAGAGCTCCAAATGTTATGAAATTTTACAAGGTGTTAGAAAAACATGTGAGGAGGCTAAAAATAAAATTTCATGACATTTAGAGGTTAGTAGATAAATATATAACAAAAATACCGATCAAAAGTTAAGAGCACGTTTGGTATCACTTCTCATTTTTGTTCTTTATTTTTGTTTTTGTGTATGTGTATTAGTTTATGTGATATTGTTATTGGTTTCTGTATTATTTTATGGATTTCTGTGCTGTATTAGTATGTTGTCTTGTTCAGTTTCTCTGCTATTTTTATTGGTTTATGTGTTTTTAAAAACAAGAAACCAAAAAGAAAAATGGCAGTAATACCAAACAAGGCCTAAATTTGGAAAAGCTGATGTAGTGGGATGACATGGCACAACATTTGCAAGATGTTCTTTATGATATTTTGGACTAAAGAAGATGAGAAGAAACCCTAGTAGACACCATTCTTACCCTAGGGAACATTCAAGGAAAAAAAGGGTTAAGATTCAACAAGTGTTTTTTAGATTTTCAACAAGAGGGCTATTATCATCATCATCACTAATTTTCTCTATTCTTCTACTTTCCTCTTGATGTATAATTTCAATATTGTTTTTTTAAACATGATTATGGATTGGTAAATCTATTTTAGGTATTTTTTTTAATTGTTTATCCAACTTTTACTATATTGATTTAATGCATAGTTGTTTGTGTAAAATTTTAAATTTATAATCACTTTGAATTGAGACATTGTTTTTATTTATTAGAGTTAGGGTGTGCAACAAGAGTTTTTAGCTTAATAGACATACAATTAACTAATTAATAAGTGATTGAAGAGAGATCTTAATTACTTGTTAATTGTCCTTGGGATTGCTTCACGTCCAATTGCATACTTAGGAGTAGTATTGTAAACTGAAAGGTTATAATTCAACTGTTAAGTATTTCAATTAGGATTAATTGATTAGATCTCCAAAGAGGGTAATCAAATCATAGGATATCTAAGATCAAGCACAATTAAATCAATAGGGAAAAAGAAAGATAAACAAGGATAGAATAACCCTTAAGTCTCTTTTATTGAGTATCTTCTCTATTTTACTTTCTTCTACGGTTAAATTCATTCAAGTTTCGTTAGTTTAGTTTAATTTTTAGTTTCTATAATTTTCTTTTACCTTAAACAAACTACAATTCAGATTGTTAGGTGTCTAGAATTAATCTTTGTGGGATTGATATTAGTTATACTATAAGTTATAACCTGTATACTTATAGCGTAGCTAAAACTTGAAAACAAGTTCTGATGGTAGTAAAAAGACAAAACATACAAATTAACCTTTATTTAAATAAAATTAAACAATTACCTAAAGTTTATAAGTTATATCATTTATAGAATAATATTTATATGAAACTTAATAATGGATCATTAAGGATTTTCTAGTATATGAATAAGACCTTTTCCTTTTAGTGAATTAACTTTGAAATCCTTAGTAAATCATGCCTATAAAGGTTGTTCTATGAATATATATTAATGTTAAGGATCAAGTTATAAACACCCAAACTTTAATGGTTTATTTAAATTTAGGTGAAGACCTGGAGGATTTGTGGCGTGCATGTGTATAGCATAATGCAAAAATGGTGTGAAAATTAAATGCTCAAGATCATGTCAAGTTTTTCAAATAAAACAATTAACTATAGGCAAGTGCACCAATCATGTTTTCGTAATATAATAGTAAGTTGAGTATTAATCCCACAAGGAATAATTATTTAGTATTAATGTGAATTTTGAAAAATTAATGAACCTATTAAATTGGATAATTGTAAACAAAGATTAAAACAAATCAACCTAAATTATGTTAAAAATTAGTAAGTTGATACCAAGAGGGTTAAAAGAAACTTAACCCAAAGTGTAACTTAACTAAATTAAACATCTTAGATACTTAAATCAATATCTACTTCTTTTATTTTTTTTTATAAATAAAAATTTGATTAATCAAAAAAGTCTATACAGAATACACAAATAAAGAAACTTTTCAAGCAGGGAAGCCCGCAAAACCCTCTCTAGAAGACAACATATTAAAACCTAAAAAGGGAAAACCAAAAGCAAATCTCTTATAAGAACCTGAGCTAAAGTCTAAGATAGAACAAAAACAAAGCCCCCTACCTTTGAGAAACGCCATAAATAAAGTCCAAACAAGGAAACACCATAAGAGCCACATTACTAAGGAGAAAGTTTTTCTTGTTTAACCCTAGATGGGCCTTAAACAATTGTTTTAGAACCACATCCTTTAGGAAGTCCCTACTGATTACTGCAACCTATGAAAGTTAATAAGGTCTTCCATGCTCTCAAAAAATCTTGGCTTGAAAGGGAAGCCATGAATTGTTGAGTCTTTAGAAGATTCTTCAACATATGAAGCTTCTCTAGGGCTAGTCAAAATGGTAGGATTGTTTTTTAAGATACCTTCCTCTTCCTATTGAAATAACTCTCAAACTGCTCTTATTGTTGATGATGGGAAGCTCCTTACTTTGAGAGCTCAACAATCTACTTTTCATTTATCTTTCAAGAGCTATGCTGGAAAAATGGCATCTCTTCTCAAGGCTGATAGGTTGTTTACTTTTATTTAAATCAATATGACCTAGTATGGATTTAAAACTAGCAAAAAAACATTAGAGGAGATAAACACCTATTAAACATACTAATACCTCTCCTCAGTATTTAAGCTGAGATTTTATAATGTTTGAAGAACCACTTTGGTGAAAATGATCCCAACATCCAAAGTTGTGTCTTTAAAGGTACCGTTATTCCTTTCATGCTAGAGGATATAAACATAGGTAGAAAGAATGTTGATGAGGATGTTTATGTCAATATTTCTGTGAATATGGGGGTTGCAAAACCATTATAAGATGGCAAGTAGGGTGACTAGGTTAGGTAACTAGTGCCTTTGAAAATGAACACTCAAAGAATAGATTGTTTATATTCTCATTATTTGAGAAGCATAGGGAGTATAAGTTCAAAAAATTTGAAAAAAGAAGTTTGTCTTTAGTTTGCAATTTGTTTTGGAAAGCTAGCAAAAGAATAAAGAAACATCTTAGGCGAGCTTTCCTATGCTAAACAAACTTGTACCAAAGGACAGGTAAGATGGGAGGTTTTGGGCTCTTATATGTTGAAGAATTTACGTAAGACTTCGTAAGATTGGCCAGCCATTCCAATCTGTCTCTTTTGGAGCGTGTAGGTTGATAAGGTAGAAGATTGAGATTCCAAATTGTCCTATTCATAGCTTCACTCTAATACCAACTATTATCTCTAATGATATCAAAGAATTTTGCATTCAAAAGCAAATAAGATCCATTGATCAATTTTAGAGCAGAGAGATCCAAAAGGATGCCTCTTGAAATAGTTCCAAATAAGGTCCTTAAATTGAAGAAGTTTTCTCCAACTCCAAGAACTATTATTATTACGTTTGACAGCCTAGAAAATCTTACAACTGACAATGATAGTATTCTCCCATTTGACCCATAATTCTTCGGAATCATTAAACAAAAACTAGATTACAAAACCATAAAATGTGGTGAAATATAATTGGCAAAATATTAATAAATAAAATTAAACATAAGCTATCCACTTCATTCAAACATTAAAATGTAATTTTTCTTGACAAGTAATACCAAACGAAGGTCCAAAGAAACAATGAAAGCAAGTATAAAGTAAAACAAAGTAGAGATTTTAAGTGTTCACGACTTTAAAACTTCCTTCCTTAGCCTTTTTACCACTTGCCTAATAATCCAAGCTCTTTAACACCTTGAACGATAACAATAAGAAACAATGAAAACCAAATATAGAGAAAAATGAAGTAGTAGTAATTATCACAAGCATCTTTCTCCTAGCCAATAGCATAAAACTTCTGGTTTAACTTAACACATCAATAAATTCAAGACAAATTCAAAGGAACAATGATAACCAACTATGGAGGAAAACGAAGTACAATTAGAGAAAGCCTAATGAAATGGTAACTCCTCTCCTAAGATTCTTTCTCTTAGCCAACCATACTGACTCCTTTTTATGCCCTTGAAGCTCTTCTCCCTTAAATCTTGTTATCTTCAACCTCTAAACTATCAAAACCTTGATTGAGAGTTAGTAGAAAATGAGAATGATGGTGGCTAGATTGTGCAAAGAAAATTAGAGCCTCCAAGCTCTCTTCGATGTTCATTTCATGTGCTATTTATAGCATTTAAGCTCCTTAAGGTTAGAAAACCTAGAATGATAAGTTGGCATAGGAAAGTTAGTGAAATCTCATGAATATTCCAATTTTGCTACACTTTGGGACCACTAGAATGTTTGTTAGGTAGATCACAATAGCAATCTTTGGGCACCATAGTAGCACAGTTGTGACCTTTTGAGAGCATAATTATAATAATAGTTAACCAATAATGACAAATCACATTGTGCTCCAAAAATGGCTTCCAATCTTGCTCCTTTATATGATTTTCATTCCTTGAAAATTCCTAATACCTAAATATCATACAAAAAAACACTATAAGGAGTACAAATTATCAAATAATGTGCAAATTAAGGTAAGAATTATATCTATAAGCATGTCATTGTACACATTAATAAGGATTCCTACCTTTATCAATAATAAAATTTGTTACTACTAATGATTCTGTGTTAGACAATATTAATAATTTAATTTTTCAAATAATAAAGTGATATTTAAATAATCAAGTGGTATATGAAAAATAATGCAATATATAAATAAATAATGGATTTATTGGACCATTAAGAGCCAAGATATATCTGCCAAGATAAGGAGAATGTTGAAGGTGTGGTCAAGTGAAGTATACAACATTACAAGATCAAAGCAATTAAGGATGGCTAAAGATAAAAATTATGTCAAAAACATCTAAATTTCTTTTAACTCTCTAATTTTTATTTTAAATTAATTTAATAACTCAAAGATATATACATATATATATCATTTCATATTAGGTCTCAACACATTATGTTTTGAATCTTCAAAAGGACATTTTTGTTGAGGTTAGAAAAAATTACTTAAATAGGATAATTTTAATTATTTTAGAGTAAATTTAATAAAAGAGATGAGTTAGTCACTTTTAAAATCCCCAAAATATGTTTAAAATAATGATTCAAAGAATTAGATACATTTTTTCAATTGAATGACAATATATTTTTAAGATACATTTTGTCTCATCAATAGGTTCACCTACATCCCATATAGGTTAACTCCTTTTATGTCTTTGAGATAGGTCTACCTTTAAGGTAATTAGGTTGACTAATATCATAGAACCATTTAGGTTAGGTTATAGAGGTTTTGCATAATTTTTGAAAACTATTTAGTTAAGACAAATTCAATCAAATAAGATGTGAACCTAAAACCTTAAACAACATGTTAGAACTTAAACATTTTAAAGAACAGTTTTGTGTCTAAATACTATGTTAATATTTATGATTGCTTTAAACAAAGGATTTATAAATATGTTAGTTCTTGGTTTTTTAAGAACTTAATGATGCTTAGTTGAGCGTTGTAAAAATTTGGGGTGTGTTGAATCAATGAAAATTCCACCTTATTTTGAAATTAACAAAATAAACTTTATTAAAATGTTTTGATGTTTTTAAGGTTTTTAAAAGATATGTATGTTGATGAGGTGTTAAGGAAATAAGTTTTGAAGTCTTTAGGCTAAATGAAGCTTTTGATGATCAAGTAAAGAGGAGCTAATTTTGAAGACCAAATTAGGTTTTGAATAGGTTTACTATTATATTTTAATGTAATTTTTACATGACAACATTATTATATTTAAAGGGCTCAATTTATGAATAATTACATTCTTGTTCAAATTACACATATAGATTGCATAACAAAGACGAAAACATGTCGGAAATTTTTTAAGATACTCATTTTGATGA
Organism: Pinacopodium congolense; assembly: GCA_028565735.1. Taxonomy (NCBI): domain Eukaryota; kingdom Viridiplantae; phylum Streptophyta; class Magnoliopsida; order Malpighiales; family Erythroxylaceae; genus Pinacopodium; species Pinacopodium congolense. The sequence goes on along the minus strand of JAOXYD010000003.1, from coordinate 18,785,575 downwards.
GAAAAATGTTTTTAAGGAAGTTTTGTGTGTGTTATTGTTAGGGGTCAATTTAATTGTGTTTTCAAGTGAATTTTATATTTTGTCCCTTATTTTAGTGCTTAATTATTTAATTATTGTTTGGAAATGTTTAAATTATAGATGGATGTGAATAATTGAGGAATTTCATAAAAAAGGAGGAAAAAAAGATGCATTTCAAGACATCAATGGTGGTTTATGCGAACCCACGTTAAGGCCTTCTATAACCCACGTTGAAGGATGCAGTAGTAGACTATCAATGTGGGATTGATTGCCTATCAACAAAGTGATTGTTCATCAAAGTCTAACCATCGTTGTAGGTATAGGCATAAAATTTCCACAATTTTGGCTAGCTCGTGTTAAACAATGAATAACTTTTCTAGTGAGGACAAAGGAGGCTATCCTTAACCTCTAGAAGTGGAGAATTTTAGAGAGACAAACCATTTAGAGATCAAAGATAAATTTGAAAATTTATCCTTAGTTCTCTTTATTGTTCTTAGGCATTCTTGGTTTCAAACACTTGTAATTAATATTTTGAGTTGATTTATGACTTTCGAGGTGTTGAAGCATATTTTTCATACTTGTATCTCAGTTTAGAGTTCATATTTGATGTTTCTAAGCTTAGATTGCATTATGGATTGATTTTGTTTTAAGATTAATCAAAGAGTCTTTCTTAACTTATCTATTTTCATGTTCTTTAATTATCATATGGTTTAATTGGCAATTTTGAGTTTTTTTTTTTGAGAGCTCAGATCATGTTTTAGAGCCTGTAAAAAAAATTCTAGAGCTTATCTAGGGTTTTTTAACTCAAAAGTCATTATATATAATATTTATTTTGGTTTAATCAAAGTTTGTTGTATAAGATGCATGTTTTTCTTCCTTTAGTTAATATGTGCAGCTAATTTGATTTATAGCTAAGGATTGGTTAGTAAATGATTTAACTTGAGCATGTCTTATGGTTTGATTTTCATTTATTCAAGGGTTGAAATCTCTCTTTTTAAACTGGTCACTTCAAAAAAGAGTGATAGATAATCTTATGAGAAATCTATCTAGGTTGTTGGATTAATCAATAAACTACATAATTTAATCATTGTATGACGAAAACCTGATTAATTGTGAGAGTTTTATTACTAAGATAAGAGATCTTGGTATTAAACTTCTTAGTCTTTAAACATATATCCCAAATTTGATGAATGAGCAAACATCAAATAAGGATTCATAATTAAAAAAAACACATACTCTTAACCATAGCTTTATCTTGAATTTTTAAAGATGCGTTAAATTAGTTATCATAAGTCTTAATTGTTCAATTAAATCATTGAAGCCCTCATCCTTAGCAAAATGTTTAGATTTGGTAATTTTTAAAAGCAACTTGACTTCTGTTACATTATTTGAAATCAGTTATGTTAGTTTAGCATTTTTGTCTTTAAAATTAACGATTTTGATCTTTTTCAATAATTGTAAGCTAATTGACCTAGTAATTGTAGTTGTTTTCTCATATGATCAACATCTAGACTCCTTTGGTCCACTTTATTACTTGCAATAGTTGCACTTACCTGTACGTTGGTTTTTAATCAAGTTTTAAATTGCAGTAAAATTTTAAATTAAATAAACTAACAACAAGTTTTTAGCACCATTATTAGGGAATAAACTAGAATACCAGGAATAAATTTGTGTCAATTACTCTATAATTTGTCTATATTATTGTTCTAAATTTTCTGAATTTTAGTTTTGAGTTTTTCTGTTACTTTTTGTTATTTGTCTTGCATAGTTTACTTGCTTAGGTTGAATTTTATCTATTTTTAGTTATTCAATTATTTTGCATGCATACACGAGGTCAAAGGTCAAACAACTAAATTTTAATTCAAAACTTAAGTATACACTTCTTAAGAAAAAGAAAGAATCTCAAACTAGTACATCTGATCCATTAGAAGTAAGGACATCTAGTGAAATAGAATTTGAACCAATAGACATGACCTACAGGAGCATGTAGTTATTTGACCTCATGAAGAACATAGGGAATCGACCATGATAGACTTGGCTATGGGAAATAGAGGTAGACTTATGGTTAGTTAGCATTGTCTAACTTAGGGTAAATGCCAAGAGTTTTGAAACACCTTATGGCAATATTTCCATAGTCAAGTCTTCATAGTTTGATGGATCAGCTTTAGAGGATCTGAATAAGCATTTACAAAATTTTTCAAACATTTGCGATCTTTTCAATAGAAATGGGATTTCAGAGAATCCAATTAAGCTTAACATTTTCACTTTTTCTCTTTGAGAAAAAGCTAAAGCTTGGTTATCTACTCTTTAGCATGGTCCATTACTGTAGGGGATGATCCTATGATTCTTTTCTTAGCTAAATTCTTTCTACTAGCTAAGATAACCAAAATGAAGATCGAGATTTGCTCGTTTATATAGTATGAGAATAAGAGCTTGTGTGAGGCTTGGGAGAGGTTTACAGAAAAATTGTCTAAGTGTCCTAGTCATGTTCATCACTTGGCAACAAGTAGACATTTTTTTACACTAGATTCAAACCTGTTACTATGACCATCATAGATGCTATTGCTGAGGGTGGTTTGATAAATAAATAAAAAAGACCCTGGATGAAGCTTATAGGTTGATTAAGGAGATGGCAAGTAATAACTTCCAATATCATTCAGAGCATCACCTTTAGAAACCACATGGAGCTCATGTTATCAATGATACGGTAGCTTTAGCAACCCAAATGGAAATCCTGAATAAGAAGCTAGATATTTTTGTGATTGAAGCTAGTAGTATTACTTGTGGAGGAGCTGTTAAGTGTGAAAGTTATAGAAGTAGCTTCCTTTCATATTTATAGTGTCAAGTAGGAAGCCCTTTTTCCTGTGACCTAAACAAGCCTAATTCGTAGGAAATTTCAATAAGTAAAGAGGAAACCTAAAATTAAACACTTACAACCCTGGTTGGAGGAACCATCCCAATTTTTCATGGAGTAACAATCTGAATTACCAATAAATACCTTTAGCTAAATCTTAAAAAGCCCCTCTATCTAGATTTAAAGCCAATCAATCCTCACAAGAGAAGTCTACTTTTGAGGAGACCATGTTTAAATACGTCTAATCCAATGAGTTTAGGATGAAAAACATAAGTCTTCCAATAAGAACCTTGAGACTCAGGTAGGACAAATAGCATAACTCTTATAGGGGAGGTTACTCAGTAAGTTGCCTAGTACTACTAAAGCCAACCTTAGAGAGCCGACGAAAGCTATCACCTTGAGGAGTGATAGAGAGGCCAAAGGTGAAAGAAGGAAGATAGAAGAGAAAAGAAAGCAACTTGCGGAGAGTGTAAAGAGACAAAAAGTTGAAAAGAGTGAGAAGAAGCAAGAGAAGGAAGTCAAAGGTGAGAGTATTGAGAAGCCAACTAGGTTGTTTGCATATCCAAATGTCCAGCCTTATAAACCTAGGATTTTATACCTTTAAAGATTGAAAAATGCCAAACTCAATAAATAATTTGGGACGTTCTTAGAGATGATAAAGAAATTACACATTAATATCCCATTTATTGAGGAAATTTCCCAAATTCCCTTCTATGTGAAGTTTTTAAAGGAGATTATGTTAACGAAGTGGAGATTGAAGGAGTACTAAACTCTTAACTATAACAAGTAGTGTTTTACGATCTTGCTAAAGAAGTTACCTCTAAAAATTAAGGACCCTGATAATTTTACCATTCCTTACACAATATATATCTTACAAATAGATTTGATGATTCTTTGAGTAAGTATTAACTTGATGCCCATATCTATCTTTAGAAAGTTAGGATTAAAAGAGCCAAAACCCACTACAATCTTGCCACAGTTAGCTAATCGATCTATTACATATCCTAGGGGAATCATTAGGACATTCTTATTTAAAAAATACATTTATATTTCTCATTAATTTCCTAGTTTTGGATATGGAGGAGGATAGTATAATTTCAATCATTTTAGGTCAGCCATTCATGGCTACATCTAGGGCACTAAATAATGTTCATGGTGGGAAGCTCATCCTTAAGCTTCGGGATGAAGAGGTTGAGTTTAATTTTTTCAAGGCAATGAAGCATCCCTCTATTTTTTATTAATTTAACTTCATTAGAGTTAGCACCATTTTGAGTGATCCATTTGTATTCCTTTGTTTAAACCCACTGAGCGAGGCAGTGATTCATCCATATTCCTTAGAGTTAAAGGAGGAGAAGGTTAAGGTAGTGATAGTTGAGTTTGATGCTAGGAAGGAGTCTTCTTATTGGATTCAGTCTAGGAAGTTCTAGCCTTTAGAATAAAAGATCAAGACCCTTCCAAAGACATATGTTGAGAAGCCATAGAATCTTTACCTTAAACGATGAAGAAATGCTTATGAAACAACTATAAAGAAAAAGAAAAGAACTATAATCCTAATGAAAAGCATGCATTATGGTGAAGGAGGAGAAGGTAAAGTGTCACAAAGGGATAATCATTACTCAGACCTATCTATCAACATGGGCAAATATAATTTAGCTCATTGTCCATTTATCTTAAAGGGGTTTTCATTTCTCTCTTTACCTCAAGAACCCACCTCGAATTAAGTTTCATTAGAAAAAGACAAAGATGGGAGTTATAAATTAATACCTTTTGACCTACCTTAAAGTCATAGGGAACAAGCTATTTATCATCTCACTTCTTTACACGTTCCATATATAGCTTCGAATGGAGATAAGCATCCAAATAAAACTACTCAAGATTGTGAAGCTATATAAGTCTCTTAGCACTACTCGCAAGGTAGTCAACATAGTCTGTAAACCATGGAGGGGCTATTATAGCCATTAGATGCTCGTTAGGAAAAGTCTCTTTAGCATCCTTACTTGTCTTGCTCTTTATGGTAGCTTCATCTAACCTTGATACATGATTAGTTACAAAGTTTTTAGCCCCCTTTTTTATTCTTAAACTTAATACCGAATTCCTAAAAAATTAGAACTCAACATATCAATCTTGGCTTGGATTAGGGTTTTGCCATCAAGTATTTTAAAGCTACATGATTTATGTAAAAAATAACTTTAGAAAACACCAAATATGATCTAAACTTATCAAAAGCAAACACAACTACCAACATCTTCTTTTTGGGGTGGTATAACGGCGTTGTGCATTGTTTATTGTTCTAGTAATATAATAAATGGGGTGAAAAATCTTACCTTATCTTTGGCCCAACATAGCCCCTACTATAAAATCACTTGAAAGAGATCAATCAGGAGATACAAGTATAGGTGCAGTTACAAGTTTGTCCTTTAACAGTTGAAAAAGTGTCATACAATTATCATCAAAAGCAAACACAACATCTTTCTCAAGCAATTTAATTAAAGGTCTAGCAATCTTTAAAAAAAATCCTTAATGAAATGTCGATAGAAACCAGTATGGCCTAAAAAACTCTTAATATATTTAACATTGTTAGGTGGAGGAAGTTTCTTAATGACACCAATTTTAGCTGGGTCCACCTCCATGCCTTTACTAGATATCTTGTGACTTAAAAAAATGTATTTCTAAACTATGAAATGACATTTTTCCCCAATTAGGCACTAATAGGTCTCTTCGCATCTAGTTAAGACTTTCTCCAAGTTATTTAAACATGCATCAAATGAAGTGCCAAAAACAAAGAAGTCGTCCGTAAAAATCTCAATATAAGTTTCAAGCATGCCAGAAAATATACCCACCATGCATCTTTGAAATGTAGCTGGAGCATTACATAAACCAAATGGAATGCATCTATGTGCAAATTACTATAGGGACATGTCAAAGTCATTTTCTCTTGATCTTCCGGGGCTACTAGAATTTGAAAATAACCATTATATCCATCTAAGGCACAATAAAAGTTATATCTAACTAATTTCTCAATCATATGATCAACAAAAGGCAAAGGAAAGTGATCTTTTCTAATGGCATCATTTAACTTTCTATCGTCTATCCATATTCTCTGCTCAGTTATTTCCTAGTGGCCATCAGTTCATTCTTTTCATTTTCCATCATAGTGGTGCCTCCTTTCTTTGGCACCACTTGCACAGGATTCACCTAACCGAAATCAAATATAGGATAGATAATACCTACATCTAGAAGCTTTACTACCTCAACTTTTACAACATCCTTCATATGTGGGTTGAGTCTTCACAAGGGCTGAAAAAATGCCTTACTTCTGTTCTCTATAAAAATGTGGTGAGTGCAAAAGGAGGGGTTAATAACTTTGATGTCTGCAATAGTCTATCCAATGGTTTTCTTGTGGTCTCCAAGTTCTTTTAGAAGCCTTTCCTCTATAGTATCTATCAAAGAAGAAGAAATAATGATTATTAAGTACTCAGTTAGATCTAGATATACATACTTCAAATGACTAGCTAAGGGTTTAAGGTCTAGAGAGGGAGGTTCTACAATTAACGACCTAGATGATGACTTGGTTGGCCTTTTGAGTAGCTTATAAGCTTTGTATTGTGTCCATTATGCTTGCTCCAATTTAGCCTTATGACTTTCGAAATCGTCTTACAACTTCTCGCTTATATCTTCAAGCATGCCTTATGTTTCCTCCTCTAATGATCCTACACAAATAATAGAATAATGATCATTATCTGAAGAGTATACATCAATAAAATTACATGAGTCAAGAGCGTATGGATGTTTCATAGCTGAAGTGAAACTATGGTAGGTTTGTACTATACCAATCCAAGGTTCTTAAAAACAGAAAGAGGCATCAAGTTAATTCTCGCACCCAAATCCATTAAGGCCTATCTAGATGTAAATCACCAATAGTACAAGGAATAGTAAAACTCCTAGATCCTTGAGTTTTGGCGACAGCTTCTTCAATAAGATGGCTGAACACTCTTTATTAAGCTTCATTGTCGTATACTCTTCAAGCCTCCTCTTATTAGACAAAACTATCCTTTAATAACTTAGCATAAAAAGGCATTTGTGTTATATTATTAGTAAAGGGAATGCTAAAAGTAGCTTTTTAAATATCTCAAGGAATCTACCAAACTGCTTATCTAACTATTTACTTTTTAACCTCTAAGGATAAGGGATCTAAGATCTTAGTGGATTTGTAATAGTGTTCGTAAATAACCTTGGATCATCCTCCTTTATAGTTGGTGCTTCCTAATCCTCCTTGCTTGTTACTTAACTCTCTTGTTCTCCACTCTTCTTTGCTTCTTCCTTCTTCTATTTACCCTCAACTCCCTCAAGTTGTCTACCACTCCCTCATGGTTTGGCCTCTATAGTGCTAGGCAATGAACCCGAAGTCCTTTCCCTTAATAAGCTAGTAATCTAGCTCATCTAGTTCTCAAGATTTTTGACAGAGGCTTCGTGATTTTTCATCCTGGCTTCCATACTAGAAATATAATTCATGAGCATCTCATTATAGTTTGATTTCTCTAGTAACATAGCGTGAACCTTGAAACCTATATGTGATGATCTCTAGACATTAGATGGTTGTGCATTCTGATTATTGCTCCAAGATAAGTTAGGGTGATTTCTCTACCTAGGATTGTAAGTATTAGAATATAGGCCCCCTCTTTACCTTTTGTAGTTGCCCACATAATAAGCCTCTTCTGGTTTTTGTTCAAAGGGGTTCCCAACTTAGCATTCAGAAGATGGATGGGAATCATCACCCCAATGCTCACACATAGTACAGCTATTCATAGATGAGCTTAGACCCCCTTTATAATATGCATAAAACTATCCAACATCCTAGTAATCACCTCCATCTGAGCTGACAAGGCCACTATATTATTTACTACATAAGCACTTGTAGGTTTTATAGGATGCCGATCTATGTGGTAATAAAAACTACTTGTGGCCATCTTATCAATCAACCTATAGACTTGCTCTAATGTCTTCCTCATTAAGCTACCCCCTACTGCTACATTTGTGGTGCTTTTAGTTGATGTTGTCAATCCTGTACATAAGATTTTAATGTGCTACCATATAAAGAATATATGACTAGCGCACTGTGCCAACATCTCTCTAAATTGCTCCCATGCCTCACATAAAATTTCATTCTCATATTGGGTGAAAGAGGTGATATCATTCTTCATCTTTGAATCCTTAGTAGGTGGGAAAATTTTACTAGAAATAATCTCATCAACTCATCCTATGTAGTGATTGATCCTAACTGCTGTGTGGCCAACCATGTCCTGGCTCTGTCCCTTAGGGAAAATGGTAATAGTCTCAGCCTTACTATATATAAAATGGTTTCTAAATGGGTATTTGGATCCTCCAAAGGCAATCCACTAAGCTGAGATGCCCTGACCATTACTATAATGCTATGGGTGATCTTGAAATTCACTACTGTGACACTAGGCTGCAGAATGCTGAGCATAGGTAGATTATTGTGCCCTATAGTCAAATACATCATGGTTAAATCCTTTCTCTCTTCATGATGCTGTATAATTTCTTCCTTACACTATTCCATTTCTACAAACTATGCTCCTCTTTCAGGCTGCTTTTCTCTAACCTCTTCTTCTATTTTATTACTTTCAGCCAATCTAGCTTCCTTTCCCAACCTCCAAGTAGTTTTCTTAACCTCAGTATTAAATGGCAAAGTCTAGGAACTTTGACCACAAGGGTGCATAAACAAATGAAAACAAACAAAAAGAAAGAAATAAAAGAACTAAGAAATAGAACTAAAACACACCGTGACAAAGCAATCAATTGAAATAAGTAAGAAAAAATGAAGCAAGAACTAAATCTCAGATAATCAACACTATTTAAACCTAATATTTCAAAATTAAGATCCCCGACAATTGTGCCAAAACTTGTTGCATTCTAACTAAATGCAAAATAAACCCAAAAACTAGACTAAATAAAAGGCAAGCGTACCTTGTCAACAAGTAGTATAAAATAGAGTAATATGAGTATCTTACCCAAGATATCTAAAGGTACAAAAATATCAATTTAAACGCTACGCAACTATTTAGATAACCAAATTTTGATTTATTTAAAAACGAATTAAAATAAGCAAACTAAGAAAAATGCAATGTACAAATTATGAATTGAATGCAATTAAACTCTACCTCAAGACTAACATTAGTAAGGCATCGGATTTCAATTGGATTGGTTTCTTAAAATTGATTTAAGATATACTTCACTTAAACAACTCACACCCAATGTTCATGGAATTTGTTTTCTCTTTTAAACTCAGTTTACCTATTTATTTCATAGATAATTTGGAATAAAAGGAATTAAATACAATAAGCCTAAAATTAAGTTCGTTAACCCTAGAAATCCTCAGGCAAGATCCTAAAGTTGGTCTACGATTAGGTTCAATGTTACTTGATTGATTTTTCAAAAACTAAATGCCAATGGTTATGGAATTAAATTATTTGAGGCCTTAATCTAGGTGTTCAAGATAAATTAGGAAAAATGAGCATTCAAAGAAGCAAAATCCAATCACATAAACTATGTCTTAATCCAAAATCAATCTTAACCTTAGCCAAAAGTAACCTACTCATGCATATTCATCAAAAGAACACAAGCCATGGTCATAACATATGTTACCATCGAATGAATCACAAAATATAGTCAATATTAGTGAAAAATGAAAAATAAAATCACCAATAAAAAGATGGACACTCCCTAAAGTTTTCTATACTGATTTGTCACTTGTAAGCTCCCAAAACCAAAGATTAAACCTAAAAAATAGACCTAGACTACCAAAAAAAAAACCCTAACCATATGATGTATATTTGATTGTATCTATCTTAAAAAGCTATGGAAAAGGATGTATATGATGCTATTAATTCGTCCTCTAGGTGTCGTTAGGTTTTGGGCATGATTTGGCGTCATTTTATTGTGTTTTTCCCTAAAAAAATAAGTGAAAAGTTGCCTAAAGTGACCAAAATGGTGGGCTAGACAAACCAATAAGGCCCCCTAGGAGACCACCACATATGTCTGAAATTTGAAGACATACGGACGACTAAACTGGAGCAATACAGTGGGCTAGGCATCTCGATATAGTGGGGTAAGTCAAACTGCCATATTGCTTTTGGAACTCAACCTTTTTTCCTCTCTTTTCTCCAAGTCACTCCAAAACTCCTAAATTACTCCCCATTTTTGTAGTTTATGCATTAAATGGACAAAAACATAGAAAATTGTGCATTCAAAATCGATGTAAAACAACCCATTAACATCATACTATTCCTAATAACAAATAATTAGGTCCCTAAAAACGGTGTCAAAAATTTGTTGTGATCTATATCTAATCAAATTCATTCTGCTTTTAACTTTAAACCAACTAAACGCAAGTATACATTGTCAACAAGTAATATAAATGTGAATAACTGAGTACCATATTTTACTGATCAATTTGCAAAAATGAAGTAAAATGTTGTTTAATTATTTAAATGATTTAGGTTTTGATTAATGAGAGTTAAAACTAAGGGGTCGTTTGGTATTGCTGTAGGTTATAGTTTTTAGTTGTTGTTTTGATATATTTGTATTGATTTTTGTGTTT
>JAOXYD010000003.1:18749725-18762692 GCA_028565735.1 Pinacopodium congolense | reverse complement strand
TCATAATGGATTCTTCTTGAAACATACATATCTTTAAGATTAACATCATAAACTCAAACCATTAGTAATGAAACATGTTTAGTTATCATCAAAACCAAGATTGGAACGTCCCTTGGTTCAACAAGGATATTTTGATTTTTTTGTTTGTTATTCCTTTGTCATTCCAAGTTTATATTTTCAAACCAAACACTAGCATATAAATTCTTTAATATTAAACCAAATAAAGTAATACCTATTTCATTATATTCCCCATCTTTTCTATTCTTAATAATAACTATTGTATTCCTTATCTATTACAGCCTTTAAACTAAGTATACTGTAAGTCTCATTTTTTCAAATTATCAAAGGAAGCTTGTGAAACAATTGCACAATATACGCAACGTGCAAAAAGCATGTTTGATCAATTGGCTACCTTAGGTTGCCTGGTTAGTAAGGATGATTTGATTTAAGTTACAGTTCGGGATCCTCATATGCTCTTTTTACTTGCTCATTATGACATCGATTTGATGATGTGTTATTTGATGATCTTATTGGGTTTCTTCTTAGTGAAGAAGAAGACCTGGTTGTTGAAAGTAATTCAAAAGAGATACTTCTACTAATAGCTCATCTTGCAACTCACAATAATTCTGCTCCTCCTCCCAAAATTTAATTCATGGACAAGGTGGAAGGAATCAACGTGGAAGGAGAAGAGGTGGTGGTAGAGAAAATCAACCTAGTTTTGGACAATTTTTAAATCCAAAATTTCAACCAAATTATATATTTAATATGCCAACTTCTCATTGTCATAATTATTATGGTTTCAGTCATTACGTAAGACAGTGTCCTTCTTAGCGATCTAGTTCATATAATCGTCAACTTTCCCTTCAGTTTTCAAAACTAGTTGCCAACTTGGTGGCCTTATCCTTTACACTGAATAACAGCCAACAATGGGTTCTTGACACTAGTGCAGCACATCACTTAACACATGCTCTTGAAAACTTATCTTTGCATTCTGAATATCGGGGTCTTAATGAGGTAAAAATTAGAAACGGTAAATCTCTTTCAATCTCCAATATTGGTTCTTCTATATGTCATTCTAAAAATAGTTCCTTTTATTTAAATAATTTCTTACATATTTATACTGCCTGCACTAATCTGATTTCAATTCATTCTTTCACTATTGCTAAAAATGTTTCTGTTGAAATTTTGCCTAACCATTTTGAAATTAAGGATATCCACACGAAGGAATTGCTTTATATAAAGCCGAATGATTGTGGTCTTTATTTTATACTTCTTGACCTTATTCAATAGTTTACAAGTTCTTCTCAAGTAATGGTGGCGTAAAGTCTTTCTCATTGGTACTCTATTCTTGGGTATGCCAATATGAAAATTGTTCGGCAAGCTCTCAAAAATTCCTTTTATTAGTAATAAAAATTTATCTACTTTTCATGCTTGTAATATTAACAAAAGTCATAAGTTACCATTTTCCTTATCAGATTTTCGTGCTTCTAAACCTTTAGAATTAATATGTTCAAACGTTTGGGGACCATTCCCAATTCCTTCTAATGATAGAAGTCGTTATTATGTTCTTTTTTATGATCATTACAACAAATATAGTTGGATTCATTTTTTTAAGTATAAATCTGAAGTGTTTAGTGTGTTTATCAAGTTCAGACATTGAGTTGAAAACTTTTTGTATACCAAATAAAGTCGTTTTAGACAGACTGGGGAAGTAAATTTATGGCTTTGTCTAAATATCTCCTTGAAAATGGCATTACACAACGTAGTTCATGTCCAAAAACTACAGAGCAAAATGGTTGTGTATAGTGAAAACACAACCACATAGTAGAAATTGGTTTAGCTTTGTTGCACCATTCTCATGTTCCCACCAAATATTAGACTTATGCCTTTGATACTGTAGTGTATATTATTAATAGATTACTAACTCCTCTTCTTAATTTCCAAACTCCTTTTTTCTAAATTATTTCACAAAAACCCAAATTATCAAAAATATGCATGTTTATGGGTGTTCATGCTGCCATTGGCTCAAACCATACTCACCAAATAAATTGTCTTCATGTTTTAAAAAATGTGCTTTCATGGATTATAGAAAAATTCGTAAAGGTCTTATATATCTTGATCTATTTTCCTTCAAATCTGGTATTATACATCATGTTGTTTTCCATGATTAGGAATTTCCTTTTCTCTCTCAAGATGTGTTGCTAGTTAATGTTAAGGAATCATCTCCAGCAACAATCTTTCTTCCATCCCTAATCCAAACATATTCTACCGTATCTCCACCCGTTACAAATCACTCCAGCTTTACCCAATCTTTCCTAAAATCCAATTCAACTTCATCACCAACCCAAAGTTCTTTTCCAAATCCACCACTATTCTCAATCGAACCTTCACCTCAATCCCCATTAACATCACCTAATTTATCACTTGTTGTAGACTTATCCAATTAACCAAATCACCATAACAACCAAAACTGTACCCATCATATAATTAATAGATCACAAGCTAGCTCCGTAAAACCTAAAGCTCTTGTTTGTCCAAAACATAAGAAATCGAACCAAATTGTTTTAGTAAAGCTGTTAAATCAGTTCAATTGCATCAGGCAATGACAGAAGAATACAATTCTATGATGAGTAATAAAACATGGCAACTGGTTTCCCCTAATCCAAAATAAAATGTATTAAGAAGTACGTGGGTTTATCGCATCAAACAATATAAGGATGGCACTTTAGATTTATTAAAAGCTAAAATTGTTGCCAAAGGATTTCATCAATGGTCAGGATTTGATTATATAGAGACATTCAGTCCAGTCATTAAACCACCTACTATTCAACTAATTCTATCTCTTGTTTTATCTATAGGATGGGACATCGAGCAATTGGATATGTCTAACGCCTTTCTTCATGGTTCTCTTCAAGAGGATATTTTTATAACTTAACCGCGAGGTTTTATTCATCCCCTCTTTCCTAACTATGTTTGTAAATTAGAAAAATCAATTTACAGTCTCAAACATGCTCCTCGACAATGGTTTAAGTGTTTCATATAAGCTTTAGTTTCTCTTAGATATACAGGTTCAAAGACAAATAGCTCTTTGTTCTTTTATTCCAACGGCTTGATTCCATTTTATATGTTGGTGATTTTTTTTATTACGAGCAATAATACATCATTTAAATATTCAATTATTGCTTCATTACAATTGAAATTTTCCATTAAAGGATCCTAGACAGCTTAGTTACTTTCATGATGTGGAGGCCTTTTGGAGTAATGGTGGTTTGCTTCTCACTTAATCTAAGCATATTCATGACTTGCTTGAAAAATTTGGGATGACTAATGCAAATGCCCTTTCTACACCAACTTGTCTAAAGCAAAGTTTTCATTGTCAAGGGTCCCCTTTCTCAAATCCTACTTTATAATGAAGTATTGTTGGGATACTACAATATCTATGCCTTACTCGGCTTGACATTTGCTTTACGGTAAATAAAGTATCTCAATTCATGCATGCACCTACATAGATGACAGTTAAGCAAATCTTGTGGTACCTAAAATCAAATATTTCTTCTGGCTTCTTTCTTCACTCATCCAAGACTACTACAATTTCTACATAAAGTGATGCAAATTAAGGAGGCAGTATTGATAACAGAAAATCTACCTCTCGATATTCTATTTATCATGGTCCAAACTTAATTTTATGGGGATCTCACAAACAAAGGACCATAGCTCGATCTTCCACTGATGTATAATACGGAGCCATTGCAACCACAGTTAATGAACTTCATTGAATTTGTTCGTTAATACATGAAATAGGTGTGTTGCTTCTTCAACCTTCCATCTCATAGTGTGACAATCTAACTGTTATTTATTTCACTTCTACTCCTATTTTTCATTCAAGATCAAAGAATTTGGAAATTAATTTTCACTTTATGAGGGATAAAGTATCCAATAAAGAATTCATTATCAGCTATATTTCATCAAAGGATTAACTGGTCGACATTCTTACAAAGCCACTTTCCAAATAGATATTTTTGCTTATACGAAACAAGTTGTTAGTTCTTTTTGAACATGTACAACTTGCGAGAGGGTGATAAAGACATCGTTATAGAAACACCTGGGCTGTCATAATCTTCTAATTATAGATATGTATCTTCTAATTATATAGGTGTATCATGATTACTATTATCATGATACATTATGAGCTGTATATTACCATTATGAAGATCATGAGTGGTACTATATATGTACCTAACCTTGTTAATGAATAATGAGCCAATATTCATATCATATCTCTTCTTTACTACACTGTTAAATATAGCAAATGGAAAACTAAGGGTGCAAAAACTACAAATATCAAGAATCTAGGTCATCCTACAAAAGTTGAATCAAAAGAGAATTAGCTTCTTATTTGATGTTTACAGGGCTCTGAATAGCATCTTCAGACCCAGTTTCTTTGTGTTTCCTTTCTTAAGCAAGTCTTTCATACTTTCTTTATATATATATATATATATATTGAAGTTAATAAGATCCTCAATTTATTCAAAACAACATTTTGTTTAAGGGAATTTTAGTTTATAAAGAATCTTGTGGAGGCTCCATATTAGATTTAATGGCCAAAGTTGAATTCCAATAACCAAGTTCTCTCAATCTTTTCAACCAGAGCAGCTGTAACAAATCAGAACAAAGACTTTCGAAATAGTTAGGGCTTGAGGAATTTGGTACCAAAATTCTATTGTCAAGTATAGTCCTCCTTGATATTCTCCTTCTTTTGTTGAAGTGAGTAACATAAGGGAATTAATGATCAATATCAGTCTACTATGCCTATTTGGTCTTTGTACTGCTGGTAACCTATTGTGTTGACAAATTTTCTTCTTACATGTACTGTGATTGCTATACTTCTATTTAAAGGATCCTTACATATATACCTATGTCTTGATTTTATTTAGGCTTGTATATATACAGGTTTATTGATACTAGTCAAGCTTATGTGTGATTTGAAGATTTAGGTTTTCGAGTTCTACATACCAATCATGTGCTCAATTTAGGTCGTGACTATTTAAAAACTAATCATAAAATAACATCTTTTTTATAGTTGGAACCTTATTTTAATAAGCAACTGTAAAACGCGTTGTTTTGTAGTTATTTTTTAGGTTTGAAAATCCCTCCTTGTTAAACCGATGTCATTTTATTATAGTTCCAAATAGTAAAATGACATTGATTGATGTTAAATATTCCAACTCCTCCCTCTGGACACATCTACACTATGTTATTTGCCTAATTATCATTCATGTTAGCATCCACGTCATCACATGTGATATATCATTAAGTATGTAAATTGTTACATCATCATTTTGATTGTAGAATCTAAAAAGTTAACGACGAAGACTAGCAAAATTTAAATCAAAATTTAGGAAGATTTTATGTAATTTTTAAATGGGTAAATAAAAATTATCAATTGCTATATAATTAATTTTAAAGGTTCATTTAGTTCAATTTTTTATTTTTATTTTTGTGTGTTTTTATATATTTTTATATTTTTTTAATTTAATACTATTTTTCGATCTTTGTGTTATGTTAACATCTCTTTTTTTATTTCTATACTTTTTCTAATTTTTATATTTAAAAAATTAAAAACTAAAAACTAAGAAGCTTTAAAATAAATTAGACCGTGACGGGTATTAATGGGCTCATGGTGGGCCAGTAAGTCTCACACATCGCACGCTGCATGTGGCGCGGTCCTTGTCTAGTTTACCCTTGTTTTCTTCTTTAATTATCTCAAGGCTCACCAGCGCCATTCCCACACCCGCTCTTAACATGCTCCTCCTCATTTCTATGCACCTTATTGTTTTTAATTTCCTTGTTTACTTGATTTGTTATGATTGTTAGTTAGATGGTCTTGAAATTATAAAAAGAAAGTATACATATAGTTGCCATTTGATATTGAATTTTACATTATTAATATTTTTAATATTAAGATTAGCTGTATCTTCATTTTTTTCAATAATGATGTCTTCTCCATAGCAAAAGTTTAGTGTAATATTTATATTCAAATTTTGTGTACAAGATGCTTTTAAAGAATTCAATCTGCATAAAAATAATGAATCTTTTTTATAATATAAATTATATATTTAAAAATTATTATAAAGTCCGTTAATAAAAGTTTTGAATTATTTTTATTAAAAATACAAGATATATAGGTACTCTTATAATTATTTTTTTTATAGAAATTCTCTTATAATTAAGGGAGAGAGATACGTTTATAATTAAGATGTAAAGTACCTTTTGTTTTTGTATATTTGTATATATATATATATTTATGTTTTGAGTTAGACATAAGATTTGATTTTAAGGAAATAAGTTAATTAAGATATAGGACATTTAAGAAGATAAATCATAAAGTAAACATATTGATCATAATAGTTTTGATTTCTTATTGGGATAAAATTAATTTTAGTATATAGATTAATAAAAACTTCTAAAATTTTAATTTTTAGCTAGATGCATTAAGTTTAGATGAATTCATTCTTATTTATATCCAAATTAAACTTTAGAAAACTTTATAAATAAAACTGTTTAGTTATTTTTCAATTTAAATATTTCTAAAAAACTTAAACAACTACGTTTCAAGAACTTGCAAAGGATACAAGAAAAAAGTATGTAAAAACAAAATTCAACGAAATATAAATTGGAAATTTGTTATATTTTATAAAAATCATATTTGATTCAAATAGTTGTGAAATAGAGAAACTAAAATTGTTCAATTTTATAAATTAAACTACTAAGAAATTGTGTTAAATAAAAATTTAATAATTCAAATTGAGATCTAAAACAATTGTTACTTTCAAGCATAATGCGTAATTGGATTTAAAAACAAAACAAAGTGAATGTCGCGCGTAAGACAGAAGACTGAGTGGAGATTGCGTCATGCATGCCATTTCCCTCACGTCCACGCAGGTCCACTTTTGTTTTTAATGTTTCGATGCATATCTCTCAGCGCTCTCTCTCTAAAGCCATAACTTAAAATCTTTCACTTGGAGTAGAGCACCAAATCCAAGACCTCCATTACGCCCCTCTCTGAAAAGGGTAATCTTAGCTGCTATCCTTCTCACTTGAAACAATGTCTTCGTCGGAGGACGAGGGAGGAGAAGAGTACTTGTTCAAGATTGTCATAATCGGTGACTCTGCTGTGGGGAAATCCAACTTGCTTTGTCGTTTTGCTCGAAATGAGTTTAATCCTCATTCAAAGGCCACTATTGGAGTGGAGTTTCAGACCCAGATCATGGATATCGATGGAAAAGAAGTTAAAGCTCAGATTTGGGACACTGCCGGTCAGGAGCGTTTCCGGGCTGTTACTTCCGCTTATTACAGAGGAGCTGTTGGTGCACTTGTTGTTTATGATATTAGTCGACGATGTACTTTCGAAAGCGTTACTCGGTGGCTTGATGAGCTCAACAGTAAGCCCTTTTTTTAAAAAACTTTTTGATGTTTTGCTCCATTGCCAAATTTCTGTTCTTTAGGCACTTTCCCACTTCTTTTATTCTGTTGTTTTGTGGGAAATGATGGAGTTCGGGGATTTATGTTAAGATAATGTTTTGATGTTCGTTTGGTTGTCGGGAGAATGAAGAAATTTGACGGTTGTAATTACAGAAGCCTGTTAACAATGCAAACTTTGAGGATTCTTAATTAGTCGAGTTGATTACTCAGTTAGAACTAATTTCCGTTGGAGACTTGGTATCTGCAGAGACAAGTGAAGAGGGCTTTTTGGACTATAAAGATTAGGCGATCCATGTTCCCCAATCGACCCAGCATTGCCAATGACCCTTAGCTGTACTTCTCAAACTTGACTCAACCCGTTTGATAAGGAGACATGACAACAGCTATGCAGTCCAAACCAAAGTCCTAAATAATGCTCTACAAAAAAATTCTAAATTATTCACTTAATAGCTGCTAATTCTGATGTTTATGTGTGTATGTATGAAATATGTGTATGTAGGAACGCATACATATTCACTTGTATATACATGAAGGAACATGTCTTTTCCATTGAAAGTTTGTCGCGGTGAGATGGAAGTCATCTAATTCGATAGAGTCTCTGGTGGAAACAGAACATATTGTTGTTTCATTGCACTTGTAATCTCGTAGAAGGCATTGACATGTTGGAATAATAGCCATCTTAAGCTATAATGTTTGCTGTTGGAGCTCCTTAAGAATTGGATGTCCAAAATCAATTTTATGAAATGATAAGATTTGTTCAAAATGCAATGCAGCTCATTCAGATACTACTGTGGCAAGGATGCTTGTGGGAAATAAACGTGATCTGGAAAGCATCAGGGAAGTAAGTTTGGAAGAAGGCAAAACCCTTGCGGAGTCTGAAGGATTGTTCTTCATTGAGACGTCTGCGTTGGATTCTACCAATGTTAAAACAGCTTTTGAGATTGTGATCCGGGAAATCTATAACAATGTCAGCAGGAAAGTGCTTAATTCAGATTCATATAAAGCCGAGTTAACTGTCAACAGGGTTAGCCTTACGAACAATGGTGGAGCCAAGCAAGCTCAGGGCAGATTTTCATGCTGTTCTTGATTGTCCATTTTGACACAGTCCGTGTTAACTAAGCCTGCATATTTGCTCTTGAACTTCAACTCCTTAACTTTCTAGAAATCATAGGTGTATGTTATACGTCTCTTGATTTGGATGAATCCCTGTAGTAAAGAACATTCTTTTACATGGCAGTGATATAGAGGAAATGACAGAGTGGCTTGCCATGACAACTTTCTGTGCTTTGGGTGATGATCTCTTCTGCAAAATTTTGTTAAATGAACATGTTTATAAACTCAGAGATCCAAGAAATGGGGAAGTTTTATATGTATTTATTTCCTTCAATTTGCAACGAAATGGGGGAGTTCTGCATCGCAGGATAGCTAAACATAATAGCAAACTAACTAGGAGGAGATAATCTGATGCAATTACAAAACAATCATAATAATAAGAAAAACAAGAAAAAAGATTGAGAAAATAATTTCTGACTTGCATCCACTTTCTAAATTTCACTTAAAATTTTGATATTTCTCTTCTTTTTGTTGATGAAATGAAATCTTTTATACAATATTTTCTTTATTTTGAAATAATATCTTATTTTATCATAAGTGAAGAAGAACTCTCGACAAGAATCTTTATAATATATATGTTAACAATTCTCCCAAAATTACACATAAGTACAACTATAAAACTCAATACTTTTATATCTTAATCATACCAATGAATTAGGATTTGATACAATTTGTAAAGTTTAAATATGCATTCAAAAGAATATCTAATCTCTCAAAACTTTTAACAACTCTTTAATATATTTTTGCAACTCAATTGTGATCTATCATACTTAAAACCACTTCAAACAATTGTTAAACATGCATAAATTGATTTCTAAATGCAACTGATCAATCGATGCTTGTGCAATTAGGCTTTTAGTTAGTGGAACTTCTACAGGAAAAGTTGACACTCATTTTGTTGAATCAAGGGTTGGATTCACATTTGTTTTGATGATGACAAAGTGTTTTTACTAATATGCTTGTAATGTTTATTGTGTTTGTTTAGTATTTTGAGTGTATGTGATGAATAAGTAATTAAGTTGATAATTCAGTAAAATTTGTATAACTTATATAAGTCATGGAATAATGTTTTAAATAAAGGTTATGTAAATTGAAGTTGTATGAATTGATTAAGTATGTAAATAAAGTAAATGAAATTGTTTAGATTATTGTATTAAGGAAATTTGGTAAACTAGATAAACTGATTGTATTAAATTTGTATAATTACATAAAATGTGTTAAGATTTAATTAGTATTATTTTGTTTGTGTTAAAATATGTTGAATTGGGTTAAGAACTGAATGGAATTGGTTTTGCATGGATTGGTTAATGTGTGTATAGCTAGATTGTTGAACAAGCTCAGTTGAGCTTTAAAATCTAAACAGTTGATTTGGAAAAGGAAGTAAGTATACTTCTAGAACTCCAAATGCTATGAAATTTTACAAGCTATTATAACAATGTGTCAAGAAACTACTCATAAAATTTTACGTCAATTTGATGAAGAATAAAGAAGATATGATGAAAACATCAAGTGGTATTGCAAACTATCAGCACAGGTATCGATAAACCAAATGAAGCGAAGGTCGACCAAATCCAGTAATAGGTCGATCAAATGAGACCATCGGTTGACTGAATATGATGAATACATAATGGTATCTCTGCAACGAACAAATTGTATAGTTGATATATTATTTAATGAATATAAACGTTGGGCAACGACTAATTGAGCTTATGAAGAGTATAAATAATTGTGTTGAGTACTGTTTATGTATGAAAGAAGTGTAGAAAATGTTTATACATTATTGTTGAGTATTCTTGAAGGTATATGAGTTATTAGTAAAGTTGTAGTTAGATATTTTTGTAAGATTATTCTTGAGCCTTGGAAAAGAAGAGTGTGAGTTTCTCCTTTAGCCTTAGAAAAGAGAGTGTTGTGAGGTTATTCCTAAACCTTAGAAAAAGGGAGAGTGAAAAGTTATTCTTAAGCGTGTGAAAAGGATTGTATTGTGTATTCTTATTGATTGCAATAAGAAAAAAATCTCAACAGTGATTTTCAGAACTGGATGTAGAGCAAGTGAATTGCGTCGAATCAGAATAAACCAGTTGTATCTTTTCTTCCCTTTCTCTTTTTATTTTTATGCATTTAATTTAATTTTTTAATTTATTATTGTTATTCAATTTGTATAATTAAATTATTGCTTAATTTCTGAGTTTAATTAAAATTGGTAAAAAGATTTATGTTGATAATATTGAGAAAAATTTTTAAGAACTTAATTCACCCCCTCTTAAATGCTACATAAGGTTAATAATTAGTATCAGAGCGTAAGTCTCACATTAAATTAATTCTAACGCATTAGTAAGTAAAGATAGATGGCACTGTTTAGAAACATTTATAAAGCCCCTATGTTTAGTGGAGAGAATTTCTTAATTTAGAAGTGGAGAATTGAAATATTTATAAAGGGTAATAATTTAGATCTATAGTTGAACATTATGCAAAAACATCAAGTTCCAACAAAATTAGTAAATAGAAAATTAGTTCCTAAAAATGAAAATGAATGGGATGAAGAGGATAGAGAATTAGTTCCTTTGAATAGTCAAGCCTTAAATATGTTACGTTGTGCTTTAGATAAAAGCATTCTTGATAAAGTTTCAATGTGTGCCTCCGCCAACGTTATATGATGTAGATTAGAACATTCGTATAAAGGTATAAATCATGAAGAGAGGCTTAGATCTACTAAGGGAGAGATCAAGTTAGAGCTCCCTAACAAAGAATTCAATGCATGTTCCATGAAGAAAGAAAAGGTTCATTCTAGTATTAATACTTATAGTGATATGATAGCTACTTGCTCAAAATCCTATAATGATGATGAATGTAATGTGGAATACACTTATAAAGAGATATTATAACATATAGAAGAATTAACTAGAAGTATACTAAAACCTCAAAATTGCTTGATGGTTGTAAATTAAAAAATGAAATACTTAGGAAAATAGTTGAATGAAAGAATGATATCGAATATATGATGCAAAAATTGATAGAAGAAAATAGCTTGTTGAAGAAACAATTGGAATCAAAATGTAATGTTGTTCATGACGACCTAGTAAAAGAAAATACATCTCTTATAATGGAGATAGATACTCTTAAGGATTCACTTGCTAAATTCACTAAAAAAATGAGAAATTAGAAAACATGTTAAATGGTCAAAAGGTTGTAAATGATAGACATGGTTTAGGTTATATAAGTGATAATGGTCCCTCCTCTAGTATGACTAAATTTGTTAAAGGTAAAAACTTAGAGGAAGAATAACCTAAGTTGTCCATTAAAAATGCATCTAAGCCTTCATCATATAACTCCCATCATAAAAAGAATCATCATATATTTTTATATGCATCAAAACCATCATATAGAAAAATTGTATATATGCCTAAAAATAGACATAATTTCTTTGTAAATGCACATCATCAAAATTATACATATAGGTCTTCTACTTCATATGGACCTCATGCATATATGAATGTCTCTATAAATATTTATCATACTCATCATATGCCTTTAAATGTCTCTTATACATACTCTAGACAAGATTTCCATCAAAGAAAAATGTTTATATCTAGAAATGCATATAGGAAAATTTTAAGATCTCATCGTGATACATTTAGAAGTTTCAATGAATCTAGATCAAGGTATAGTCGTAGGAATGCATATACACCATTAACTTGTCATTATTGTGATCATTTTGGACATATTCAACAATTCTGTTATGATCGTTTAAATGTGAATGTTTTGTTTAATGGATGAGAAAGATATAGAACTAACCATCATGGCCCCAAAATGATATGGGTACCAAAATTTCATTAAATTTATTTTGTAGGTATTAAAGGATATCTCCAAGAGTATAAAAGAAAAATAAATCGTCAACATTGTTGAACTAAGGATGTAAAGACTACAAGAGGTACATATTAAACTTATATTTATCTGCTTGATTAAGCTTTATATTGTTGACTTGATTAATTGCAATTTTGACAAAAAAAATCAGATAATTGAATATACTTGAATGTGTGTATTACTTGATATTTTGTGACTTAGATTATAAATAGAATAATGCAATTCTTGAAAATGTATTTGTTTAATCATTTGCAGAATTTTGTTTGCGTACCATCAGTTGATCGATAAGATGAATTCAGCCAACCAAATGTGTTTTTTCAGGTATGTCAGTAGACCAATACAAATTGTTTGGCAGACCGAATGAGACGTGTAGGGACATC
The DNA here is from genome assembly GCA_028565735.1 of Pinacopodium congolense. Classification (NCBI taxonomy): domain Eukaryota; kingdom Viridiplantae; phylum Streptophyta; class Magnoliopsida; order Malpighiales; family Erythroxylaceae; genus Pinacopodium; species Pinacopodium congolense. The sequence goes on along the minus strand of JAOXYD010000003.1, from coordinate 18,749,856 downwards.
GGTCGATCGATATCGACTATTTGGTCAACCGAATAATTGAAACTCTTTGAATTTAATTCTTTATCTTGTGATGCACATGTTCATATATAATACCTTTAAAGGTTGTAAATGTTAAAAGACTTTATAAATGG
>JAOXYD010000003.1:18727956-18739828 GCA_028565735.1 Pinacopodium congolense | reverse complement strand
TTAAAAATTATTGAGAAGTGAATGTAAATCAAAATTCTAATATATGTAAAAAGAAAATTTTAAAATATTTCAAAAATATTTTTATATTAAAACATTAAAGTTTAATATCTTTACTATTATAAATATTAAATAATAAAAGATTGAATAATGTTTGTTTGTGCCTAACTTATTAAATCCTATATTATTAAACAATAAGGAGGTAGACTTCTTCTATAAATAAAAAAGATCATACACATACAAGTGACAAATTTACTTTGATAGACTTAATAAATGAAAAAAAAAAACCTTACAATTTAGGGTTATTTGGTGTTATTATTCGTTTTTGCTTTAAATTTTTATTTTTATAAACATAAAAATAAAAAATAGTATATAAATTTAAAAAATAACAGATAAATATAATAAAAAAACAGACAAAAAAATAATTTTAGAGGAAGTTTAAAATTACATATAAAAACTAATTGATCAGTCAGAATTAATAAACAAAAAATTTTGACTTTTTTTATTTTGACCCTTCAAACTTTTAAAATTATATTTTGACTCTCGTATTACCTCGTGTAAGGGATATCGGTTAGTACAAGTTGATACGACAGTGTCTTAAATGCTTGATACGGTACAAATATGGAAAATACTTGTGCTGTACTATTATGAGAAAACGGAATCTTTTCAGCAATACGGCAATAATGTTGGAAAAGGCCTTTGGCACGTGTCAAATTAAATTGTTGTTGGAAGTAGATATGGTTGCCTGTGGTTTTCGTATACTGTCTGGGACAGGGTCAGAAAGTGACAGCAATAATTCACTTCAACGACCATAAGAAGACTGAAATATGACCGGCGAGCCATGCTTTATGAACTTTGAAGAGTAACTTATATTTCACTCTAATTTATGATTCCTTCAAATTAAAATTTAAGGTTAATATTATGGATAGTTTTTATAATTTTTTAAATTATTAATTTAATTTTTTAAATTTAAAATTTATTATTTTAGTTTATATATATATATTTTAATTATAGTCCTTTATCAGATTTTGTTGATGTGGAATGGATACGTATCAAAATTTTATTAATTTATATAAGTAAAATCTGATAAAAGACTGATGATTAAAAAAAAGAAAGTTTAAAGACTGAAATAATATTTTTTAAACTATAAGAATTAAAATGATAGTTTGAAAAATTACAGAAGTACTCATGATATTAATCTTAAAATTTATTTAAAACATTAACTTAAATTATTTATTTAATTTATAAATTAGTATATATATTTATGTTCATATTTAACATTAATGACGGTGAATTTTACCCGGATAAGCAAAAAAAATTTCACTTTTGAAATATGATGTGAAAGCAACTCTAGGGCACGTTTCATTCGTACAATATCAGCAGGGCAATGACAATAAGTAGACTGAATATCAACAAGGGACTGAGCTGCTGATCGTCATAATCCATGGCAATTAGGAGATTAAAATGGTTCGGTATTATAAACGAAATGCTTCTCTATATAGACAGGCATCGTCTCGATGTTTGGGGTCACATTTCCCGACTACCACGGTGTATCGTACATGTTTAGTCTGCAATGGGGGAAGTCCCACATTCAGCTACTGATCATGAACTATTTTACCAGTCTCTGTTGATGCATTCTCACCCTTCTTGTCCAATCTCCAGAGCCATTTACACTCCAGTTGATCATGAATTCTCTTCTGTTCTCCAAGCTTACATTCGAAATCTCAGATTCAACACCCCAACAACCCCAAAACCGGTTCTCATCCTCACTGCTCTCCATGAATCTCATGTACAAGCTGCTGTTGTCTGTGGTAGAAAGCATGGCCTTCAAATGAAGATAAGAAGCGGAGGGCATGACTATGAGGGCACGTCATATGTCTCTGAAATCCCATTCTTCATTCTCGACATGTGCAATCTTCGATCTGTTGAAGTAGATATCAAGGACGAGACCGCTTGGGTTCAGACTGGAGCAACTCTTGGTGAACTTTTCTGCAGGATCGCTGAGAAAAGCAGAACTCATGGATTTCCTGCTGGTGTCTGCCCCACAGTTGGAGTTGGTGGCCATTTTATCGGAGGTGGATACGGGAACATGATGAGAAAGTATGGTTTGACCGTTGATCACATCATAGATGCCAAACTTGTAGATGCTGAGGGTAAAATTCTCGACAGAGAAACCATGGGAGAGGAACTGTTCTGGGCTATTAGAGGTGGAGGTGGTAGCTTCGGAGTTGTTCTTGCATACAAGATCAACCTTGTGCGAGTTCCTGAGAAAGTCACTGTCTTTAACGTCCAGAGAACACTGGAACAACATGCCACTGACATTGTGTACCAGTGGCAACATGCTGCACATAAGATCCATGAAGATCTCTTCATCAGGCTGGTTCTGGACGTGGTGAGAAAAGGTGAAGGCAGTGAAAAGACAGTGAGGGCTTCATTTGTAGCTCTGTTTCTTGGACATGCCAAGAGACTTCTTTCAGTTACAGAACAGAGCTTCCCAGAGTTGGGTTTAGTTGAAGCAGATTGTCTTGAAATGAGTTGGCTTGAATCAAACCTTTTCTGGGATAACTTTCCTGCTGGGACACCATTAGAAGCAATGCTTAGTAGGGAACCTCAAATTCAAAGGCAGGTGTGTTTAAAAAGGAAATCAGATTATGTGCAAGAGCCGATTCCAAAGCAGGGTCTGGAAGGTATTTGGAAGAAAATGATGGAGCTGGAGAGGCCAATAATGGCGTTCAACCCATATGGTGGGAGAATGAGAGAGATTTCTCCAACATCAACTCCTTTTCCTCATCGAGCTGGGAACTTATGGAAGATTCAGTATCAGATAAACTGGACTGAAGAAGAAACTGAAGCTGCAGACTATTACATTGATTTGGGACGGCAACTATATAATTACATGACTCCTTTTGTTTCTAAGAATCCAAGGGCAGCATTTCTTAACTACAAGGATCTTGATATAGGAACGAACAAACATGGCAGCCAAAGTTTCATGGAAGGGCATGGTTATGGAGTAAGGTACTTCAAGCAAAACTTCAACAGGTTGGTGCAAATCAAGACCAAGGTTGACCCTCACAACTTTTTCAGACATGAGCAAAGTATTCCGACTTTGCCCTACCAGAAGTTCTAGCTAGTCGTAATATCCTGAACACTTGTTGCCGGAGCAAATGCACGGTAACTACTTTTAATTGCATGTTCTATTTCATCTTAGGGTGACAACATTAAGCTGAAATTGTTACCACTCTATGCTTATGATTGTAGTAACAAATTCTTGTAATTTTTTCTTTTTTTTTGTGAAAGAACTTGCCCTTATCCGACAAATCAACAGTTCTTACTTCACCAACGAGCCATTAGCCTTGTGTATTTACTCAGTTTAAGTCTGATCGCCAATAGAATATGATGATAACAACTTACGTTTTCCGTCATTTCCTTCCGTTGTTTTCGGCTGCACTTGTAGTATATACTTAAGTCCCAGTCCACTTTTTTTAAAAAAAGATCCTTTTGCTACTTAGAGTAAGAATGGAAGAATCCCGCATAGGCAGCCAGCTGGCTAGTAACACAAATTGCAGAGGTTGTTGTAGTGTTGCCTGTCAATCAGGCACAAGGAAAATCAAGTCCTAAGATCGACGGTCATGTCATGCATCATGCGTCATGTTAGTTGGTGATACTAATTTTGAGAACGACTTGGCCACCAAAAACGGGGCATTTTTGTCGTAAGGGAAGCATAATGACAACAATGCCCCTTTTATAAGGGGTATTTAGGGTTTGTTTGGTATAGTTGTAGTTTTAAATTTTAATTTTTAACACAGAAATAAAAAAAGATAACACATTAATACAGCATAGAAATCGAGGATAAAATACAAAAATCAATACAGATATATCAAAATTACAACTAAAAACCACAACCCACAGCAATACCAAACGACCCCTTAACACATTAAATGACAGTTCCTTATTAGAATTTAATAAGTTCTCCTTGTTCTTAGTCTTGGTCAAGATTTTTAGCTACAAGAAGAAAAATAAAACAAGCTTTAAAAGCTTATAGGTGGCAGCTTTTAAGAACAAGGGAAATCATTTAAAACCTTTCAAAAACGACATCATCATAAAAACGTTTAAAAGGGAGCCTTGTAAGAGCTTTCAAATACGATAGCTTAGTGGAGTGTTTAGGAAGGCAGCCCCAGACATAATTGATGAAAGCTTTAAAAACTTCATAAGTTGACGGCAGGAGATTTGAGAGGCAGCTATAGGAGAGAAAAAGGAGAAGAGTTTTTAGTGTTCTTGTTCTTAGGTTAGGTTTTAGTTTAGTTTTTCTTTCCTTTTGTTCTTTCTAGCATTGTGCTAGTGGATTGGAGTTCCTAAGAGCTTGCAAGGTAGATTGAGGAGTGGGATTTCACCATATTGGATTAATTTTGATTGTATTTCTCTTTCTTTTTATCTTATTTTTTATTGACTCTTGGTTTTATTAATAGATATGTGCTTTTATGTTATATTCTTGATTATATTGTTGAAGACATGTCCTTAATAGCTTGGTTAGGGTTAAGATTTGATGGGTTTTGTGTGTCTGGAAGATTTTTGCCTAATTAAAGTGCTTGATTTAGTATTACTTTGAAGACTATCTTAGTTAGATTCTTAGATGATTAAAGGACCTATGACCAAGGGCTTTTAATTGTTGGAATATTAATTAGGTAACACAATTGAATTAAGGTGTTGATCGATTCTAAAGTCTTTTAGGAGGGTTCTTAGGATTAACAAACTTAATTCTAGGTATCTTGAGATTCATGCCTTTTATTCTAATTTGTTTATGGACCAAATAGATGAACTGAGTTTAAAAGTGAAATGGTGTTTCCACAACCATTGGTTATATCTTGTTTTCATGATGTATGTCTTAAATCTATGCAACAAATTTTCCCTTATTTATTTATCCCATCAAAATCCGAAGCCCTAGTTAGTTTATCATTTGTTAGGCTCTTAATCCATTAGCCAGTTTTTAAATTAAGCTTTGTTTGTTTTTATTTTTGTTCATTTTTTATTTGTTTTAATCAATCAGTTTAGAGTTTCTTAGATAATTAATCATTAATTGACTTAGTATTATGCTCATATTCCTAGGGAGACGATACTAGATGTTTCTTACTGTTTTATACTACTTGTTAAAAAGGTACACTTGCCTTTGATTAGTCTAGGATTAGCTTAATTCAAAATTAGATTTTACTTAAACTTCAACAAGTTTTTAGCACCGTTACTAAAGAATCTAGTTTATTAGTACTAGGGATATTGGTGTTGATTATTCTAGGCTTTCTTTTATTTGTTATTTTATTTTATTTTATCTTATTTGGTTCGAGTTATGCATGTAGTTGTCTTCTTATGATCGTAGGTAGGCGCCGATATGAATATGCGAGACTATCTAGACTACCAATGGTACGAAAACTTCGTGGCTTCGATTAATGAGAGAAGAACTGAGTGGATGACTTATGAGCACCATAGGAGCGACACCTATGGATTCAATAACATGCATCATCTAAGTCATTTCTGGAGTAATCAGGCTTACTTTGAACTGCCTCAACAGAGTTACTACCAACATTAGGAAGAGGAATCAAGACTGAGGGAGCCACTGATGAGGGCCATCTCCATATTTGAGGAATCAAGATTAACAGATCTATTGGAGAGGGCCAATGCCACCTCAGAAGCTCAAATCCAAGTTGTAGAGGCCATATTTCCAACTTGGTTCCACAAGTGGAACAATCATTTCAAGAAGATAAGGAGTCAAGATTAGAGAAGCTGCTCAGTACTTTCATATCCACGAATGAGGCCAGGTTTGATAGTATAGACGCTGGCATAGAAAGTCTTATAGCATCCTCCCATGAATTGGTGACACAAATAGGATAGTTGGTTGGATTAAATATAGAACATGAGTTAGAAGGTGTACCTAACATTCTAGAAGTGAAGCCAAAAGAGCCAGTTGTTGAAGATTCATTTACCAGTGGTGAGGAGCTAATTAGTGAACTAATCAAGAAGGACAAAGAAGCTGTTGAGGTTACATTTTTCATTGAAGAAAACATGTATCTCTGTCTATTGATTTTATTGGTATAACAATTGTTGACTGTAGGCAAGAGATTGGATGCCAAAATCCTTTATTACGGTACCTTATACAAGCAACTAGATGTATGGAGAGCGAATTGGTAGCAGGTGCAAAAGCTCATACCCTATTGGTAAGTCATTTTGGATAAGAGAAATTTGGCCAAAGTTATGGACATAGGAAGAGAATCATTATTCTCTAGCATTAAGTTCTAGTTAAAAGACCTTTAAAAAGTGCTTGTTAGGAGGCAACCCAACCATTTAGGATCATAGATTTCAATTTATGTTATTTCATTTTAGTTTTTGTTTTTGTTATCTCTTTGCTTTTACTCTTCTCTCATGGTTTGATCTCTTATCTTTCAGCTTGCATAGATGGTTATAGAGCACTCAACACATACAATCAAGGGAGTTTCATTTTTCCTTTTTCTTTCCTTTTATTGTTTATTGATGATATATGAATATTGAGGACGATGTTTAATTCAAGTGTGTATGTATGTTGGGGGGGGGGGGAAGAAGAGATATTATATATATTGAGATACATACTTGGATTTTTGCAAGTCTTTGTGTAGCTGACTTGGATATTCTAGGTAAAATCATGCTAAGGTTGATTAAATTTTAATTGGTATATCTTGATGTGATGCATACGATTGGTATAGTTAGTATAGACTAAATCCTATTTGATCATGACTTTTCTGCATTGTGGTTGTAAATATATGGTGAAATTAACTCCTTTTGCATAATCCTAAGTTGAAAGAAGTTCCAAGTGGATTTGCATGTGAGTTTGGAATAGAATTTAATATATGCACAATGAATTTGATTATTTGATTGAATTTGAAAGTCTATGGAACTAATTGTGAATATTGATGATAGAGGACATTTGGTTTACATCATGACTTTGGAAAATGGATACTTGATGATCTTTATGATGTTTTTCTTGTATAATGCCTATATAAAAAAAGGAAAAGAAAAGAGAGAAAAAGGAAAAAAAGAAGAGAAAAAAAGAGAGAGAAGGGGAATAAATAAGCAATAATTCACTCCGCTAGCTTCATACCTAAAAAAAGTTAAAGTTAATGAGTTGTGTTAGTAATAAGTTGGCGTGAGGCAATTTGGTGGAGTAACCAAAGGTGTTCATGATAAGGTGTTAACTTTCGCATATACAAGACCAAGTGACCTTCCAACCAAGCCATTGCTCAATTATGCTTGAGTGTGTGTTTTGCTTATTTGTGTTTATTTTATATATAAGACAAAATTTTATGAACTGGGTTGATGTTTGAAAAAGACATGAGATAAATCAAGTAGAATTGTGATTTAATGTGAATGATTGGTTGTATAGCACTTTTAGAGGATCTTTCATGATTGAATGAGTGAACTAAGAATTTGAACTAAATGATCAATCTATGACAGGTTTGCATAATGATTTTAGTGAATTTCTTGATATTTAGTATTATGTTTAAGGAGTTGAATTTGCTATGTATAATAACCATATGAGTTAATCCATTATCAACCTTAAATTAAATTATATTGATTATATTTTATTGCATAAGTTATATTGAGTTCCTTGGTTGGCCTTTAATCATATTTACAAGTTGTTCTTTGAGTGCTTAAGTGAGTTGCTTGAGGACAAGCAATAATTCAAGGGTGGGGGTGTTGTGGATGGATGATTTCTAATGATTTTTAATACATAATTTGTTATGGTTTCATCCATTTATTATATGAATTACACAAATTTGTAATTATTATGATTAATTTCATGTACTTGGTAAATTATGAAGCAAAAAGTTGAAAGTTGTCTCAGCTTTAGAATTAAGAAGAAAGAAAGAAAATCAAAGGCTTTAAAAGAGAAGAAGACCATTTTGTTGGAATGTGTTTGTAATTCTTTTGAGTAATTAGTTAGACAATTTTGTTGGAATGTGTTTGTTAAAATTGACTGCTCTACATATGTTGAATTAACAAGAGAATTTTACAGCACCTTTCAATTTAATTCTCATGAAGATTTCGATTTGTTTACTGAAGAAATTGTGGAATTTAGACTTATGGGTAAGGAATTTGGGTTATCTGTTGCTGAATTTAACGTGGCTATGGGTATCAACTGATGATGATAAAAATGAACCATTTGTAAGTTCTCGCTATAATTATCATAGTGATTTTCATGCATCTAAATTATGGACTCAATGATCTGTCGACCCTCAACCATATAATGTCAGTGCATCTAAGAGCTCATATTTAAAAAATCCTGTTTTCAAAATCATACATTAACTCTTAGTGTACAATTTGTCAAGGTGTCAGAATTCTACAGGTACACTTTCTAAGGCTGAATTTTATTTTTTGTGGTGTATGGTCAAACAAATTCCTGTTAATTTCAGTTTTTGATTTCTGACACAATTTCAATATGTGTTAAACAAGAAATCCAAACCATTAATATTAGGGTCCTATATCACTTAATTGGCCATTAATTTTGATTTATTGGAGCCAAAAAATAGTGACATGATTGTGACTTGTGCCATAGAACCTTTGGACATGGAATGTTTGTGCAGGATGAGAATCGTGGACATGAGTCATGGGAGCATATCCTTCACTAATTTAGGCCTAGCTATTCCTTCTAACCCACGTCCAACCACAAGAAGTCGAGTTATTACAGATACACCGAGTAGTAGCGAACCTCCCCAAGCCATTTTGGACTCTCTTTTAGCTTGACTTGAATGCCAAATGCACCGAATGGAGAATAATTTGATAGCATATTGGGCACATCAAGGATTCCAACCTCCTTACCCACTAACCCCATGATTTCCGCGCTTAACTTACATAGAAGCTTTCTTTTCTCTCCTCTTTTGTATTTTTGATTCTTTTATTTTATGTCATTACATTGGAGATAATGTATGAATTAAGGGTGGGGTGGGGTATATTCCATATAAATGATATTTAGGAATATTTTTTGACAATATTTTAGTGCTTATTGACTTGTTTGCAATATATTAGCCAACTTCGATACTTTCTAGACTTCCATTTTTAATGATTTAAATAATGCACATAACTTGAGTTAAATTTATTTTAGGACAATAGATGCCACTTAATTAAGAAATACAAGCGTATACACTTAGTCAAGCTTTGGAAATCATATGATTAAACATGGTGTATACTTGTGGTGAACTGCATTAACCTGTGAGCTTTTGGGCCAAAAAGATTGAAACATCTATATCAATATGTATTTCTTTGATGTATGATTATCTTATAAGGTGAATTTTTCTCTAGAACTTGCTTGGAACCGACTTGAGATCACATCTATATATGCATGCATACAAATGATAAAGGCCATCTTTGTTTTAGTCCTTTAGCTTAAAAAACCAACCCAATTCAATATCCTTTGTTAAACCTTTTGAGCTGAACCCTTTTTTTTATATATAAACTCATAATAAACGATTAAAACCTCTTATATCTTCACCCATCATAAATGTAAGTAGGCATTCTAACCATAATTTATGTCAAACTTATATGGAGAGATATGGAAAGCAAGGAAAAGAAAAAGATAAAAGGAAATTGAAGAGATTGAGATTTGAATTATGTGTTGTACTGCTGTCTTTAAATATTAGTCATTAATGAAATAATAATAATAATAATAATAATACAATAGTGAAAAACAAGTTATAGAGTGTAATCTATCTCTACGGAATGACGTTGTTGACTCCTTTGTGATTGAATTTGTGTCTCCATAAGTGGTTAGATGCTTTGCTAATGTTTATGATCTTTGCCCTTCCGTTTATCAATCCTTACCTTTACCTATAGCCCAATACAACCTTGAATAAAGTACTTTTAATTTGTGCATGTTTGTATTTCAAGGTATAAGATATTATTTATTAATTTAGCCAAATTATATTATTTCAATTTCATTAGGATTTTGCTTAACTTAGTAAGCTACATTTAATGGTCCACCGACTTATATTGTTATGTCATCTCTTAATCTTTAAGAGAAAAAAATCAAATACTGCATGTGTGTATGTATATATATATATATATATATCTGATATAGGATATTTTTCAATCATATCACATCTGATACCCCAACACCACTTTAGGGCCTAACCACGATACAGGGTCTCCTTGATACTTAAGATATCATGGCACTACCTACATACAGATGTCTAGTCCGTATCAATAACATATCACCTCAATCTTAATCTCGATCCACGATATATGTTAATCTAGGACTACTGAATATACCTGACTTAAAAATAAGCTATTTCTTTACTAACGATTCACAAGCTGATAGTCAAACTAGTTCACTATTGTCTCTTTTATCAATTTAAGCCACTACTCATATTTATTTCATGTCTAAAGTATCCAATTTAGTAATCAGGAATATTCATGACAAACATCGCTTAATTACATTAAATCAAATCAAGTATCACAATTCAATATTTTCCTTTAATCAGATAAATATAATAAAATTTCCTAACTTAGTAATAAAGAGGAATACTAGTACAATAACCAATCAATTAGTCAAATCATGATTTATTCCCATTCAAACATATTTCCTCAAATTTCATACTTATAGAAAAATACTAAGCCATATCAAATTTAACAATGAATTAATATACATTAATCAATTTATTAAGATAATTTTCAATATTTATTTAATTCATATAATATTCAATTATAATATTTTACATTAATGAATTCTTGTAAGGGTAATATAGAAATCGTTACCTGATTTCCCGACGTCCGAATTCTTCATATCGATCTAAAACTCAACTATTGGTTAATAACATCTATATAAATAATAAAACTCATTAGGTCCAATTCACTTTACGAATCCAAATATGAACAATAAAAATGATTAGGCCCAATTCACTTTCCAAATCCAAAAGTCTAATCAATAATCTATGCCCAAAGTTAACTTAATTAATCCAATTTACTAAAACATCCTCAAAAGGCCATAATTCACAAAAATGTCCTTAAATCTTTGATTTTCAAACTTGCCCTTAACAAAATTTGGAATTTGCAGAACTGTCCTTAAATTAATCATTTCCTAAACTGACCTCGCATTTTTCCAAAATTTCAAAACTAACTTTAAAACCTTGAATTACTAAATTGACCCCCTCAAAACTTCAAATTTATAAAAGAAATCCCAAATACCCTAAATTGCAATCCTTCCTTTTAATTTCGTAGCTTTATCCTGTTTATCAAGCCATCATCATCTTCATTTTCTTCGGCCTTCTTCTCCGGTGACCTCCTCATTACTGGCAAACCATGCCACAATCTTCTTTTCTCTTCCACTTCGCTTATGCTTTTTTCCTTTTTCCTTTAGTTCCTTTGTTTCATCTTCTTCTTCAACTTCGGCAGCATCACCATCACAAGCATCCCCCTCTCTTGTCATTTTTGCTCCTTCCTTACTCTCTCTCCCTACTACCAATGCTCACTCTCCTCCCCACTCTCCATTTTTCTTTTTAACAAAACACCAAGTCGTGTCGGGTCATTAAGATAGGTTAGGTCCAAACTCAAAGCCCAAGCCCTATCAAAAATTAGCTAGGCTTTATAGTTTAACAAAGGAAAACAATAATGAGAGCATGCAATTACATCTCTAAGTTATAGATTTGACTGACCTCATAAATTCATCCACCAAGCGCTCTTCTCTACAATGCCTTGATGAACTTTAGCCCTACCAAGTAAGGTTAGAATCACTTTCTAGGTTATACATGTTGGAATACTTTAAATTAGTTTCAAGAATATGATATATAGATCTATAATATACATCAGAGGTAACTCTAACTAAAAAACTCTAATGCTAAAGTTTAGATGCGGACTTGTATAG
>JAOXYD010000003.1:18671107-18684289 GCA_028565735.1 Pinacopodium congolense | reverse complement strand
GTGTTATGCCTAAGATGCTGGCCTATAGATAAAAACAAGCTCTTGTATCATAAGTTCCTCTAATTTCCCGTATGATACACTAAGGTACAAGAACGCCCCCAACACATACAACAAGAAATTTTGTCAGAAAGCTTCCTCATATTCTACATCTTATAATTTTTTAAGAATAAGTTTGCTTTCAATCCTGTTCTCTTTGACTTCATATTTGTTATGAAATAAATGAAGCTTAGATTTTAATCCCTTCTCTAGTACGCGGTGAAGACTATTTGGCACCCCTAAAATCATCCAATATCATCATTATATATCACCTCATGCAACCCATTCTAGTGATCAGAGTCTATTCATCTAGGTTGAAGCTTGTGCGTAAACGATATCAAAAATCTATATGAATGCTGAACTGCTACATTTCTAACATCTGACTATATTATATATCATGAACCCACTGAACCTGCTAGTTATCGAGCATGCTAACCATGTCATAAACTTTACCTCTATAGCATCACATTTAATAACCCTACAAACATTGAATGTTCATAGAATTTAGACAATTGCTGCTAGTACATAGTTAATATTACGATTGAATAACAATTTTTAAGCATTAACCCTTTTTATCATTGAGTAGCGTGGCCACTATTACTCAGATCTGAATCTTTGGCCTCCTGAGAACCTTGCTTCCTTTTCTAGGTCTATAAATATTATCAAAGGATATTACATACAACTAATGGTAGTAATGATTCCAACTATTACATGAATTATATAGAAAATGGAACAGAACATTTGTGTTAGATGAACACCTATGTCCTTACGTAGCACTACATCACCAACCTATGCAACTCCTTGTTTATCCCTGTGATGAGAATTTCTTTGCTCTTGCTAGAATTATCTTTCACCAATTAAGAACCTTACTTCCTTTATCTAGCCTGCAAACATAGTCACAATTATATAACATACAAACATTGTCAACACCTAGTACATTCTATTCACGGAATCAATACATCTTATGTATAAATATAATAATAGTTATATGAAATATAACGATTGTTAACACCTAGTACATTCTATGCATAGATTCAATACATCTATTGTGTAAACATTATCATAGTTTATAATATACAACTATTGTTAACACCTAGTACATCCTATATATGGATTCAATACATTAGGAGAAAGCAATTGTTCAACTGCACGAATAGGTACATCATAATGGAAATTTACAATCCTATGAAAAATTATACTACTTTGCACTATTATGAGGTTTGAGAAAACCATTTAATATAATGTCTATTTTGTTAACCTACGAGCATCAACACAAAAAAATATCAACATATCCTATTATATAGCCATTCAAAGCATTTATGTACTTGCTACTGAAGAAGACAATATAAAAACTATATACATTTCTATTTAGTGCCTTCTTACCATAACTGAAGTTCATATGAGATGTGTCGATTTTAGTATATTTGCAATAAAACTCTCATAACTTCACAGATTGGACAAACTCTTTAAATATGCGCGATAATTTAGTTTAAAAAAAGGGTCCAATTCTAAGAGTATATATTATACATGATTTTGATTAAGGTTGTAAACCCTGACAATAAAGATACCAATTATGCATTATATTCCTATCACAAATGGCCAACATATACATCATCTTTCACCACAAAAACTCTTAACTTTTAAGCAATTCCATAATGAATAACATTGTATAAAGTCTCTTATAAACTAAACCAAAAACATCATTTTTAAAGTCAAAATATTATAGGTGGAAGTGATAACATTAATCCCATAAATGCAAATAAAACATATGCACATTACCTTTATAACAGACGTCATCCTAAAAAGCTCATGCTAGAACTATCTTCTTTTAGACCGCAAATTGTTGAAAATTAAATAGATCAACACCGCTAAAGTACTCCACTAAAAATGCTCTACCAAAATAAATAGTATTAACATGCACCATTTCCACTATGTAATATGTGACTTCCTAGGGAATTTTCAATTCAATTGAGAAATTACACTATCATCTATCAACATTTATAGCACTCATACTTAACTGTTATACAATATCATAGTGTCTACCAATATGTTGTAACAAGCTACCTATATATTTCCCCAAATAAGGTTGTACACATAATTTCAATTTCTACAGATTAGATAATCATATGTAACTTACTATCTTCTAGCAAAATGCAATATATTGTCATTTCTTCTTCCATACTATTAAAATAAAATAGTTTTTAGGCGATATCATGGTCAATTAAAAGGTTATATGGCAATCATGATACTAACTACTCACATTAATCGTTCTTTAAAATTTCAATCCATAAAGTGCATTATATATGTGGTATGCAATATTGTTGATATCAAAATTACAAGGATAAAACATGGATTACCAGCATATCATTCTAAACCACCTTGGATCATTGTATCCATAATCAACATAATGAGCATCCTCACATATCACAATAATGAGAGTATAATGGACCATTAGACCAATATATTATGCTTCGACTTCTACTGAAAACTAATGCTTTTACAAATGTCATTATCAAAGCTTATTAAAATTTTGTATTATACACTTTTGTATTCTTTAAGTACTCCTTCACAACTTATGTAGCACTTTACATCCTAATGCATTAATGTAATCATTTCACATAATATGAAATATTTACCTATGTGATACAAAGATATATCAGTTTTAAAACCTTGGTTTCATATACCATCTATACATTATAGTTCGTACATCATTTTCTTATTTGACAATGTTATGGGAAGAAATCATGTTAAATGCATTTTACTACTAACCTTCCCTGGTATTGACACAATAACATATCGATATTACATGTGATATTATAAGTTTCAATGTATACATTCCACAATATCATAAAAGTGTTATAGCAATAATAGTTAGTTTATAAGAAAATGAGTAAACAGATTATCTAAGTGCGTACCTTTTAAAGAAATTTTGATATGCAATTTCTTAAAAATTTCAAGAAAATGACCAAACTACTTATCTAAGTTTGTACCTTTTAATCTCTGCGGATATGGGATCCTTGATCTTATTGGATTTGTAATAAGATCAACAAATAACATAGGATACTCGTACTTAGCAGTCGGTGCTTCCTTATCCTCCTTACTCGCTTCTTAACTCTCTTCTTCATTATTCTGCCCAACTGCTTCAATCTTTTGCTTATAATCAGGTTCCTCGAGCTGTCTGCAACTTCTCAATGTAATTGCCTTCGCATATTCCCTCAGATTAGCTTCTTTAGTACTAGACAATGACCTAGGAGGTCTCTCTTTCAGTCAATTGGCAATTTGACCCATCTAATTTTCCAAGTTCCTAATGGATGACTCCTGATTTTACATCCTAACCTCGGTGTTGGATATATACTTTGAAAGTAACTATTTAAGATTAGATTTTTCTGTTGGCATAGAACTGGTGGCCTTGAAATCAAGAGGTGGCTGCCTCTGAATGTTAAAAAGTTATGATGCTTGATCATTCCTCCAAGAAAAGTTGGGGTTATTGCTTCACCTCGGGTTATAGGTGTTGGAAAAGGGATCCCCTCTCTGTCTATTAAAATTGCCCACATAATGGGCCTCTTCTTTCTCTTGAGCAAAGGGATTTCCAACCTAACATTCTAAAGACTGATGTGAATCTCCACCACAATGCTCCCACATAGCATAACTCTTTATCGATGAACTGGCTCCACCCTTTACACTATGCATCAAATTATCCAGCTTTCTTGTCAACATATCCATCTAAGTTGATAAGGCTACTGTATTATCCATATTATAAACACTAGCAGGTCTTCTAGGTTATCTCTCTATATGATACTGAAAACTTCTAGTGTCCATCTCATCTATCAGTCTATAAGCCTGATTTAGCGTCTTTCTAATCAGATTACCTCCAGTTGTTGCATCAATAGTGCTTCTGGTCGAAGCAGTCACTCCAGTATAAAATATGTTAACCTGCCGCCAAGTAGTGAACCCCTTACTAGGGCACTATGTTAACATGTCTCAAAATCTCTCCCATGCCTCATATGAGCTCTTGTTATCATACTGTGTGAATGAAGTGATCTCGTTCTTCATTTTGCCAACCTTGGCAGGCAGGAAAAATTTAGCCAGGAACAATCTCATCAACTCATCCCAAGTGGCAATGGACCCTGACTACAAAGAAGCCAACTAAGCTCTGGCCTTGTCCCTGACTAAAAATGAGGAAAATCTCAATCTTACTGCATCATCTGACACCCCATCCTTCTTAAATAAGTCACAAATATCAAAAAATGTCTCTAAGTGGGTGTTTGAATCCTCTAAAGGTAATCTACCAAACTGAGATGCCCTGACCATAGAAGTGATACTGTGGGGGATCTCAAAATTAGCTATTGTAATCGTCAGCCTTACAATGGGAGCATGAGGCCTATTATTGTACCCTATAGTTAGATCCATCATAGTCAATTCTCTTCCTCCATCAGGATGTTACATGATCTCTTCTTCTCGACATGCTGTCTCTACAAACTGTTATTCAATATTCTCTTCTTCTGTGACCTCTTCTTCTGCCTTACTACTCTGAACCAATCTTGCTTCACCTATGAATAGTTCTTTCAATTTCAATATCCTATGGCAGACTTTTGGGCTTGTGACCACGAGTGTGCATAAACCAAAAAAAAAAAATCAAAAGAAAGCAATAAATTTTAAACAACGTAAATAAGCAAATAAATGACTAAATAAGAAATAAACCTGAGAAAATAAACACCGTCTAACCTAATCACTCACAATTAGGACTATCCCTGGCAATGGCACCAAAAACTTATTGATGGTCTAATTAAAACCATGTATATATGAAAATCTAACCTAGACCAAACAATTGAGGCAAGCACACCTAGTCAACAAGTAAAATAAAATTGAGTAAAATTGAGTATCGTACACAAGGGAAAGTCAAATATGTAAGCAAATTAACTCAACGATGCACAATTAACTCAAAAATCTAGAATTTTATTGATTTAAATAGTACGCAAAACAAACAAGATAAGAAACTACGCAAGATGCAAGATGAACTAAATGCAATAACACTTGACTCAAGAGACTAAAAATGGCTAAGGCTTTGGACTTAATTTAGGTTAGGTTTCCTAAATTTGACAACGATAGATTGGTATAGGACTTACCTGACTGAAACAAGTTATACCTAATGGTTATAGGCACCCGTCTTCTCTTATACTCTCAATTAACCTACTTGGTCCATATATTACTTGGACTATAAGGCATTAGATACTAGAGGCCTAAGATTAAGGTCTTTAATTCTCGGTGTCTTCACACAAGATCGTAAGGCTTAGTCCACTCTTAGGTTTAAGTATGTTGCTAGATTTATTTTCGGTTAAAATAAGTTCTAACGGTCATGAAACGTGATCAACCTAAACTAAGGCTCAATAAGCATTCAATCCTACAAAAATACATCCACGGAACCTATTTTAACCCAAATCAATCCATAACCTTAGCCAAAAAAATGATTACTCACACATATTAATCAAAGTAACATAAAAATTATCAAAACATGCATATCCATTAATTAATCACAACTAGAATCTTCACAAATTATGAATGTAAATACAGAAATCTTAAAACAAGATGTTCACTCCCTCAAGATTACTGCAACAACTGTTTTGCACTCGAAAGCTCTGAAAACAGACGGCTAAAACTAGACAAATAAAGCAGACTCTCAACAAGATTATAATCAAACTCTAATGACTATGATAACCCGACTCTAACGATGGAAACTGGAATCTAATGATAAGAATGTGACTCGAATGATGAAACTTGTATATCGCTCTCTCTGCTCTCTCCCCCTGAATATGTTTATCTGTCCTATTTATACTCTAGGGTTGTGTGCATTAGTTGAAACGTAAAAATCGGAGAATAAAACGTGAGGAACTGAGGTCTAAAACCCTTATATTCGGTCAACCGACCTTAACTATTTAGTCTATTGACCTTTAACATTTGCTCATTCAGTCAATCGGTTCTTCTACTCAATTGACTGACAAACTAATTGTGAATTATTCAGTCGACCGATGCTGGTCATTCGGTTGACTAAACTCTGCTCGTTTGAGTGCCGTATATTTGATTCTTCTTTATGATGCCTAGCAAGCTCCAATTGAGTCCAAATCTCCACAATATGCTCCAAAACCAATATACACCTAAAATTTACAATAAAAACTCTATATTGGTGTAATTCAATTACCAAATAGGTAAAAATATAATGGAATATACATAATAAAATAATGTAAAATACCCATTAACAACACCCCCACATTTGAATTATTACTTGTCCACAAGCAATTCACTTAAACCCATAAAAGAACATCTCTTCAAGTAGTTTAAAAACAACCAACAAATTCTGTCATTTTTCTTTCCTAGAAAATCAAGGGTATGCAATCCTTCAAACTTCGACAACTTAAGTATCAGACTACTACACATATCATAATATTTTCATCAATGCACATAAACAAAATCAAAGGTAGATGCCATTAATAAAAAAAAAGCATAAAATTAAATGGAATTTCCTCACGGTATTCACTCATGTCACTCAAATGTATAAGGGTTATGTTTTACTCAAGACTTCCTCTAAGAGATTACACTACCATAGGCTTGCAAATTCACCTATTTTCAAATATATAGAGTATATGCCATCATAGATCAAAATGGCTTTTACTAAGGGTTGTAATGGGGTTTAGGTTAAGGCAAGGTAAAAAGGATAAAAGGGTATACACAAGCAGTCACAAAATACTAAGTAAAAGGGAACAATCAAGTAAGAATTTTGAGATAAGAAAATGAACACAAGGGACTACAACTACTCAGTACTAACTTATGCTACTGTTTTGTATTCTCTTTTTTTAATAACACTAAAAATAAGAGGAAACAATAACAACACACATCAACAATCACATGCATCAGTTATTGACTAAGTTTATACACCTAACTACTTCAATCAATCCACATGGTTCGCTATCCTTTCAAGCTGCCTAATCCAAATTATACAACTCAATTCTCATTCCAACTACTTTGACAAAATCTAATGGTCACATTCATCAAATTCAACCACAAAAATTTTAAATATAAAACCCAAGTTAGCTACCAAAAGAGTCACAATCATTTAAGTGTATATCTCTCAACATCAACATCAACATCATACACAATCTTAATCCCCCCTACACACGAACATAATACAAACATTGTCCTTAATGTTCCAAGATTCACATGTAAGCATAAAAGGTAGGAAAAAAAAGAACTTCCCTAAAATGGGAACATCTAAGAAACTCTTAGGCATCAACCACACAGAACCTACAGAATAACTCAAAAGAAACCCAACTGAAAACAAAGCATTAAACTGAAATACTAAAAAGAAAACACAAAGAACTACTCTCCTACTAAGAACAAACATTCTGATCAAGAAGGAGAAGATGAGGAATCATGGAGGGTAAAGTGCTCCTCTAATTCATCCACAAACCTAGGAAAATAAAACCTAGCTCGCTATCCATTTACCTTAAAGGGATGATCATTTTCTTTCTTCACCTCGAACGGACCATACCACCTCGACCTAAGCTTTCCTGAAATAAGGCGAAGACGTGAATTATAAAGCAATACCTGGTCGCTTACCTAAAAGTCTTAATAGAGGAGCTTCTTATCATGCCACTTTTTCACACACTCCTTATATAACTTCGAATTATTATATGCATCCAAATGGAATTCATCAAGTTCATGAAGCTGCATAAGTCTCTTAGCACCTGCAGAAGACAAATCAAAGTTAAGAAATTTAGCCACCCAATATGCACGATGTTCTAACTCTACTGGGAGATAACAAGACTTCCCATAAATTATCTTGAATGGTGATATGCCTATAGGTGTCTTAAAGGCAGTCCTGTATGCCCAAAGTGCATCATCTAACTTTAAAGACCAATCCTGTCTAAAAGTATTGATAGCTTTCTTTAAAATTTTCTTAACCTCCCTATTTGAAACCTCAACCTGCCCACTAGTTTGGGGATTGTATAGTGTAGCAACATTGTGGGTCACCCCATACTTAGCCAAAAGAAAATCAAAAAGTTTATTGCAAAAGTGCGATCCCCTATCACTAATGATAGCCCTGAGTCTGACAAAATGTGTAAAAATGTTCTTCCTTAAAAACGTGACCACAACCCTAGCTTCATTTATAGGTAATGCCACTACTTCTACCTATTTGCTAACATAATCCACTGCAACCAAAATATATTGAATGAGGTAAGACTTAAAGAATGATCCCATGAAGTCTATGCCTCACACTTCGAAAACCTCACAAACAAATATGTTAGTTAACGGCATGTCATGTCTACTACCAATATTCCCAACCCTTTGGCACCTATCACAAGACTTGACAAATGTATATGCATCCCTAAATAATGTAAGTTAATAAAAACCAGACTCTAGGACCTTATGAGCTGTCCTAGATGCACCATAATGTCCCTCAACCTCTCTACACGACAATGATGTAATACAAAAGACATTTCTTCCTCAGGAATGCAACGCCTAATAATTCCATCTACTCAAATCTTGAACAACAAAGGAGCATCCCAAATATAGTGTCTTACCTCACTTAAGAATTTCTTCTTTTAGGAATAAGAAAAATCAAAAGGATAGATATTACCAGCAAGGTAGTTCACAAAATCTGCAAATCAATAAGTGGCTATCAGAGCCAGTAGATTCTCATCAAGAAAGGTCTCCTGGATGTCCTTCATCAATGCTCTCTCCATGGCGGCTTCATCTAACCTTAATAAGTGATCAGCTACAAAGTTCTCAGCTCCCTTCTCATCCCTCAATTCGATGTCAAACTCCTGCAAAAGCAACACCTAACAATTAGTTATGTTTGGCATCGAGATTTGTCATCAAGTACTTTAATATTTCATGGTCAATGTGAACAATGAATTTAGACAAAACTAAATAAGATCTAAATTTATCAAAGGCAAACATAATCGGAAACATCTCTTTTTCTGTGGTGGTGTAATGACGTTGTGCGCTGTTCAAAGTCTTGCTTGCATAAAATAGGATGGAAAAGCTTACCTTGTCTCTGGCCTAACACAACACCCGCTGTATAATCACTTGCATCACACATTAACTTAAAAGGAGAAGACTAGTCAAGAGATACAAGAATAGAAGCAGTCATAAGCTTATCCTTCAGTAGTTGAAAAGATGTCATATATTTCTAATTAAAAGTAAAAATAACATCTTTTCAAGTAATTCAGTCAAAGGTCTAGCAATCTTTGAAAAATCCTTTATAAATTGACAGTAAAAACCAGCATGGCATATGAAACTCCAAATAGATTTAACATTGGATGGGGTGAAAGCTTCTTAATGACATAAATATTTACTGAGTCTGCCTCAATACCCTTGCTAGAAATTTGATGACCCAAAATTATGCACTCCTGAACTATAAAATGGCATTTTTCCTAGTTAAGAACTAAGTGATTCTCCTCATATCTAATCAAGACTTTCTCTAAGTTCTTTAAACATGCATCAAATGAAGTACCGAACACAGAGAAGTCATCCATGAAAATTTCAATGCAAGATTCAAACATATCGGAAAAAATAGCCATCATGCATCTTTAAAAAGTAGCCGGAGCATTGTATAAGTTGAAAGGCATGCGTCTATAAGCAAAAGTATCATATAGACATGTAAAAAAGTAGTTTTCTCCTGATCTTTTGGAGCTACCAAAATCTCCAAATATCCATTATATCCATTTAAGGCACAGTAAAAATCATGTCCAGCTAACTTCTCAATCATTTGATCAATGAAAGGTTAAAGAAAATGATCCTTCTTGGTGGCATCATTCAACTTCTTATAATCAATACATATTCTCCAACCAGTTACCTTCCTAGTGGCTATCAACTCATGCTTATCATTTTCAATAATGGTAGTGCCTCCTTTCTTTGGCATTACCTGCGCAAAACTTACACAACCAAAGTAAGAGATAAAATAAAAAATAACTGCATCAAGAAATTTTACTACCTTATCCTTGACAATGTCCTTCATATATAGGTTAAGTCTCCTAAGGGACTGCTCTAATGCTTTACTTCCATCCTCTATGAAAATTTGGTGCATTTAAAAGGAAGGGCTTATACACTTTATGTCTGTAATAGGCCACCCAATGGCTTTCCTGTAGTTCCTCAATACTCTTAACAACTGCTCTTCCTTGACACCTGACAAACAAGAAGAAATGATAACATGTAAGTTCTCAGCTGAGTTAAGAAAAGCATACTTTAAATGACTAGGAAGAAGTTTTAGTTCGAGAGAAGGAGGCTCTTCAATTGAAGGCCTTAGTAAAGATTGGAATGGTCATTAGAGAGGCTCATATACTCTGTACTGTGTCCAAAACGTTTGCTCCATTTTAGATCTAATGTCCTCCAACTCTTCTTGTAACTTCTCATCTAACTCCTTAAGAACAGCTTTCACTTCCCCTTCCAACAAATCTATACAAACAAAAGAAGAAAAATCAGAATCAGGAGAATAAATATCAATAAAATTACATGATTCAAAAGAGGAAGAAAGATTCTACATTGCATTGAACACATAAAACACAATCTCTTCATCTTCAAATCTCAATATGAGCTTTCCTCTCTGCACATCAATGATGGTCCATGCAATGGCCATGAAAGATCTTCCAAGGATAATGAGGATATCTCAATCTTCCTTCATGGCAAGGACCAAGAAGTCCACCGGGAAGATGAACTTCTCGACCTTTACCAAAACATCTTCAATGATTTCCCTCAGGTGTGTGATAGATCTATCTACCAACTGGAGTGAAACCATGGTAGGCTTGGGCTCTACCAATCTTAGCTTCATAAAAATAGAAAGAGACATTAAATTGATACTCGCACCCAGATCCATCAAAGCCCTGTCAATATGTAAATCACCAAGAGCATCAAGAATAGTGAAACTCCCTGGATTCTTGAGCTTTGGTGGCAACTTCTTCAGAAAAATGACTGAACACTCCTCAGTCAACGTCACGAATGGATATTCTTTAAGCCTCGTCTTATTTGATAAATTTTCTTTCAAAATTTTAGCATATGAAGGCATTTATGCCATAGCCTCCGTAAAAGGAATGTTGATATGCAATTTCTTAAAAATTTTAAGAAAAAAACTGCTTATCTAAGTGCGTACCTTTTAATCTCTAAGGATATGAGATCCTTGGTCTTACTGAATTTGTAATGGGATCGAAAAATAACCTGGTACGCTCCTCCTTAGCCGCTAGTGTTTCCTTTTCCTCCTTACTTGTTTCTTGACTCTCTTCTTCATCATTCTTCCCTACTACTTCTATCTTTTACTTCTCCTCAGCTTCCTCGAGCTATCTGCCACTTTTTAATATAATTACCTTCGCATGTTCCCTCGTATTAGCTTTTGTAGTACTAGGCAATGACCCAAGAGGTCTCTCTTTCAGTAAACTAGCAATTTGACTTATCTGGTTTTCCAAGTTCCTAATGGATGACTCTTGATTTTGCATCCTAACCTCGATGTTAGATATGCATTTTGAAAGTAACTCTTCAAGTTGAATTGTTCTGCTGGCATAGAACTGGTGGCCTTAAAACCAAAAGGTGGCTGCCTCTGAATGTTAAAAGGCTCTACTACTTGATCATTCCTCTAGAAAACATTGGGGTGATTCCTCTACCCCAGGTTATAAGTGTTGGAAAAAGGATCCCCTCTCTATCTATTAAAATTTCCCACAGAATGGGCCTTTTCTTGCCCTTGAGCAAAGGAATTTCCAACCTGACATTCTAAAACTAATGTGAATGTCCACCACAATGCTCACACATAGTAAAACTATTCATCAATGAACTGGCTCCAACCTTTACACTGTATATAAAATTATCCAAGTTTCTTATCAACATATCTATTTGAGCTTATAAGGCTACTGTATTATCCACAACATGAACACCAACAAGTCTTCTAAGATGTCTCTCTATATGATACTGAAAACTTCTAGTGGCCATCTCATCTATCACTCTATAAGTGTAATTTGGAGTATTTCTTATTAGACTACCTCCAGCTACTACATCAATAGTGCTTCTGGTCGAAGGAGTCACTCCAGTATAAAATGTGTTAACTTGCTGCCAAGTAGTGAATCCATGACTAGGGCACTATGTCAACATGTTTTTGAATCTCTCCCATACCTTATATAGGCTTTCATTCTCAAACTGTGTGAATGAAGTGACCTCGTTCTTCATTTTGGCAACCTTGACAGGTGGGAAGAATTTAGCCAAGAACAATCTCATAAGCTCATCCCAAGTGGTAATAGATCCTGATTGCAATGAAGCCAACCAAGCCCTAGATTTATCTCTGATTGAAAATGGGAAAAGTAGTCTTACTACATCATTCGACACCCCATCCTTCTTAAACAAGTCACAAATATCCAAGAATGTCTCCAAGTGGGTATTTGGATCCTCTGAAGGTAATCCATCAAACTGAGATGCCATGACCATCTAAGTGATATTGTGTGGGATCTCAAAGTTGACTGCTGTAATCGTCGGCCTTACAATGGGAGGTAGAGGCCTATTGTTGTACCCCATGGCTAGATCCATCATAGTCAATTCTCTCCCTCCATCAGGATATTGCATAATCTCTTCTTCTCTACGTGCCATCTCTTCAAATTGCTCTTCAATTTTCTCCTCTTCTATCTTACTACTCTGAGCTGACTTTGCTTCCTTTCTCAACCTAATAACAGTTTTTTCAATCTCAGTATCGAGTGACAAACTCTTAGGCTTGTGACCACGAGTGTGCATAAACCAAAGAAATTAAATCAACAGAAAGTAGCAAAGCACTAAAGGCTAAAATCAATCACGCTAAAGAGAAACAAGCAAAAATAATCAATCAATTTTTTTTAAAAAAAGATAAATGAACAAACAAATGACTAAACAAGAAATAATATGAGGAAATAAACACCGTCAACCCTAATCACTCACAATTAGGACTTTCCTCAGCAACAACGCCAAAAACTTGTTGCATTTTCTAACCCAAATCAATCCGTAACCTCAACAAAAAATGAATTTCTCACACATATTAATCAAAGAAACACAATAGATGGTCAAAATATGCATATCCATAGATTAATCAACAAAAATAGAATCTTTACAAGCTATGAAATGCAAATACAGAAAACAAATAGATAA
>JAOXYD010000003.1:18660436-18671007 GCA_028565735.1 Pinacopodium congolense | reverse complement strand
TGAATAAGCAAGCTGATGTTTGATGGTGACAAGTAGGATGATGTGCCTCCATGCTCATTGCTTTTACCATTGCGGAGGTCATCTTGGAAGAAGGGTGATGTCCGAAAAGGAGAGTGGATATTGAAATATGATGGCGAGATAATGCAGTTCCACTCCCCAGAAATTGTGAGGTATCATGCTGATTATAAGTCTACTTCTAAGGAAGTTGCTCCAGGCTCATTTATAAGTCTTAACATGCTTTTTGTCAAGCTAAAAAATCCATTCGACAATGGATGACATTACATGCAAAGGGGTTGAGCTTGTGACCTTAAACATGCGTTCATTGGGAGGCAGTCCAACCTTATCATTTCATTTTGGTTATTTTTTATTTAAGTTTTTTTATTGTTTTCATTTGAGTGCTTTATTTGTTCTTTGTTTATTTATTTTCTAGGAAGGCATGAATGGAGTTGCGACTTTTTCTTTTAAGTCATTGCGACCTCTTTAATCCCAGGGAGTTCTTCTTTTCTCATCCCTTTAACTGTGTTTTTATTTTCTTTGGACATTAAAGACAATGACCATTGTAAGTGTGGGGGTAGGGCTAGTTAGAATTGAAAATTTTTGAAAATTTTTTATATTTATGTACTTGAACTATTGTGATAAATGTTGAATCATGTTATTCTGTCATAGAAGTTGGACGGAGATTGAGTTGTGTGCTTGAATTTTGATTAGATAGCTTGAGTAAAAGGTGAATCATGTAGAAAAATTGAAGTAGTTAATTACATAATCTCAGTCAAACATTTGACATTTGTGTGATGAGGCAATGTATGATATTTTAATGGATTTTCACATAAACACATGTGAGGTTTTAAGCCTATATGATCGCATTTCATAGTCATTTGATCTTCTTTGTTGTGTGTTATGCTCTTCTTGGTAGATTATCTTCAGAACTTGCATGGAATCTGTTTAATATTATTAGTTGCATGCTTTTATGGAAATGATTAAAGCCTTCATTTTCTTGAACCACTTAGCTTAAATGACCCACCATGTCATTCTCCCCTTTGCAAACACCTTTGAGCCTTTTGACCATGTTTGTTTCTATATTATTCACCTTGCATTGAAATCCCAACCCTTACCCTATCACAAGTTAAATGAAGTATTAAGTAAGCAGTTGATGCTTATGATTTAGGAATTTTTTTATTCTCTATTCTGAGATATTTTTGAGAAGATACTTCTTCTCATGTATTTATTGATATGTGCAACTATTATTTTCCCTTATTTTTAGTGTTATTTAAGTAAAAAAAAAAAGAAAAAAGAAGAAAAGAAAGAAAGCAAAAAGAAAAAAGAAAAGAAAAGAAGAATGAAATATAGTAGCATTCGTTAGTGATACGTAGTTGTAGTCTGTTATATTCATTTGCTTATCTTAGAATTCATATTAAGTTATCCCTTTTACTTAATACTTTATGAATACTTGTGAATAACTTCTTTAACCCTTGTTGTCAAATATTAACCCAAACTCTGTTACAACCAAGTAAAAGTCCTTTTTGATCTATGATGGCATGTAATCTACAAGGTAGATAATTGATGAATCTGCAAGCCCATGGTAGTGTAGTTTCCTAGAGGGAGTCTTGAGTGAAACATCAACACTCACATACTTGAATGATTTGAGTGAACACCATGAGAAAAGTCTTTCTTAATTTTGTACTTGTTTTTTATTAATGATGTTTTCATTTGATTTTGTTTATGTGTATTGATGAAAAGATTATGATATATGTAGTAACTTGATACTTAAGTTTACTGAAGTTTGAATGATTGCATACACTTAATTTTCTTTGAAGATGAATTGATAGAATTTCTTGGTTGAGTTTAAATTGCTTGAGAACAAGCAATGATTCAAGTGTGGGGATATTTGATATGGTTGAATTATATGATACTTTTATATGTATTTCAATATGAATTCAACTCTATTTTATTTCCTAAATGCATATTTTGTGTTTATATTATGTTTTGATGCAGATTTAATTATTAGATATAAATTTATATAAAAAAGAAGAAGATTAAAAGTAATTTGAAGTAAAGAAGAGGAGGCTTGCAATTGAATTAAGAGCACAAATATTGGTCTTACATTAAGAAGCTCCAAAACGCAACACACGTAAGGAGAAAACGGTGGAGGTTTGAACTTGTCTTGGGAATTAAAGGAAAAGAGCTAGGTTTGGCTTGAGTAGGGACGATTAATCAACAAAAGGACTAGAAAAGAATAGGTGTGGGAGGTTTTGGCAATGGTAATTGACGGTTGCACACTGAAAATACAAAATAAAGAGGAGAGACTTAGAGGCTTGATGAGGACGTGAGGAGCTCATCCAAGTGTGGACTGTTTTTGTCTTCTTCTCCACACATGGGATCAAGCTTTGCATGAAGAGTGGAGGGACGTCTCTTAGTGAGGAGTTGGTCAAGAATAATGGCTGGAAATATTTAGCAAAAGAGTGAAGCCAAAATAGTGGAGAGAAGTCCTTCACCTTAGTCAACAATCACGGCTACAAATGCATTGAATTTTGTCTTTGATTTTTGTTTTCAATTTTGCCGTTTTAGTTTCTGAATTTTATGTGTAGGTAGTTATCAGTCTAAGAGGCAAAATTAATATCCAAGGCTATGATCAACAGCTATATCTTAATTGATCCAAGAAATCGGTATAAAGAGAACCAGTAACGTCATTATTTGAGGACGTACTTGAGATGTGGGCAATGCATCTAGAAGAAAAATGAAAAATAGAAAAGTATAGTTGACGAGAAATTCAGTAGTGGTAGAACGTTCCAAATTAATTGCTCCGATTAGACAATCTTCGTCTCCTCCTTATCTCAATTACTAGATAGACTATTCTTCATTTAGCTGCCTAATTTTCTGCCATGTCTATGCCAAAGGTCCTTATAACGTGAATGGATGAGTACGTGGATGGGTGCTAAAAGCTGACTTTAAGCTGAAAATGAGACGAAGAATTTGGTTTTCAAACTCTTAAATAATAACATATTGATATTTTGAAGTCTACTTCTTAGAAGTCAAAAAACTTATTTCTCATACGAAACGCAAAAACCTGTGGGCTAATGCCCTTAGAGAAGGCGTATTACAGGGTGTCCATTTATTTTTAACTCCAGAAATCAAACCAACGTTGATAGTTACAAATAACTTCGATCCAAATGAAATTTCGTGCGGAAAAGTTAGAACATTTTTTGTTTTACTTCTCATTTTTATTTTTATTTTTATTTTTATTTTTTATTTTTTCAAATACAAAAATCTGAAAAAACATATAAGATTCAAAAAAATAATATACTAATATAAAACAAAAATTAAAAAAATATACAAAAACTAATACTAACACACAAAAATTAAAATAAAAAACAAAAATAAGAAATAATACCAAATATACTAAAGGCCTGTTTGACAACGATTTTGTTTTCAGATTTTATTTTTAAATTTTTTATATACGAAAATTAATAAAAAATATATTATAAATATCTAAAAAAATTAATGCAATACAAAAATCGAGATATATAATATAAAAAATTATAAAAATACACAAAATTCAATAAAAAATACAATAAAATTAAAAGTTCAATCAAATACCCATATATATATATATATATATATTTATGCCCTCTCACGTAATTTTCTACGTAATGGGTTTTACTTTTATCTGTACGTTACAATGAGAAACAACTTGCTTGAAATGAGAAACAACTTGCTTGTACGCTTGTATGTACTTTGAAGAATAACCTTGTAACACAAAATGTTCTTCGTTTTGAACTTTGGAATTTCCAATTTCGTGCATGGTGGCATTACTACTGTTGGTGGAGAATGCCTATAAGTATGCAACCTACGTCCCACGTCCTTGGCTTAATTAGAACCGCAAGAACACCGCAGAAACATGAAAGTATCAAAGTTGGACTTTTTTCTATCATTTCTGGTTCTTTTAGCCTCATCAGTTCTTTGTGTCACTTCAGATTCTGGATATTACAGTTATCCTCAATGTTTCTTCTCTTATTTACAGCCTTTCAAGTCTTTTCCATCAACAGTTTTCCTCACGAAAGACAGCCCTCCCTACTTATTTGTCTTGCGATCGTCCATTCATAATCTTAAATTCTTAAATGCCTCAATTTCAAAACCTGAATTTATAGTCACCCCATTTCACGAATCTCACATCCAAGCTGCCATTTCTTGTTCCAAAAAGTTCCATTTGGAGGTAAGAGTTCGAAGTGGAGGTCATGACTATGAGGGCCTATCCTATGTTTCATACGCAGAACCGTTTGTGCTCATTGATCTTGTCAATCTCAGGTCCATCAGTGTTGACATAGAAAACCAAAGTGCGTGGGTCGGGTCTGGAGCGACTTTGGGGGAGTTCTACTACAAAATTGCGGAGAAAAGCAAAATCCATGGCTTCCCAGCTGGCAGTTGCCCTAGTGTAGGTGTTGGAGGGCACTTCAGTGGAGGTGGCTTTGGTACTATATTTAGAAAGTTTGGCTTAGCAGCTGATAATGTAATGGATGCCAAGATAATTAATGCGAACGGTCAAATTCTCGACAGAAACTCCATGGGAGAAGATCTCTTTTGGGCCATTAGAGGAGGTGGAGGAGCAAGCTTTGGAGTCGTTATTGCATGGAAAGTTAGGATAGTTTCAGTCCCTCCAATAGTGACTGTTTGTTCTGTCCCAAAAACATTGGAAGAAGGTGCGAATAAACTTCTTCAGAAGTGGCAAAATATTGGCCATAAACTTCCTGAAGAGCTTTTCCTCCATGCAGTGTTAGGAGTTGATACTACTTCAGGACTAAATGGCAGCAGAACCGTTCAGGTTACATTTGACTCCTTGTTTCTCGGGGAAACAAAGGAACTTCTACCTGTGGTACAAGGTAGTTTTCCTGAGCTTGGATTAATGCCCGAAAACTGCACCGAAATGAGTTGGATCCAATCTGTACTATACTTTGCCGGTTTCTCAACAAATAGTTCATTGAATGTTCTGCTTGACCGATTCAATCAATCGAAGAGTTTCTTCAAAGCAAAGTCAGACTATGTAACAAAACCTATCTCAGATTCTGGATTGGAAGGTTTGTACAAAAAGCTTCTTGAAAACAAGAATATAACACTGATATTAACACCTTATGGAGGAAAGATGAGTGAGATACCAGACACAGAAACACCTTTCCCACATAGGAAAGGAAACATTTACAAGATTCAGTACATAGTGAATTGGGATTCAGAAGAGGAAACAGAGAAACAGCAGAGCTGGATGAGAAGTTTGTATGCGTACATGGCACCTTATGTCTCAAAATCGCCTAGAGCTGCCTATTTGAACTACAGGGACCTTGATCTGGGAGTCAACAAGGATGGTAATACTAGCTATGCACAAGCTAGTATCTGGGGTTTGAAATACTTTAAGAACAACTTCAAGAGACTAGCTAGAGTGAAAACTGCAACAGATCCTTCCAACTTCTTCCGGAATGAACAAAGCATCCCGATTCTTACGTGACGGCAGGAAAAAAGTACGTGAGACAAAAGAAATTTTTTTTTTTTTGTATTATTGCATGTCTAATATTACAAGTTACTACGATGTTGTGAATTTTGATGGATTGTGAACTTTTGAATCCATCTAATGCTTATGACTAGATTTGTGATTTAATTTGTTGTTTAAAAGACTTGATACAATTTTTGAATTTGTGAAATTATTATTCAGACGGTGACAAAACGCTAATTTTTAAGTCATCTGGAGACAAAAAGGAACTAAACAATTAAAAATTGTTTTATGGGACGGAGTAGAACTTTCCAGGGCACTTAAACTTGAGCTGCTTTAATATTATGCCAAATACGAATTTCTTGTTTCAAAAGTTCCGTGCAACTAAAAAGTCTTTGTATTTATTCTCGCCTGGAGTGTGTGACGGCGCTGGCTGCTAAACTGATCCAATCATCTGGAGGATCTCAGCTATTTCTTTATTTGTTTTTCTACTTTAATACTAAAGTTTGGTGGCGAATATCATAAATAATAATAATATTATTATAATAAAATGTTATAAATAATTCTTTTAAAAAATTATTGATTATGGCATATTCAAAAATAACTTAGCCGTAAATAGTAGTATAATATTTGAATACATCAATTATAGGAAATATTAGAATTTTTTAACGTGAAAAATCACTTAAAAATTAAGGAATAAAAATTATAGGTATAATTTAGTAAAATATTCATTATGTAAAATAATGGGTATGACGACTAGTTATCCTTATTAAACAAATAGGGGTAATAATTATAAAATAATAATAAGAGGAATAAAAAATATCAAAGTAAAAATACAAACCAAAAAGGCTTCAAGATCATAATATACTTTGATCTTAGTTGAACGAAATAACTTAGGTATTGCACTTCTCTCACAACAAATTTTTTCTGATTTTTTTCTTCTCTTTTATTTTCACTCTCCATAGCTCTTCACTTTGCATTATTACAAACTTCTACATCTATTTATACTAAACTAATAGCCATAGGTGTTGAAAAACAAAGAGATTACCAAAAATTACAGCACACAATATTTGATAACAAGTTGAAAAATTCATCCGTCTACCAATCATACAAGCAAGGGAGGCACCTTTTCCTTTGTTTTTATTTCCATCGTCTTTGACTTGTATGAAGCAAAGTCCCTATTGTTGAAAAAAGCAAAGAAAACAGCCAAAAAACTTGTCCCATTTGGTAGCACCATTGATAAACTCTCCCAAACACCAATATGGGAGAGACTAACATTCCTACAGTTGAATGATAAGTCTCAAACTTCTCTCTTGGTAAAGATTTTGTCATCATATTTAAATAATTATCATCAATATAGATTTTTTCAAGTTGCAATTGCTTGGACTATAGAACATCCTTAATCTAACGATATCTCACATTAATATATTTCAATTTTGAATGGAAAGAATAATTCTTATCAAAGTGAATAACGCTTTAACTATCACAAAATAATACATAACGCTCTTATTAAAAACCAAGCTCTTTTAGAGATTTCTTCATCTATAGTAACTTTTTACATACTTCGGTAACTATAATAAACCCAGCTTCTATGGTAGAAAGTGAAACACAGTTTTATAATTTCAATTGCCATGATATCATTATTTTTGCGAATGATATCAAGTATCCCGAAGTAGACTTTTTGAAACCAAGATCACCAATCATATATTCATTTGTGTAACCAACTAATACGATTTTATCAATATCAAAACGTAAGCACAATCCAGAAGTCCCTCATAGATATCTTAATATCTATTTAATAATATCCTAATATTCTTTACTGGGATTAGAAAGGAACCTACTATTAGTACTAACGGCATGAGCAATATCTGGTTTAGTACATATTATAGTATCCATCAAATTACCAACTGCTGAAGTATAATAAACTCGGTATATACTTGCCTTCTCTTCATCAGTAGAAAGACTTTGATTAGTACTCAATCTAAGGTGATTAGCAAGAGGAGAAACAACTGTTTTAACATTGTTATGTTGAATCTCTGAAGCACTTTATCAATGTATTTCTCTTAAAATAACTACAACTTCTTTACTTTCCTATTTCAAATCATCCTTATACCAAGGATTTGCTTTACTGGTCATAAATCTTTATGACAAAATACTTTCTCAACTGCTTCTTCAAAAAATTAATGTTAGAAATATTTTTGCCAATAATCATCATATCATCAACATATAACAAAATAATGATAAAATAATTATTAGAGAATTTTTGATAAAACCCACAATGGTCTGAAATAGTCTTCTTATAGTCTTGCTCTCCTATAACTGATTCAAACTTCTTATACCATTGTCTTAGTATTTATTTCAAATCAGATAAGTGTTTTTCTTAACTTGCAAACATAGTTCTCTTTTCCTTTTGATGAGTTAATAAGATAGGTTGATTGAAGTGTGCAAAAGCATGTCTTGAGCCAAGGTAGAAGAGCCTTTATGAAGATAATGAAGGAAGAAACAAGTATTGAAGAGTTAAAGTGAAATTCAAAAGATGAAGATCAAGTTTGGTTAGATTTAGGTGTGTTTTGGTATGTAGTCCTAAACTTGATCTTAATAAATGTTTGAAAAGGCTCTCACATTTTCATGACATATATGCATGAACATTTTCATATAGGCATATAGGAGTTGTTATGGTTTTATTGATTAATTTAATTTGAATATGGCATTGGTTTGTTAGGAATTTGATTTAAAAAGGCATATAGATATCATCTTGCATAATCAATAGGTAATGTGATGAATTATATTAATGTGTGCCTCTTAATGAGTTTAAGTGAATTGAATTGCTGATTAAAGTCATTTATATGTGTTTGAATTTTTTTTAACATACTTATGACATAAATTTTGGTTTATGGAATGTTTTAGCAAATCCATCTTTTTTAAGTTAATTAAATCATGTTGATTTGTTATATGGTCTCTAATTATATCTTAAGACTTATTTAAAGTCCTATTCTATGCTAAGATAATGTCTGAAATTATTTGGAATTATTTTCTTTTAAATGTTAGTTTTTTCTAGAGTAAAATGACAATTTGATCAGAGCTATACGGTGCCGTTGTACTCCAATAGCCCGTCATTTAGGTCTCCTTCCATCGACTCTTTATTTCCTTTCTTGGATTAAAAATGATTTAAGCTTCAAATAGATAGCGTTAATTAACAAAAGCTGCAGAACCATCCCTAATACACTTTTGAACCTCTATACACTCTAAAGACACAATTTTAAGCTCTAAATCACTATTGAAAAGATTAATCTTCTTCAACTCCTCCAAGCTATCTCTCTACATCACTGTTTTGGTTTATTCTCATCCCTTACTATTTTAAACTGTTTCTTATATGTGAATATATTTTTTTAGGTTAGAACCAGTGTTTCAAGTTTGATTGATTATAGTTTCGAATTTTAGGGTGATTGTTCTAATTGATTTGAGCTTAAACTCTCATTTACATCAAAACAGCTTATGTTCGTTTTGGTTTACCTTTAATATTGTTTCTAAATCCCTTAAACTACTTCTAAAATTCTAAAATCATGATTTTCTATTTAATTAAGGTTTCTAAAGATTTTTAATTTTTTTTTTCGATTTTTGGAAGATTATTTCATAGGTTTTAAGTTTGTTCTTTTCAAATACATTGAAACTATCCAAATTTTTCTATTGTAATTTCAAACGTAATTCTTG
Organism: Pinacopodium congolense; assembly: GCA_028565735.1. Classification (NCBI taxonomy): domain Eukaryota; kingdom Viridiplantae; phylum Streptophyta; class Magnoliopsida; order Malpighiales; family Erythroxylaceae; genus Pinacopodium; species Pinacopodium congolense. The sequence continues at coordinate 18,661,823 of JAOXYD010000003.1, read as the reverse complement.
TTATTTTAATCAATTTTTTAAATCGTGAAAAAATTATTCTTTATTTATGTAGGTGCATAGTGTCTATGTAGTATTTTTTTTTTTTGAAGTTTATTTCAATTTTTTAAAATTTGTTTTCCAAATACACCTAATCAGTCACTGTTTTCTATTCTTATGTTAACTGCATCTTTTGATTATCTAAATCAAATTCTGGGTATTCAAAATTGTTATGATTAGTTTTTTTTATGATATCAGGATTATTTATGTATTTTTAGTTTGATTTTTAAGCACTTATATCTTCTGTTTAGGGTCCATATTTGCATAATACTTTAAACTATCCAGATTTCATGCACTTGCTTTGATTCATATATTTGAGCAATTGATTCTAAATTATTTGGTTCCAAATTATTTTTTCTATTTTTTTAATTCCTCAGGAGCATCATTGGATATTTAACTAAATTTTTATAGGCTTATTTAATTGTTTAGAAGCATTTGTTTTCATATCTATCAAATTTGTCCAGGTTTGGTTTATGTGTTCAGAATTGAGTTTATTGCATAACCTTTATAGAAACACTATAGAAGTTGTGTATTTGTGACTTAAATTGAGGAATTACTTTATATTTATTGTTGATGTGTTATTGGCTGCTCTTTTCTATTTAAAATAGAGTTGTTAAGTTGCTCTTAGCCTGTAGAAAATAATATTTGAGTTGTATTAATTATTGAATGTGAATTGGACTATTTTAGGCCGTGTATGTGCATGGACATTACATAAGGCATTGGCATAGCATTGGTTACATTTGATCCTCTTTCTTCATTTAATTTTCATCAAGTTGTTGATAAGGTATATAAGTTTGAATAGAGGCTTTGGTAGTCTAAGTTTGGGATTTGGTTTGTGAAATCAAAAATTTTAATTTTTTATTGAGTTGAAAGAGTTACTCTTCACCCATTAGAAAGTAAGATTGATTGGGTTTCTCTACCCTTAGAAACAAGATTGTATTAGGTTTCTCTTAACCTTTAGAAACAAGATTGTGTTAGGTTTCTCTTAACCCTTTAAAACAAGATTTTATTGGGTTCCTCTTGACCCTTGTGAATCAATATTGTATTAGGTTTCTCTCAACCTTGGTTAACTAGATTATTGTAAGGGTCGCTATTTACCTTAGAAGAAAGATTAGAATTGTTTTTGATTTGTTAATAAAGAATAATATCCAACAAGTAATTAAAGAGGAAATGTAGCCAACTTTGGGGTAGGTGAACTTCTTTAATAAACTTAGTGTCTCTCTCTTCTATTTTCACTTTACTTATTACTTGTTGTTTTTTTATCAATTTGGCATTCACCTCTGCATATCTCATTAAATTGAATTGTCTTGGGTGGTAAGTTTAATTTGTTAGGAAAATTTTCTTTTAAGAC
>JAOXYD010000003.1:18641004-18655791 GCA_028565735.1 Pinacopodium congolense | reverse complement strand
GGAAAGGAGGAGATGCTTTAGAGTGTAAAATAGTGATAACAGTCTTTAAGCGAAAACAAGAGACAGACATGACAGGACAGGAAGATTAGTTGACAAGATTATGAAGATCATGTAGATAAGAGAGAAATGCACCCTTTCCTCTCGTGGGTCTGCTTCTAAGCATTATATTATGGTGACTTGCAAGAAATATTCTATCTTCCATTTCAGGACGGTAGACTCGGGACGGAAGAAACTTTAATAAAAAGGCTAACAGCCATGAAAAGAATCAAAAGTGGTAAAGCTTCCTAACTACTGATTTAGATTGTTAAAGGGTAGACAAAGAGTGTCAACAATGACTTAATTATCAGAGAATTGAAAAAGGACTACATGGGACCATCAAACCATAAGCCAAATCGGTGTCAACGTCAAATTATAAGAGTCCAAGACTCACCTGCAAGTACTGTTAATGAAGTGTTTCTTCCCATGTAATCCAAACTAAATAGCTCGGCTGCTCTGATTATGTGCGCATCGTGAACGTTTTGAAAGGTTGGAAAATTTTGACATAACGTCTGGCTTATGTAATTCCTGATATGGTCACCTTTTGTTTTGTAGTTTTTATTTTGATACTATACGTCAGAATTATAAGTTTGCCTCCTACTTCACTCGTTATCATTAAGATTTGAACTCTAATTGAAGAGTAATCTTGTGTATTTATCACTAATTGACTGAATAATAATTGTGAATTTTAAAATTAAATATTTTATTAAATTTAAAAAAGGTTTCACTCATAATAAAGCACAAAGGATAATTAATTTAATTAAAATAAACCAAATTTATAGAGTCCAATTCAAAACGTCAAATCTTTTTTTAGTTTATTTTTACAACTTTTTACTGACATGAAGTGACAATGGTTACTCGACGAAAAATTTAGGCAAGATGCTGCCAAGTCTACCTCCGTTCTCATTGGAACCTTACTGAGAAATGACACTAATGGTTTTTCCTCCTGTTCTATGGCAAAAACATATCATCATTGGGTATTGCTGAGTAAGGTTATGCCATAAAAGCTTCTGTTGTAATGAAAACAATTTAACGATCGAAACGAAACTTGTATTACTTACCTTGCGATGTATGTGGAGCTTTTATCCGAATCAACCTTTTCACAGATTTGGTATCCAGAAATATTTACTTATTATGCTGGCTTGCCAATGGAAACCAATCAGGATCATAGGAGAAGACCGCGAGGGATTTTACATGAAATATAGAGCATGTTTATTTCTTTGATATGTCATACTTAATAGGTACAAAATGGTGTAGGTCTACCGTTTTGTAAGATTGGCAGGACTTTACTCTGTTAGTAGCTATGGTGTGGAAAGGACAGTCCAACAACCCTAAGTACAGAGAAGTGAGTTTTGGTACTTCTTTAACAAAAATACAAACTTGTTCAATTTTTGAGTTAACAAAGAAATATGTATTTTTTGAAACAAAGGATTCGGACATTACAACTTAGACAAAATAGGGATGTCAAGGTAGTTGCCGAGCTTTCAATAAAAGAAAGAAGAAGTAGATAGGTATTTGATGTAACAATGTAACAAAGGAATATAACAATGTAACAATGTAATAAAGCATACTTTAAAAGTATACAATGTAACTTTCAATCAAAAGAAGGATATACAATGTAATTCATAGACAATGAACCTTGAATGTTTGAACATATTTTTTGTGAATAAATAAGCTTCAACATATTATTCTACTTAGGTGCTTAATGTTCTTATATGTCTTTAACTCCCATTTGAGGCATGTTAGAAATATTGCATGTGTAGATGGAGATACAAAAAGTGTTAGAGATGCTGAAAGTGTTGGGAATGCTGTACATGGAGATGTTACAAATTGTTAGAAATACTTCATGTGCAATTAGATGAAAATGATGGGAATATCATAGATGGAGATGATGGAAATGTTGGAAATATTATAGACAGAGTTGATGGGAAGACTAGAAATGAACACGCATATGCTGTTTCATGACAAAATGAAATATTTGTAAAAATTAACAAATTTACACTATTATATCAAAGACAAAATTCATTGTCAAAAACATAACTCATTACAACTACAAATTATTGTTCAATCTATACAAATGATTGATGTAAATTATATAACCCCTAGAAAGTACATAAGATAGTTAATTCACTGTCATTAACACCTTGTTAACTTAGTAGTTTCAATAGCTCTGCATTCGGAAACTTATTCTTACAGTTGATGTGATATGATGCTTGGCTTACCCTTCCATCTAAGTTTTCTTAATTGGAATGAAAGTTTAAAATTACTAGAATCAATTGACTTAAAAGTTCTCTTCATCCTTAATATTGGTATTGATGTAGATGACTGTGATTAAGAGCAAGAAGTTGATAAAAGTGGTTGTGTTGTAGATGTCATAGTTGATGTTCCTAGTGCGGTGAACTACCATTATTCATAAAATAAGCGTTATATTTATACATAAAAATTATGTTAAATTTCTTTGATAATTGTCAACAAACCTAAACTTCTACTTAAATGTATTGAAGTGGAATGTTTTCTTTACAATTTCTCCAACTGTGGCTAGATTTATCATATCTTCCACATAATTGATATTGGGTCCTTTGTGATTGTTATAGATTACATCCTTGATTGTAGGGATCATGGTTCTATTATATGATGCTAAGGATAGTCCTAATTATGTATAGCTTGATTACGAGGAATATATTTCTAATTAGGCTCATTGCTTTCTATATATAAAATTCTATTATGTACATATTCTATACATCAAATAAAATTCTTCTTCTTTTCTATTTACATAGTATCAGAGACCTAGGGTTTTAACTTCTTTTTTGTCTAGCCATCACTATCCAAATCTCCTCTGTCTAGACTTGAATTTCTCTAGGTCACCAACATAGTGACTATTCCATCTCACTGCCGACACCCTTAAAGTCACCACCACCTAACCAGCATTGCCCTAAGTTTGGCCACTAGACGACCTGCGTGTGGCCCTCATGTGCCACTTGAACAGCCACACATTGGTGCATGACTGTGAATGCGATTCTCCGCTGACCACCGGTCACCTTCACCAATAGCAACTCGAACCCCCATGCCCCGATACGATACCCACGTGCCTAGTGGTCTCCCATGTGATAGTCTCCTTCTGGTTCTCCCACACTATCTAGCATTTCCAACCTATACTAGTCCATTGGTCAACTCTAAATTTGGTCATTTTTCAGTCTCGATTTACTTATTTTTGTTTGACAAATTTATTTTCTACCTTTGGTCCCTTTTTCATCTTGTTGAATTTTAGCTTCTTCCACGTTGCTAGTCTCAGTTAAATCAATTTTTATTGGAAAATTTATTGTCTGCGTTTTATGCCTTTTCTTCTTATTGAAGTTTGGCCTCTTTAACGTCCTTTAAACTTTTGTGTGTTTTCATTTTTTTTTTTATGGTTGATGAAAAGAGTTTAGTTGTGACAAATGTTATTCCTATGATGAATAAAATCACAGAACACAAAATGACTGGCTCCAATTATTTTGAGTGGTGTAAGAAAATTCGTATCTACTTAAGGAGCATTTATAAAGACCATCATCTGACCGATGACCCCCATTTGGACCATACTCGAAAAGAGTGGCTCCGCGATGACTCTCGCTTATTTTTACAAATCTAAAATTCCATTGATATCGAGGTTATCAGTCTCATCAACCACTTTAATATGTTAAAGAGTTAATGGATTATGTGGAATTCCTATATTTTGGTAAAGGGAATATTTCTATCATTTATAATGTGTATAAGGGTTTTTACTGGACTGAACAGCAAGATCAATCCCTTCAAGTATATTTTATGAATTTTAAATAGATTTATGAGGAATTAAATGATTTATTACCATTTAATCTTGATATCAAAGTCCAGCAAACTCAACGGGAACAGATGACTACCTGAGTCATAACCTTTTTTTTTTTTACTCTTCACACGCTCATCTCCTTCCCATATTACATTGGTTGATAGATTGGTTTCTTTTGTTATTGGATCTGGAACTGTTCATCGTAATTCATCATTATCTCTGACATCTGCCTTAAATTTACCTTAACTCTCTTTTAATTTATTATCTGTAAGTAAACTCACATGTACCTTAAATTGTTGTATCTCATTATTTTATGGTCATTGTATCTTTTAGGATCTTATGACAAAAAAGACTATTGGTAAAGGATCTTAATTAGGCGATCTTTATATTTTAGATTCCCAAGTGTCTTGACCTGTTGCCTGGCCCAAGTTTCCTAACTCTCTTTCAAGCTCATTATCGGTTATGATATCCCTCTTTACTTTTATTGAAGAAGTTATGTTTTGAGTTTCATAATGTATCCGATTTAGATTGTGAGTCATGTTAGATTTCCAAACATCATTGTCTGGCGTCACTTCCTAGGACAAATAAATGAGCCACCTTTCCTTTTGAATTAGTCCATTCTGATGTTTGGAGTTCTTTTCCTGTTATGTCTAAAGTTGGGTTTCAATATTTTGTTACCTTTGTTGATGACTTTTCTTGTGTAACATGGCTTTATTTAATGAAAAATTGTTCCGAGTTATTTTCTGATTTTACTGCTTTTAGTGCTAAAATCAAAACACAATTTCATGTTTTCATCCATACCTTGGAAGGAATAATGCCAAAGAATATTTTTCTACATTATTTCAAGCTTACATGACCCAAAATGGCATTCTTCATCAATCCTCTTGTGTTAATACGCCCTCTTAAAATGGTATAACTGAAAGAAAAAACAGTCATCTCCTTGAAACAGCCAGATCAATCTTATTTCAAATGTAAGTTCCCAGACATTTTTGGGCTAATGTAATCTCTACAACATGTTTCTTGATCAATCGTATTCCCTCCTCTGTACTTCGTGGTGAGATTCCTTAGTTATCTTTCCTACTAAACCTTGATTTAATTTTTCACATTGAATATTTAGTAGTACTTACTTTGTTCGTGATGTACGCCCTCAGGTCACTAGTTGGACCTTAAGTCTTTAAAATGTGTGTTTCTGGGTTATTCTCGCCTTCAAAAAGGTTATCGATGCTATTTTCCGACTCTTAACAAATACCTTGTGTCCAATGATGTTACTTTTTTTTTACTATATTTCTTTCTTTCTTATTTCTTCAATTCCTACATAGGATGATGATGATTTGTTAGTATACAAGGTTACTTATCAAACCACATAAGCTCCACACACACGACCACAACTATCCCCCAATCGCTTGGTCTACTTTAGACAATGAGATCATCATGATACCAAATCCATACTTGTCTCTTCTTCTCCATTGGATCCAACACGTGATGATCTTCCCCTCGCCCTTCATAAAGGTGAACGTCAATGCAATTACCCTCTTTCTTTCTTTATTTCCTATGGTCATTTATCTTCCTTTTCTTGATCTTTTTTTGCCTCACTTGACTTTGTCACTCTCCTAAAAATTGTTCAAGATGCTTTGTCTTATCCTAGTTGGAATAATGCTATGATAAAGGAGGATTAATGCCCTAGATGTTAATGGTAAATGGGACTTAGTTGATTTATCTATTGGCAAGAAGGCTATTGGATGTAAATGGGTGTCAATCAAAGTTTATTATGATGGATTTGTGAACTGACTTAAGGCACAACTTATGGCAAAAGGATTTGCTCAGACTTATAGTGTAGATTATTTTGATACATTCTTTCCTATTACTAAACTAACTTCCATTCATCTATTTTTTTCTTTAGCATCTACTTATGATTGGCCATTATATCAGTTATACATAAAAAAATGCCTTACTACATGGTGATCTTCAAGAGGAAGTATACATGAAGAAAATTTTTTGTTTTTTTTGTTTATGTGGAGTATAGGAAAGTCTGTCATCTTCGAAAGTCCTTGTATGGCTTAAAATAAAGTCCTCGTGCTTGGTTTGGAAAGTTTATTTAGGCAGTGGTAACATTTGGAATGAATAAGAGTAAATCTGATCACTCTATTTTATATAACCAATCTCCTTTTGGTATTATTTTTCTTATTGTATATGTGGATGATATTGTCATTATTAGAAGTGACTCATTCGACATTTCATCATTAAAGTCCTTTCTTCACAATCAGTTTCAAACTAAACATCTCGGCACCTTGAAATACTTTTTGGGAGTGAAGGTCATGAGAAGCAAGAAAGGTATCTTGTTATCCTAAAGGAAATATGTATTTGATTTATTAACTGAAACTGGAAAGTTAGGAGTAAAGCCATGTAGCACCTCAATGATTCCTAAAAAAAAAAATCACTAATCAGTCAAGCTCATGAGTGCCCCATTAAAAACCTCACTTGGAGGGCAAAAAGTATGCTAGTACATTTTTTTCTTATCTCTGTGTGTCTCGCACCATATTTTTTCTGATAAACATCACAAAGCCCATGAAGGGCGCATCTCGTTTGATTAAGATAAAGACTTGGTCGAGAGAGTCAAATATATCGGTGTAAAAGATGGAGTAAGATCTGTGAGGTTGGTTATCAAGGAGAAGAAGACAACTGATGAATCAAATCTTCTATACTATGAACTAAGTCAAGCTAAGAAAGCTGTTGTGCACTCATGACAAGTTATAACACCCTCCTTTTACACGAATTGGGTGCAAAGCAAAGGCTTTTGGTGGAAGAAAGATCGTAGCTCAATCTCCCCCATTAGGGTTCGAGGGACTCCCTCCAATTTTTAGTAGCCTACGCTAGGCTATACTGGCAATGTTGGTACGTCTTCTGCAGGATCAAAACATATCAGGGATGATATATGTAAGACTACCATGATGGTTAGACTTGACGTCGGTATTAGAACTACCTCTTATATGGCGAATATATGCTTTTACTTATCCATCGTTAACAACTGATGTACATCAGTGCTAATTAGTTGAGTCTTCCTTCCTACTATATGATAATTGAAGCGATAAGAAGTGAAACCAGAAAAATCACATATCGAGTGAGTCGCTTATATGCTGTTAAGTCGTAGATTCGTTCTTTTTTTATTAAGAAAAATTACATAGCTTCTCAGATATTCATTCAATCTAGAGTGGAGAGAAAGGAGGCCATAGTCAAAAGTGGAGCGGGAGTCTCTGACTTGGTCTTCAAATCGTAAGTTTCAGCCCATTCCCAGCTTGCCTCACTCTCAGGTTAGCCCTTCTACTTGACTAAATAGTATTCCACTCATGCAACAGGTGTATGGCCTAGGTTTGGTTGATCTTTTGAAGTTATCTCCAAGAAGAAGAAGAGTCATTGCTCCCTTCATAGGCCTTACTACTTGATCTAAGTGGGTTTGGGCTAAGTCGTTACGATCCTGCCACCTACTTTCTAAAGATGGAGACTTACTTGAAGATCTAGAAAAATATAAAAGGTTAATTGGGATATTAAATTATTTAACAGTAACTCATCCCGATATTGCTTATTCTATTAGTGTTGTTAGTCAATTTAAGGCTTCACCAACTGATCATCATTGGGCTACTTTATATCAAATCTTATGTTACTTAAAAGGGAGCACCTCGACTAGGAGTACTATATAAAAATCATGGACATACCCATATCGAATGCTTCTCAGATGCTGATTGGGCAAGTTCTAAGATCGATAAAAAGTCTACTACTAGCTATTGTGTCTTTATTGGAAATTTGGTCTCATGAAAAAGTAAGAAGTAAAGTGTCGTATCTAAAATAAGTGCAAAGTCTGAATATCGAGCTATGGCACAATTTATAATTGAGATGATATGGATATATTAACTACTATCTGAAATTGGTATTAAAGTTTCAAGACCAAAACTATGGTGTAATAATCAAGCTGCTCTACATATTATGTCTAATTTTGTATTTCATGAACGGACTAAAGATATTGAGATTGATTGTCACTTTATCCTTGAGAAAATACAGTAAAACTTAATTTCTACAGGATATATCAAAACTGGAGATCAACTTGGAGATATTTTTACAAAGGCTCTAAATGGTGCACAGGTCAACTATATTTGTAACAAGTTGGGTATAATTAATATCTACGCTCCAACTTGAGAGGGAATGTTATAGATTATATCCTTGATTATAGGGATCATGATTCTATTATATGATTCTAAGGATAGTCCTCATTAGGTATGACTTGATTATAAGGATTACATTCTTAATTAGGCTCGTAGCTTTCTATATATAAAATCCTATTTTGTACATATTCTATGCATCAAATAAAAATTCTTCTTTTTTTCTGTTTATAGTGACAATTTTTAAGTGTTTACATTTTTTTGCTCACTTTTCAAATTTCTCCTATTTTTTCGACTCATCAGACACAAATGTTTCTAAAGGTTGATCAATATTTGCTTATTTATTTATTGCTCTGAGTTTTTTTTCCCTCTGTTAGCTGTAACAAGTTATCATACACTTTTATATATCTGTCTATATAGTAGGATTGATCCACTTATGTCTTTAGATCTTGTTTAGCATGGAATATAACACTATTGCATGACAACAAAGGTAACCATAGAGTTCCCATACCCTACAATTATATGTGTTCTCTCTTCCTAAGTAGACTATGTATGTTTTATCTTTATTTTTAAATTCTTACACTTTGTCTCCATCCCAGATAATTTACCATTTTACTGCATCCAACGTATTCTTATATAACTTCTTCATTATTTCAGATATTATATCATTCTTCCATTTTTTAAACTTATTCTCTCAAATTTGAACGTCTTTTTATAATCATTGTCTTACTTGTCTTCAATATGTTAATATTAGGGTAATCTTGGGCTACCAAAATCTAAGAATTGAAAGTCTCGCTTATGTTATTATCCACTATTAGACATTTTGATTCAATACTATGGAATGCCCTACTTTATGTCTCGTTTAGATATTTAAGTAAATCTTCAATACAACTTTGATGAGCATATCATCAAACTGTTATGGAAAAGTTGCTCATTCCGTGGTCTTTACCCTTTCATTTTCCAACTTAATTATGATTTATATTCCTTACACATAACCTATGTACAGAAGAAGGCACTACGTTGTTCCTGGCTCTTATGAGTCGCTAAAAATTTTATACACAAACTAATTAGAAAAAATAATATAAATTATACAAAATTTACTAAGATTGACATAATACCTTTTGCATATCTAATATTATTATGATTCCAACTCCATCTTTAAGATCTAAGTCAATAACCAATTGTTGCATGAATCATGCTCAATTTTTAGTATTCTCCCCCTCAACAATGACCTATATAATAGGATATATGCCACAGTTGCCATCGATACCTATGACACTTAAAAGTTGACCCTAATACTTTGTCTTCAAAAAACAACTATCCATGCCAATAATAAGTCTTAACTTTCTCTACTCCTTTTTCATAGTAATAAAGCACACATGTATCCTTCTAAAGTGCAAACTATTTTCTAGCCTAATCCTTGTGAATTGAAGCTCTATTATTAAACATGTATTCATTTCCTTTAATTCACAAATGTTATCATAAAATTTGCGATATTCATTATAATTTTCCATTACCTTCACTTTTAAAACATTCCTCCTTGCACACTTGCACATAATAGTGTTAATTGACACATTCAACTTCTCCTTACATTTTACCACCTTTTCATTGATCTTAATGCTTGGCTTATTTGAAAGATTGCACCTATGCTTTGGCTTGTATTTTTTGAGCTTTAAACACCTATTTTTCCTATCATCTAGAGCAACTAATTCGAATAGGCATCCATCGCTACAACAATATCTAATACTTTTTGCTTCATTTATTTTAAACATAAAATCATACCATGTTGCAATTGCATAATCAACAACAACCTTTTTAAATTGGATTGCATAATCGAACACCATATATAATATCCATTTTTTGGGCACAACACCAACAACATCTCTTTGACCTTAACTAAGTCACCTCAAAGTTGCACCTGATCCTTCGCCACAAGGATCTTAATGATTATCCTAAAAACTCCCAATGTTAGAAAAGTTAATATATAATGTACTATGATTTGAAGCAATAATAATATCAAAATTAGAGTAACTACCATCCATAATCTCCATCCTTACATTTCCTTCTTCAACTTCATTTTCATTCACATCTACATCTCCCATATCTTTATCATTCTCCTTTGTTACATTTTCATCAAACCTAAGTCCAGTAACTTTATCATTCTCATTAACCATATACCATGCATCATGTCACATTAACATAAGTGTAGACTTAGCTTTTTCGTCTATTGCTATGCTGCCAAAAGAATAAAATTTATAGCAGTCTATTTACACTTTAAATTAAATTCAAATTGCATCCTTTATTATAAAAAATCTATGTACAAACTTAAATTTAGTATAATCTAATAGCTAAGTTACAAGTTTAATTTTTGAATTAGACATAATGTTGTTTCATCAAGTTGATGTTGCAATAGGCTTATATATAGTATAAAATGTCTTTTGATTCTTATGTCAAGCTTGCAGGGATAATCTAGAGCCACTAAACCCTAGAATTAATGTTTTCATAAACATAAGAAAACTGCAACTTCTTAACCAATTAAATATATTCATAAATCTAATGCTCATTTTTTAATTATCCTAAGACTTCATTTTAGAGAAATATAATACAAGGTAAGGTCACAATTTTGGATTAAATTATCTTAGAGTATGATTTATATAGAAAAATAGAGAGAGTTAAAAGCTTCAGTACAAGCAAAACGAAATACATTACATCTTTACTAACTCCGATTAAATCCTACAAATTGTATGTTAAAACTTGCAAATGGTAGGAGTCTATACTTAGGACACAAATGTAGAAACCAATTAGTGTAAACTAATAAAGTGTGCCATGAAGCATGAAGACCAAAACTTTAGATGCCATCAAACCGATGCCAATATGGTGTATGTATGCATATATATATATATATATATATATATGTATATATAACATATCATAAATCAATATAAGCAATAATGCATTCTAGATTGCAAATAGGCAAGCAGTTTGTCCTCTTCTTCAAATAGGCAATACAAGAAACCAGTCTGGCTAGAGCAAACATTATCAATAACCATGAAATTTTTAGGCTAATTAAACTTTAATTACATATTTAATTAAATAAATAAATTTTTTTACATTTTTTATTATTCCCTTATTCTCCTTTTTATTGGCCACCATTAGATGCTTTCACCTCACACAACCGATAGAACCAGAGGCTGGCTACATATGATAAAGATGAAGGCTGACTACATGCAATGGAGATGGAATCACGTGTTGGGATGAAAGCACGTGCCAAAGTAGCTTTTGTATTTGGGGATTTTGGTGCAAGAGAATTAAGGATTGACAAGATTTTGATTTGGGTAAAAAAATAGATATGTATTGGGTCCAATCGAGTGAGTCAAGTCGAGACGATTGAGTCGTTTTTTGTTTTTATTATTTGAAAGTCTTGTCATCAATAATATGGGTCCTATTTTATTACATCAGTGCACTAGATAGACAACCTTAACATTTGACTAATGACAGAAGTCAACAAAATTAATATTTAAGGGATTTTATGCTATTTTATAAGTGTTATGGGGTAAATTGAACCATTTTTTAAATGTTACAAAGTGAAGTAATATCATAAAAAATGTTAAGAGATAAATTAAATCTTTTTTAAAACATTACGAGGGGTAAAGTATACCTTTTACTTTAAGGTTAGTTTTAAACGTTTTGAAATGTTAAGATTTGATTTAAACTTTATTACAAATATTAGGGTTTGATCTTTTTTCCCTTCAACTCTATAAATTTTTAATTTAGATTTTTAATTTTTAATTTTTATTAAATCTATAATTAAATAATTTTACATGCAATTAGCTTAAAATCGAATATATAAATTGGATTTTATTATCTTATAAAGTATAATAAAGATTATAACTGAATTAATTATGACTTGTTGAGATACATCCTTAAATAAGAGTTATCAATTATGCAATTAAGCATAATTTTATGACAATTAAGAAGTATATAAGATTTTTTTGCACTCTATAAGGTTTGAAATCATATTGTTGTAACTATCAAGTGTGTGAGGAAGATGTAAGGACCTATCCCATGTAACAGTAGAGTTTTATGTCAATTAAGAGAAATGTAATCATCATAGTGGTCTTTCTAATTAATTTATGAATTTGTTTACTTACATATATGAGGGAGGTCTCTAGTTTTATTATGTAGTTTTATTAACAAATGTTTACCTTATATGGAATTTAGATATATACATAGAGGCATATGACTGAAATTTTTCTCCACCTTAGTGACATATACACCCATAATTGGTATATTTAAAAGGATTTAAGGTAGTCTTTATTTCTCTTGTATGTGGAGGGCTTTTAATTACATGTTATATATTTTGTCCACAAGTTTTCCAAAATATTTGTTTAAATGTCTCAGTGTAGATACTATTTTGTTGTTTTTGGTATCTTCATTGTCATACATATATCTTGATTTTATTATACACTTATCTTATAGTCACCTCCTCTGTCAACATTAATAGTGTAATTGTTGAAGCTTTTAATAAGGTCAATTTCAATATATGGAAGCAAGATGTGTAATTCACACTATAGATTAATAACATCAATTTTTTCATGATTAAGGATGAGCCATATAAACTTACTATTGTTAAATACTTAAGAAGAAAATCAATTCTTTGAGAGAGGTGAAACACTGTGTTATTTGATCAAGAAGAGGCCAAATCTAAATCATATGCTAAGTGAACTTCCTAATATAAATAAAGGACTTTTTGAACAATGTTTCTTGAATGTATAAAGAAGAGATTTTAGAACTTATATCATTAGGATGATCCATCTACAAAACGAGCTTAGAAGCCTTAATATTGTCATTCTCGATACTTGTATTGTTCATCAAGTCTTAAAAACTCTACGTTCTAAATATGACATCCTTATGATGACCAATAACTCTTAAGATGATGTTTGGGATATTGATTCTCTCATTATTAGATTTATTACTAAAGAAGAATAAACTCAAGAGTGATAGAATTCAATATCATTTTTTAAAATGGCCCTAAATCTAAATTAAAGAAACTAAAAAGTGAAATTCTTAAAGCCCCTAAATTAAAAGAAAAGGTCAACTAAGTGATTCAGAAGGTTTTGAAGATGCTTATAAGATCGTAATAAGATACTTCTTTTGTAAGAAACATAAAGTGCAAGTCTTTAAAGGAGAAAAGTGAGAATGATGGTAAATGTTTTAGAATTTGTTTTACATAAATCTAATTTAGCTATATAGCTATCAATTCTTAGTAACTGGATAGTGGAACTAATAATCATATAGCTTCCATAATATAAGGGTTCATAAGTTGAAAGAAGCCAAATAACAAAGAAGTAAAGCTCATGGTAGAAGTAGATGTAGAGTTCCCATAAGTAATTTGTCTAAATTCCTATTTTAATTTTAAATTTATTTTAAGAAACGCATTTTATATACTTTCTATTTGGTAAATTTGATTTTAATGTCTATTTTGAAAAAAAAAATTTATTTTTTATGTAAAAAATTCAAGTATTAAATTACATTTTGATTTAAAGTATGTAGATTCAATCTTCTTATCATATAGTTTATATAAAATGATTTTATCTCATATTGATTATTATGCTACTTCACATAATGTCAAGAAAGTTGTTACCAAGCTCTTGATTATAAAATTCTTCCACATTATGTTATAAAAGGTTGAGCAATATATATAGGAAAAGAGTTAAAAGTTGATAAAAGATAATATCCTTCTAACTTGGTTGTAGAAGTAAATAAATAAAAAGGTTCAAGCTTTAGTTTTTATTTATTATAAATAATTAATAATGACATATTTTGACTTATACACCAACATTGTAAAGTTTATTTATGAGAAATTTATAAGGAGGCTTATATGAAGCAATTTAGAGGGTTTAAGGAAGAAGACAAATGTCATCTAGCTTTAAATTAATGAAATCCATTTATAAACAAAAGCAATCTTCTAGTCAATGATATTTTAAATCTGATGATGTAACATCCTCATTTGGCTTCATAAAAATAGAGTTGATATCTACCTAAATTATAAGTTTAAGGAGAGTTAAGTCATCTTTTTACTTCTCTATGTAGATGATGTCTTATTTACATAAGATAACTTAGACATGTTGTATAGATTTAATCAATTATTGTTTATTAATTTTGAAATGAAAGACTTAGAAAAGCATCTTTTGTACTAAGTATTTAGATTTATGAGGAAATTTCTTAAATTTTGATAGATATTTCCTAAAATACATACATAGACCTTATGATGCAAAGGTTTGATATAAATGCTTATAAACCCTATAAAACGCCAAATTCTCATAGAAAACTATTATTTTTAGCATAATGTCAAAAAATTGAGTTTGACAGAGAGGCTTTGAAGAATATTTCATATATCAATATAAATGGGAGCTTGATGCATGCACTAATTATACACTAGGATGAATATTACATTCATCATTTAGTTTTTTTTTAGATATTTATCCAACTCAAGTTTAGAATATTAGAATCTAGTTAAACAAGTTTTGAGGTAAAGGGTACTAAAGATTATATGTTGATTTTTTAAAAAAGTAGAGAACCTTGATCTCATAGATTATAAGGATTTAGATTTCCTATATGTCTAAATGCAAAAATTTAGATCAAGCCATATCTTCAGATAATAGATAGTGTTGTGTCTTGAAAAAGTTTCAAATAAAAACTTATGACATCTTTTAGAGTTTATTGCAATTATGGATCTATATCATACGTTAAGGTATCTCATTAGAGTTTTCAATAGTTAATTTAGTTTCTAAACTG
>JAOXYD010000003.1:18630753-18640904 GCA_028565735.1 Pinacopodium congolense | reverse complement strand
CAAAAATTTTAAATTTAAATTTAAAAAATCAAATAAACTATAAAAATATTTTTTATATATTCAATATATATGATATTGGATATATGTGAAGGTAAGGTAAATGTATTTATTATATAAATAATACAATACTAATTGTTTTAAATTTATAAAAAAATTAAAATAATGATAGTTTGGTTTTGATATGATTTTATAAAACCTAAACCTAAAAGAATTTTTTTATATTCAATTTCAATTGGATCTAAATAAAATAGATTAGAACTTAATTTTAAAAATATTTAAAATATGATTATTGTAATATAAAATATAATTATTTTAAAAAATTAAAAAATTATTTTAATTTAGATTGGGTCTAAATAAAATAGGTTAAAACTTAATTTAAATTATGTTTAATTTATTTAAAAAACAAATTATGATCATTTTAAAATAAAATATGATTATTTTAAAAATATTTTTAAAATAAAATGTGATTATTTTAAAATAAAATATGATTATTTTAAAAATATTTTTAGTTAAGTTCTAACCTATTTTATTTAGATCCATTTGAAATTGAATATAAAAAAGTTCTTTTAAGTTTTTAAATTAATCATATTTTATTTTAAAATAATAATGTTTTATTAATTATTATTACTCATTAATTATTTTTAAAATAATACATTTTTATGATAATCATATTTTAACATAAAATATAATTATTAAAAAAAATATTTTAAATTAAGTTCTAACCTATTTTATTTATATCCAATTGAAATTGAATATAAAAAAATTCTTTTAAGTTTAGGTTATATAAAATTATATCTAAACCAAATCATTATCAATTCAAAAAATGTATCAATTTAAAACAATTAATATTGTGTTATTTATACAATAAATACTATTACCTTACTCTCACATATATTCCATATCATATATATTAAACTTATAAAAAATATTTTTATAGTTTATTTTATTTTTAAAATTTTAATTTAAAATTTTCGTATATTTTATTAAAGGAACACAATATATATAACACATATTTCTTTAATTATTAACAAATTTTATTTTCATTATTAAAGTCATCCATTAATTGGGTTTAAAATTATATAACTCCTTATAGTTTAATAAACTATCAATTAGATCACTATAATTTGATAAACTGTCAATTAGGTCTTTAATTTGAAATTTTATGGATCTATTTGATAGTTTTAAAACTATAGGGACTTAATTGCTAGTTTATCAAACTATAGGAGTCCTGATTAATTTTAACTCATAAACACGACATGCCATGTGTGTTACCATCTGTCCACATAGGACGAAATTGACGAAAGGACTGACAGACGATAGTAATTTCAAATTTTAGGGACCAATTTGATAGTTTTTTAATTATAGAAATCTAATTGATAGTTTTGTAAACTATAGAGGTGCTTAGTGAAAATTTACCTTATTATTAATCTCTTACTTTAATATTTTGAGTAAACATATTATATATAGACTCACTTATAGCTTAATCAAAATTTTCTTCAGGCCCTTTAAATTTTTTTACTAGTATCAGAATTAGGTTAACGAAGTTTAATAAATATAAATTCATCAATTTAAGTCACGTGAATAAAGATTCATGAATGATTCAAATAGTTTTACAACAAAATTCAGTAAATAAAGATTTATAAATTTGGATCAAATCAGTAGAGATTTATGAGTGATTCAAGTGGCTTTACACTAACTTTGAATTGAGAGAGAGTCGGTTTTATGTGGATAAATTCACTTGTAAGGGGGAGTAGGTAGGCATTCACAAATAGAATGATTATATATTAGAAAGAAATATAAAGTTAAAGTGAGTTATATACAATATAGAACTACTAATCTATAGCATTAAGATTTTGGGTTGAGTTGTTATATATGAACTCATTTATATCTTAATCCATTTTTTTCTCAAATTCCTCATAATCCCTCATTTTATTGTGACATCATTGATCTCTCTATATACATAAAATGTATAGCTGTATATAATTAAAAACTAATCTATTATTACGAGGAAATGAAATTATTAAGGGATGGCCTAGTCGGGCAATTCATGGTTAGTACAAAAAAAAACATACGTGTTATGTATAACATTAGCAATAGAAGAAAATAATATATAGGTTGATTTTTTTTTCAATCAAGAAGTATCTCATTGTATATTTTAAATTGTATGTGATATCAATCCTCCTAATTCGATTTCAAATAGTTATAATTTTCTTCACGAAATAATTTAAAAGATTCAATCTTAATTTCGGTACTTTAGATTAAGATTTATATTTTGGTTGTGTTTTAGTTATTATTTATTGCAAACTTGCTTCTTCTTCTTTTTAGCTTAATAACAAGGAGGATTAAGCCCTTCAATACTCGATTCAAATTTAAATAGATTTGTAAAAAAAACAATATATTTGATATCAAATCCTTATCAATAAAATTTTATAGCAAATACATAGTTATGTGATCACTTGCATTATTTAGTTTCCTTAACTTGGTGAGATATTAAGAAGAGAATAGTAATTAATTAACATAAATGAAAATTTTAGGACAATCTCAATACTATTAGAGTATTAAGAAAAGATTTGAGGATTCATCACATAGATAGAGTTTTGAAATTTAAAACTTCTCAAAATGAGGATTTGTTGAAGTTTGGATTTATTACACTAGATAAGAGAAATTCTATTATCATGGTAACTTCATAATAGATATGACAAAGTTAAAAAGATTGAATTGATTAAAAGAAATTAAAGGATCGACTAACACTTTCATCATAATCAGTAACACTGAACAAACCCATACCTTGATCTATAGTTTCTGAATTTGGAATGTTTTATTCCCCCTCTTCCTTTGTTCTTTCATAATTTCTTTAATAGTTAATAAACTTCCTTTATTTTATAATGTGTTCTATTGTTAGAACACTTCTATTTCTAGTATGTTTAAAAGGGACAAGGAAAGGGTCTTTAGACCCTTTTGAATCCAAAATCCTTAAAACTCAATAACCATTATTTTGGATTCTTTTTATTCGACTCAATTCACTAAGTTACATGGGTCATTTTTAGATTAATAAAGAATTAATCTAACAATCTCCCACTGGTCTCATATTACGACTTGATGATTCAATAATAAAATTTTAAGTGCACATCATATACTGAATCTATCAAATCATCCTTAATTGAATTAAAAAGATCAGATTATGGCGGTCACACGTTATACAATATAATTCCTTCCACGTATCATACAATCTACCCAACTCATATAATTTTATGTGGGTAATAATGTAATTGTTGTCACACATGATCAATATTTGTATACAACATAACACAATATGAATAAAAATTAAATAAGCAAAAATATGACTGTAATTGAATTCACAAATGTCAATATAATTCGAGTAAGATAATCATATGTATATATACAAGTCATAACACTATGTCAACAAGGACATGTCTATAATGCCTATTCATTCAACATGGACAATAAATGTTTTGGACATCAATCCTTTAGTTAATGGAACCAATATCATCAAATCAGTACTAATATGCTCAATTGACACTTTTTGTTTTTGTACTTCTTCTTTAACAGACAAATACTTTAAATCTATGTGTTTCGCATCCTTTAAATATTCGTCATTCTTAAAGAAGCAAATAACTGTGCAATTATAACAATAAATTCTTAACAATCTAACTATACTGTTGATAATACTAACACCTAAGATAATGTTTCGCAACCATAATGCATGAATGATGGCTTCAAAGTTTGTCATAAACTTA
The DNA here is from genome assembly GCA_028565735.1 of Pinacopodium congolense. Taxonomy (NCBI): domain Eukaryota; kingdom Viridiplantae; phylum Streptophyta; class Magnoliopsida; order Malpighiales; family Erythroxylaceae; genus Pinacopodium; species Pinacopodium congolense. Next base: position 18,637,146 of record JAOXYD010000003.1, on the reverse strand, counting down.
ACCTCTATAGTAGAAGTAGTAAGGACGGACATTCCAATTTTCTATGAAACTGCTCCTCTAACTAAAGGGAACATGTAATCGAATGTAGATTTTCTTGAGTTTACATATCCGACATAGTTTGAATCTGAGTAACCTATCACTTTGAGATAGGTTGACTTTCTATATGTGATGAGCATATAATTTTTTATGCCTTATAAATATTTAAGTATTTTCTTTTCAATTGTTTAGTAGTCCATTCCAAGATTACTTTGATATCAGCCTAACATGTTAGCAACAAAACTAATATTTAACCAAGTACACATTTGTATATACATTAAGTTCCCAACTACTGACACATAGGAAATAGACTCCATTTTCTTATGTTCCATATCATTCTTTAGACATTCTAAATTAAAACGATCCATATGGAGTACTTTTCTATTCTAAATCTCTCTAATACTTTGTTAATATAACATTTCTAAGACAACCCTAACAATTCTTATGATCTATCACAAAATATTTTTATTCCTATCACATAGGATGCCTCACCCATATTTTTTTTAAAAAAAATTTAGAGAGAAAATTATTTTTATCATGTAACAAAGTCATATCATTAGTAAAAATAAGGATATTGTCAATATATAAGACTAATATAATGAACTTGTTCCCATTAACCTTCATATAGATACACCAATAGACAGTGTTCTCTACAAAACTATATGACATAATGGTATTATTAAACTTGAGATACCATTTTCAAGAAGCTTGTTTTAATCCATATATTGACTTCTTGAACTAACACACCAACTTTTCCTTTTCTATGTTTATAAAACCCTCGTGTTGATCCATATAAACTTCTTCTTCCAAGTCACCATTTAGAAAAGTGGCCTTACGTCCATTTAGTGAAGTTCTAAATTATAATGAATCACCAAACACATAATATCCTTCTTTAAAATTGCAGAGAAGGTCTCTTTATAGTCAATGACATCTTTTTTAGTATAACCTTTGACAACAAGTATACCTTTGTACCTTTCAATATTTTTTTGTGAGTCACGTTTGGTCTTAGAGACCCATTTATAATCCACTTACTTTACACCTTCTGATAACTTAACCAATTTCTAGACTTTGTTATCATCCATTAATTTCAACTCTTCTTTCATAACATTAAACCATTTTCCAGAATTCCCACATTCCATGGCTTATTTGAACGAGATTAGATCCTGATCAATGCTCAAGTCACATTCATCTTCAAGTGAATAAACTACATAGTCATTCAAAATAGTTAGTCTTTTCTACCTTTCAGGTTGTCGCAACGTTATTTCTTATGGCATCACTTGTTCATTTGTGATTTGTGTCTCACTAGCTTATTCAGTAATAATATGTTCAACTTGTGGGCTTGGAATATCAATTTGTTGTTCCAGTACATTGCATAACTATAATACAATAAGAGGGACAATAATTGGGAAACTAACACTTAATGAAGGAGCTTCAACTTGACTCCCTTGAATATCCACTTTCTATGGTTCTCCACTCCTACTAATTTAACCATTCTCAATGAACAGAGCGATATTAGACTCTATTATTCTCGTACTATGGTTAGGACTTTTCAGGATAGTCGATGAAATAACAACTAACGGATCTCGTATCAAGCTAATTTTCATATAAATTATATATTCTTACCTCTACTGGTCAACTCAAATATAAAGGTATCATAAACTAGATTTTCTTCCTATCCATAATTCATAAGAAATCTTAGGAGCTACTTTATTAGGAACCCTATTAAACATATATATACCAATTTTTAATGCGTGCATCCATAACAATAAAAGTGTAATACTATAACTTAACTCTTAACCATATCTATAAGAGTAGGTTTCTGTCTTTCAACTACATTATTTTATTACAATATACCAGGCTGCACATATGCCTTGACTTGTAAAAAATTTTGCAAATGGATTTAGGCATTATTCGCTTTCATCAAATAGACCCTAATAATTCCACCACTTGTATTATACTTCACTATCTTTACTTTTCTATCTAACTACCTTTCTACCTCGTTAATGAACATCTTTAAGATGTCCACAGATTGAGACTTTTCATGCAACAAATATGTATAGCTATATCGTGAGAAATCATCAATAAAAGTGATGAAATACTTTTTGCTACCCTAAGAAGAAATGTCAAAAGGACCACAGATATCAGTATATATTAATTTAAATAGTTCAATACTTTTTGGAGTTAGATGCTTTGATATATGTCTGATTTATTTAACTTTAATGCAATCTATACATATATCCAAGTCAGTAAAATCTAATTAAGTTAAGATTTCATTTTTTACTAACTTCAGTACTCTCTCCTTAGATATATGATCTAAAATTTTATACCACAAAAAGGAAAAATGATAATTATGTACACTACGTTTATTTCCTATAATATAGTTAATATGAAACAGAAATTCAAAAAAATTAACATCAAAATTAAAACGGTATAAACAATCAATTAAAGTATCAAAGCCATAATAGTTAAATCCTACATCATCCAACTTTGCAATAGAAACTAAAAATTTATAGCACAATCAAGAATATAAACAAGCTTTTCGAGATCCAAGTGACATTCAGTGTCCAAAATCAATGTGTATATTCTAATTCCCTCTATTCATACCTTTATTATTTTTCCTATATATAGGAACTTATCAATTCCGTTTATAAGTTTGATTAAAAGAAATCCTTGTGTAAAATGTGACATATAAGTAATTGCACTAGAATTTAACCTCCAAGTGTTATTAGGCACTTCAATCAGGTTTGATTCAAAACATACTAAAATATAGTATGTACCTTTCTTTTTTAATCAAGCTTTTCTTTTAAGGCAATCCTTTTTGAAGTAACTAGATTTCTTACAAAAGTAGCACCTCTTCTCTTTATGGATTTGACCCTCATTAACTTTGCTGAGAACTTTGTTCTTATCTTCGCTCTTATTTATTAGTTTTTCTTGCTATTACTAGCTCCATGATAAAACGTGAGATGAACAAAATGCTCCTTGATTTTCTTTAACCTCCCTTCTTCTTGAATTAATATGGCCTTAATCTCCTAAAGGTTCCATTTTTCCTTAAAAGTGTTGCAATTCTCCTAGAACTGGCCAAACTTAAGAGGAAGCGAGTTGATAAAAAACTATACTAGAAAGGATTCACTCACATTTATATCCATTTATTTCAATTTTGTTGCTAAATTTTTCATATATGTTATATGATCATAAATGGGTTATGACCAATCAAACTTCTTGATTGTTAGCTCACTCATTCAAGTTCCTACAATAGACTTATCAACTATATTCGATTGGGAGTATTATTTAAGTTTCAACATGAACTCCTTTGCATTATCCGTTTTAGCCATTGACAGCTTAATATTTTCTAAGATTACCATTCGCATTAAGTTTAGATTTAGTCTATTAAACCTTTGCTAAGTTTCAGAAAAAGACTTGTCAGCTTCAGTACTACTCTTAATTATGGTTGTGGGCCTTGCATTTGAAACTATTGCTAAGTTTAAATTAATAAAATTCAATTGAAACTGGATTTGTTTGGAACAGTCTGTATAATTCAGATAATTGAACTTGATAAGCCCATTTCCTAAAGTAAAAAAATTAGTAGATGTTGCAAATATACATATAGTTTACATATTAATGATTATAGTAAATTTAAATGGATTCAAACTAACAATAAATTTGATTATTCATTTAAATTTTCATTTGGGTGATATTTACATGCATAGTTGTAATCTATAATGATGCCAATAAAATACACTATCATGGACATTCAATCATATTCTAGTCAACATGCATGTTATCTTAAGATATACAGCTATGTTCACTAAATATATTGATAAACCTCTTTAATGTCATTAATCATAAGTAATGGTTCACCTTTGGGTAACCTTCTAGCGTTACAATTAATGAACTCAATTTTTCAGTTCAACTATTATGTCATTTCAATAACATCATATAATCATGAACAATTGAAAAAATCACAAATAAATGTCTAAATAATTTTTCAAGTTAGGCCACTTTAGTGACTAATAGGCTCTCCATGCAATAAGCATATAATTGGACAATTAACTAATGAATTATATTCATACATGACAAAATTTAATTTAATTAGTTTAGTCACTTTGGTGACTTCTAAACTATTCTTTATCACATTAATGACATGTATAAAATCAAACATGTAATATGATTTAACTTTAATAAGGGTATAATATAAATTATATGCAACATTTATGCATGCAAAAGAAATAAATTAATTAATTAACCAATTATGACCCAAAATGAAAATTACCTTAATTAAAGTCTTAAAATAAAAGTCTATAAATTGAGGTGTCGCTTTGGCCTAAACTTAAATAAATGAATTGACAATTTGGTGGCCCAAAATAGAAAGCTTTAATTAGGGTCCAACAGTATAATCAATTCATAATTCCAATCAATTAGTTGGCCCAAAAGAAAAAAGTTAAAACTATAAAAAAAAAAGTGACAGTTAAAATTGGTGAGCATATGCTTTGTATGCCCAGAGGCAGTCTACAGGCGCTTGCTCTACTTTTGTAACTTTTCATCATATGGCCCCATCTTGCTTCACTAGATGCCTTTTAGGTTTTTTTTGGTTTTCTCTTTACAAATGTTGCATTCCAAAAAGAAACCCTACCAAGCCTAAGCCCCCTTCACTTCCACCATTAACAGTACCAGTGGCTATAGATAATAAAACATTGAATTTTCTCAATCTAAAACCGTCTATAGACCAAAATAAAATAAAAGCCTCCCATAAGCATCATTGGCCAACACAACCACCAAGACCTTTACCGATGACCAAGAATAAATCTCGATGTTTCTTTTTTCTCACTCTAACTCCATTATAAAGAAGAAACCTTTCCAGAAACCTTCTTATAAGTCGTTTCTTATAGGCTAAAAGACGAGATTTAAATTCTGAAACGCCAATGATTACCATTAATTATAAACAGATTTTCAAAGAATTAAAACTTAAGGGAGAATGATGAAACTAAAAACTTTATCAATTTAACAACCATTAACACCAAAATCGATTTCAGAACAATCAAGAAATCGATAGCAATAATCAGGCTCTGATACCAATTGAAAACAATTAAAGGATCAATTAACACTTTCATCATATCCAAGTACACTTAATAAACCCATACCTTGATCCATAGTTTTCAATTTGGAATGTTTTATTCCCTCTCTTCCTTTGTTCTTTCCTTGATTTCTCTTATAATTAAGAAACTTCCTTTATTTTGTAATGTGTTCTGTTGTTAGAACACTTTTGTTTGTATTATGTTTAAAGGGGAGAAGGAAATGGTCTTTGGACCCATTTGAATCCAAAATCCTTAAAATTCAATAATCATCACTTTGAGTTCTTTTCATTGGATTCAATCCCCTAAGTTACATAGGTCACTTTTAGATTAATTAAGAATTAATCTACCATTGGCAACATCACTTGATTCGGGGTCATGTACTCTCAAAACTTGAAACCCTTTTTAGAAAAAAAAAAAGAGAGTATAGCATAGAAGAGCTAAAATCCAAAAAAAAAAAGACAAACTAAACCCACGTACATATTTTTTATAAATATACATAATTGCCTATTCCATATAGATAGTTGAATAAATTTAATAGACATGCTTATAACTAATGACTTACCAGCTATTAGTAACCATCTTATAAGTAGGGATGTTGATAGGTTTAATTGGATCTGATTCCAAGTTTAATTAGATTTAAATAAATAAAATCGCACTTGATGAAACTCATTCATTAAATTAAATTTAATTTTTTTCAATTTAAATTATATATTTTCACTTTTTCAAATAAAATTAAGCAAAGTTAACAAAAATAGAGAAATTAATTATAATTATTTATTTATTTAAAGATATTTCAAATCAAATTCCAAATTGGATACCTATTCCGAAGGTTGACATTATTTATGAAAATGTCAATCCATTGAACTATTGAATATGTAAATTTTCTCAATCAAGAATGTGATTCTTCTTTGGTGAGGTCTATTCCTCTGGAACATTTTTTAGGAATTAGTCAGATTGTAAATTAAGGGTAAGTGTTATCTATGACGTAAATATTTACGAACACTTACCTCTTGTTTGAAACAAATGAATGTAGAATTTGAAATTCATTTGCAAATAAATTCCACGTAGAATTCATTTGTAAATGAATTCTCCTATTTGGATAGTTATCTTTTAAAATATAGAATTCAACTAAATTTATCATAATCATATTTGAAACAAATTTAGAATTGAAAATTCATTTACATCTATTTCCTAATATACCCCTTAACATAATAAATTCTGAGATACTTATTTGAGTGTTGTAAAGATTGTGGCACCACTGATAAGATTGTTGAGAATTGTTGAC
>JAOXYD010000003.1:18603752-18618412 GCA_028565735.1 Pinacopodium congolense | reverse complement strand
GAGGTTGCGCACAGTGGTGACCTGATCTTATAGCCACTCCATGCTGAGACAAAGATAACATATCTCAAACTAAGTTCCAATATCATACCTGTCTAACAATAGTGCATTCAATAATGCACAAAAATGGAAGTGAACCAATTACCTAGTTCTCATACCTGTTGGTCAAGAAATGTTGCAATGTCTGTGGGATGAATACTTTCCACATTGAAAGAACAAAGAGCAGCACGTTTAACACCCACAGAAGGTTTAGGGCCATAGATGTGAATGCTGGGGACAGAACAGAGGCTTTCATATAAATAATTAGCCAATTCCATCTGTACCAAGCATTTGCAACTATGATTAGAGTTTCAGTATAAAGGCTCTTCAATAGGATCATCCAATAAGTTATATATGCGTGAAAATAATGATTTTGAATTATATACATTGAATAGTCAAATCACGTACAATTATTACAAGAAACAATGGAAATGGTACGAAAGTTTATGCTAACCTCATAAGTATGAATTTTTTGCATGCCAATTCCTGATAAATAGTCGACTGCTGCCCCTAATCCAATGGCTTCCCCAATTGCAGGCGTTCCAGCCTCAAACCTAACCCATTTGAGAAGCAAATGAGGCTATGCAGTAGTAATTTGGAAAATTACGTAAACTAAGCAATATGACATAACATGTAGGAAATAAATTAAGAAAACGAAAGGAACTAAGCGCCTAGTGCTCCGCTATTACGGGCAATCATCAGTCGAGCGGATATTGGTTAATAATCTCACTAACCTTGAAGGAGGATCTGCAAAGGTAGAATGATCTAAAAATACATCAGAAATCATTTCTCCACCACCTATAAAAGCAAAGCAAATATCAAGACAAGCTTCAGTTAAGTTCTCAAACTGTTATTTCAATACCGCACACATGGAGAAATATTTGATAAATACTGTATTCTACAAGAAGAAGTTCCAATTCTCAATTGTCGTACTTACCTAAAAATGGTGGCATGGAGGATAAGATTTCACTTTTTCCATACAAGAACCCAATGCCTGTAGGCCCACACATCTGGAACATGATTATTTCTTAACTCATATACGGTCTCAAGTTTATATTTATAATACAAAGGCCATAAACCTACCTTGTGTGAAGATGCTACAAGAAAATCAGCATCAATCTCTTGAACATCAACAATCATATGTGGGACACTTTGACAAGCATCTATAAGCACTTTTGCCCCAACGTTATGCGCTAACTGGATTATATCTCCAACAGGAAGAAAAGACGCTGCAAGCAAGCCATATACAGATGTCAGCATTATCCTTCTTATTTCAGCATTCAGAAGAAAAATTGCATCAAGAAAATATAATATTAAAACTTACACGAACTATCCACATACATGTGAGAGATACCCTTCCATTGTTTACCATTTAAGTGACGTCAATGGTTGTACAGATTAGAGCATAAAGGAAACAGAAAAAAATTAAAAAAATCAAAGAATTTGAACTGAAATGATGTGAGCTCTCCTTACTCCAATCATATAGAGGATGATATCCTTCCTCCTTATAACTGATTTGTTCACCATTCACTTGGAGTTGGTAATGACCTCATACTCAAATATGGTCAACAACAATACTCTAAAATTTAGGGGGGCTAATTTCCAGGAGTCTACTTACATTCTTCATTTAAACCCTCCACACCCTACCATAATAGCTCCAATCCCTAAGAACCATCAAAGGGACAAGGATGCCTTGATAGCAAAACCAACAATAAGCAGGCATATGAATCATCAAAGGAAAGAAGAAAGGAAATATATATGAAAAAAAAGGGCTAGAGTTGGCCATTGTAATCAATACTAACACTGAACTCCTATTACCAGAAGACCCAGAACAAAATAACAATGATAATAGAATAGCAGATTCTAGTTGTGCATATATTTCCAGCAGTGTAAATTTCCCTCAAAGTAGTGATGGTATACCCTAAAGCCAATTTCACTACAACATGTCATAGTTTTAAAGAAGAAAGAACGCAGATTTTCCAACAAATTTTAAGATTTCCTCAACTTGAAGTGTATCACAAGGAAAAAAATATAGACAGTTAAAAAGCAAAACAACATCAGAGTCAGCAAGCTTACCTAGCATGTTTGAGATATGGTGAACAGCTACAAGTTTTGTCTTTCTAGAAATCATTTCTTTCAACTTCTGCACATCGGGAACTTCATTTTCATTCAAATCCACAAATTTCAAAACAGCACCAGTCTTTTGAGCTAAAATTTGCCAAGGAACGATGTTACTGTGATGTTCAGCAAGTGTGAGTATGACCTAGCGCAGAAAAGGAAATGCCTCAGAAGATACCCACGGATTCACAGACAAACAGATCCAATCCATTCGAAAATATAAACACACCTCATCTCCCGGTCTCAAGTTCGTTAGCCCCCAAGAGTAAGCTACCAGATTGATAGCCTCAGTAGCATTCCTCGTGAAAACAATCTCTCCAGACTCAGACGCATTAACAAAGGCCGCAATTTTCTTTCTCGCCAACTCATACTCATCAGTCGCCTTCGCACTAAACACAACACCAAATAAGAATTACACCAAAACCCATAATTCATTCCACACAAATCTTCAGAAAGATATGAACTTTGTAAACCTCAAGTAATGAATTCCCCGATGAACATTAGAATTGTAAGTTTCATAATAATTCTGCAGCGCTTTCATCACAGAATTGGGTTTCTGAGACGTTGCCGCATTGTCCAAGTAAACAAGCTTCGAACCATTCACCTCCTACCAAAATTTTGTCGATTAAGCAACTGAAATATAATTATAGAGCAGACCCAGAAGGTCAATTCAAATGAGAGAAAACCTGATGGAGGACGGGGAAGTCAGGTCGGGTCAGGTGACCAAGCGAAACGGAACCGAGAGCTGACTCTGCTTCGCTGCCAACAATAGCGGAAACAGGTAAAGAAGAAGAAGAAGAAGAAAATCTTTGAAACCCGACTCGCATGGTAGGAGGAGTCCGAGCGGAGAGGTTTAGGAATTTGGTGTTAAGGGATGAGAACTTTAGAGCCACGTTGTCCATCATCACAGGCAAAGCAGAAACGTCGTTAACTCGTCGGAGTCTCGTTAAAGCGATTGACCATTGTTTTCCGGAGAGAGGTAGGGACCAGTTTAAGCGGCGGTGGTTTGAAGAGGATTGGGTTTGACAAGTGAAGTTGGCATTATGTGGACGGATGGAGGCGGCTGTTGGGAGCTGACAGATGGCTAAATTAATTGTAAGTCAGAATTGTTACACTTCAATTTTGTAAGGTAGAATGGAAAATGGAACGGAGAGCTTGGAAGATCCTTAATAAATTCGGAAAAAAACAAAAACTTCTATTTATTCAAATTATTTATTTTTTGTTTGCATTAATTATTCCTATTTCTCCTTAATATGAAAGCATGTTTGACACGCCATTTAAATGTTGCTGATTTGAATCAGGAGAAGCAAGTTTCAAGTTTCAGAGTAAAACTTTTCAGGCTTTTCACTCTCAAGTTAAACTACTGCGACACAGAAAGTAAATATTTCACAAAGCGATATGATTGACATTAAGTCGAACTTAAATTATACAATAAAGGGGTATCTCAGATTTGAGTCTCTTCATAACTGAGATCAATACAACGCCACAATCAATTGATACTACTTAAGAATAAAGAAATTTTCCAGAAAAAAACTAAACCTTGACATAATCTGACTACACCACCTTCCACTATCTATTTTTCCCTTCCAGTTTTGATGGAGGAAGTGTTCCAAACACTCTGTCCCAGAAGGAAGATGTGATTCCAAAGCCCTTATCATGGATTCTGAAGTGGTGGTTCATGTGATATTTCTGCACAAACATAATAAGCAAGCACAGATAAGACCCTTCAAATAACAGTCAACCATGGTGTCAGAAAATTGAGGAAATTATTGGTATAACATTCTCACCTTAAGGCCTTTAGGGAAGTCACTTCTGGGTTGACTATGGTGTACGTAGTAATGGGTGCAATCGTACATCACATATCCTAATAAAACACCTCCAAACAATGCCGGAGCACTTGAGGGAGTAGCTAAAAGCTTGGCCAAATTCCAGAACTGAAAAACATCAATTTGGAATGTCAAGTAGTTTGCACAGTGTACAAAGAAACATACACAAGATATGCTATAATTTCTTGTCTATGATGCCTATAACATCAGTAGTCTGGATATGGCTAGGCTGGCTCAATGACTACCTACGGCGGCATCTAATAGAAAACAAGACTATTTTCCTCTCACACTTCCCCTACAAGGTATGGTCAAATATAGCAGCCTGCTTCACAATACTTTCAACACCAAAGCATATTAGATTATTAATAGCTCAGAGAACCGTCCTTAGTGAGGAGGTAATGGGAAAATTTACGAAAACTCAAACACAGTTTGAAAAGGGAAATACCCTATTTGCCAAGAACCAATAACTAGTTCATCAACAAGCTGAAGACAACATGCAAGTAAAAGCAGTATGTATTATGTACCGGAAATAGGAGAATAGCTGTTGCAGCTGGAGGAAAAACAAGCCTCAGATCATCCATAGGGTGCTTATGATGAATACCATGAAGAAGATAGTGTATGGTATTCCCCCTAAAGGAAGTTCACGGAAACAAGAAAGAATTTCACCAAATGTTCAATGAGAAGCAATATACAGAGATAGTGAGAAAGTAGAAAGACCAACCAATAACTCTTTGTTTTTATGTGGAAAAGGAAGCGGTGCAAAGTGTACTCCATCAAAGTCCATATAAAAATGCCAGAAACCACAATTACAGCAATATCTTGAAGTGTATGTCCCATCTGAACAGACTTTGATAGAGACCAACATACAACTGGCAACCAAATAACAGGAATTGCCCACCAAACTGTTTGAGTCAAGAACTGGTCCAAGAAGAAGGGTAAATGTCTCAAAGATGCAACATATTTCAAATATACATAAGTGCCTGCACAAGTGAACGATCATTGGCAGGTTCAATATAAAGAAACCGATACCTCCACAGTATCATTTTCAAACAATCGAGGTCCTTCCTTGCAAACAATAGGCTGGTGAATCCATTCCTCATAATCTTCTCCTAGATGACCAACCTGTGACAGAATGTCAGGAAGTTAACCACTAAAATGGGGAAAAAAATCGAAAAAGATCTTCAGGGACTTAGACTGGGAGTGATCTTGATCAACACTCAAGAAAGAAACAGAAAAAGTGCAGTTACATAAAGTCCCCAAGGAAAGGTCAGAACAGCTTGAAAATGAAAATTTTAGCAAAAGGAAAAATAGAAACTTATAGCTTGCTATAGAAGTAGGGTAAACAGAAAAATGCATAGCACAAGGTTAAGTGGAATTATCAAACAGAAGTGCCGAATAAATAACTAAATTATTTAAACCACTATTCAAATGACCAAAGTAATTGAAAAAGAAAATGAAACAAACAGTAACATTTAAGGAAAAATCCCCTTGAAACCATTTTTCATTCTGATCTTAAACGGGCAAAGGTTTTAGTTTTAGGATTTGGTTTTTGGATTTTCTAAATACAAAAATTAATAAAGAATATCACGAAAAAAAAAAAACACTCTAATACAGCACAGAAATCAAGACAGACAACACAAAATCCAATACAAAAATATAACATCCACAACCAAAAGCTCAATCAAATGGTTCTAAAATGTACACGGTACATTAAAGCACAATACAACCACAACTATGACAAGCTCAATTAAAAGTCCATGTTCCTTACCTGGTAAACAAGGGGCTTATTTAAATCAACAGTAAATTTCCGTGCAGCCATCTTTGAGCTCTTCTATACAATTGAAAACGCATGCAAAATGATTAGTAATGAACATATAAAACTACTAATAAAACTACTAAATAGGCCAGATCCTATAAAGCACAACCTGAAACTGTTCTTTATGTCATTTTATCTTATAAAAGGCCTAGGTTAAGTCTTCAGTAAACAGAAGTTCAATTTTAGAATACTAGTGGACCACAACTATAGATGCGAGCAAAACTCAAAATTTCTTACAGGTTAAGTTTTAAATTTCAATCGTTAACTACATATGGAATTGGGTCCTCCCATCTTCAACCCCACAAGGAAGACAAAGGATAATCGAAGTCAGCGGCCCCAGATGATAACTAATTCTCGTCCAGGCAACCAGAAGTAGTGCTTTTTAGCATTTCAAACATCAAACCTCGGACAACTGATCTATTCGAAATCCATTAAAACTGCAACTTCAATTATCCCAAATCTTGATAAGATGTCCTTCACATAATACGTTACCATACGGTTGTCTCTCCAAATTTTTTTTCTCCGTTTTCTAGCGCCAAGAAAGACACAGAACATGTTTCCCACTTCGTAGACTTTTGTTTCTTTTCTAAGCGCGGGCCCCTTGAGAACAAAAGTTCCATCATATCTGTCTTTGTATAATACCAAATACTCAGCCAGCAGATCGATTAGGTAAAACAGGCCGCTCAAGTTATTCAAATTCGATGACAAGCTTAACGACAAACATCGAGAATTTCTTTCTTCAAAACTCTCTCATAAAATTTCGGCGCAATCATCAGCCAAATACACTAAAACTACAATGCATATTACATAAACTCTAAAGTCTAAAGTCCAAATAATAATCAGCCCAGGACTCATTGCTGAGGAATTCATAAGAAAGGAACAAACTTTCTCACCCACTAAACAGAGAAACGAAAACCAACATTGGCATCGCAAACAGATGGCGGAATCTCAATAAACAAAAAAGAAAAAAAAGAAAAAGAGCCCAGATACAAAAATTGCACAAGGATCAAAACTTTTTAAACACACAGAACAGCAGAAATGGCACTAACCGAAAGCAATGTAGTTCGGATCTAACCACAAGAAGCCCTTTCTATGGCAAATTCCTCACTGGGTCTGGTCCTCTCTCTCTTTCTAAAGACAAAAACACCGGACCAGAAATCGGTGTTCTTCTTGGCTGTGCGTACGATAACGAGAGGAGTGGCAGAACTTGAACAAACACAAGTATACAAAAACTCTGATTCGGTAATATTTTCTGTTCTGGGTATATATATACTAAGTGGGGATAGAGCAATCTGAACCGTTGATTTGCGATCAAAGAAACGATGATGATCATGCCCTGTTGAAACGTCTCCAGGCTGGACATTTCTCTATCCAGCGCAGCGCCTCAAAAGCTCAGGGCAATTATGTAAATTTGATCCCAGTCTCCAATTTCATGTCCTTTGATTGGACATGATATTTTGGAGAGGTCCCACTAGCCATTTAATATTTGCTGCGTGCATGTGTATGGAGGCCCATGTGTATCTGCCAGTCAGCGCCCATGGTTTGTACTTCGTAGGATGGATGGGAATGGATTCTTCACTCTTCGGGGTTTTATGGGTTTCCTTTTTTGGGATGATTTTTTAGGCATTCTTTTTTTAGAAAATTAATTTGTAAGGCATTCTTGGAAGTACGAAGACTTATCATAATCTTTTTTACGAGATAAATTTACACGACTGGCATTGGAATTTATTCATTTTTTTGTTACAATTCGCATGTCAAATGTGACTATAGCATATTTTAATTTTCACAAAATAGAAAAAAAGACTAGACCAATTATGAATTATTAAATAACTATTATTTTTTACGAGTGCTTATTAATGAGTAGTCAGTAGATAACGTCATTTTTCATGTAAATAATATTTTGCAATGAGAAATGAGTTTAGACCACTAATGAAGAGCGATTATAACCTCATTTTTCCTTGTAAATACTAATTTACAAATCACATGACAAATATGGCTTAGCAATTATAAAATGATTTTCAAATAAAAATAAAATGTTAGGTAGCTGTTATTTTCATGAAAAACACCATTTTCTTTCATTGTTTACTAACAAGTAATTAATTTCAGTTTGCCTGTAAATAATAAAATAAAATTGAATTTTTTTCAAAATCTTTGAATTTTAGAATTTGAAACACTTAGGAGTGTTCGTATGGAGGTGTTTGGTAATGTTATTAATTGTGATTTTTGTTTTTTATTAATTTTTGTGTGTTGTTTTTTGTTTTTGTGTTATTTTTTTAATTTGTGTATTGTATTAGTACATTGTTTTTTTTAATTTCTGTACTATTTTTTTCGGTTTCTTTAGTTAAAAAAAAGAAACCAAAACTTAAAATTAAATCTATACTAAACAACACCTTAGGTTTTTTTTAAATACAAAAATAAAAAATAATATAAAAACCTAAAAAACAGCACACTAATACAATATAGAAATCGAAAAATTGAACAAAAATTCAAAAAATATACAAAATTTAATATAAAAATATAAAAATCAAAATTAAAAATTACAACCAAAAGTTAGATCAAATGGATCCTTAGTCTTTTTAATGTATTATTTTAATCAAATTAGTCTTTAAACTTTTAATTTATTATTTAAAAATTTCTTAATATTGAGAATAATCACAGGCATTAATTTAAAATTAAAAAATAATGCATCTTAACATAAAAAATGAGTGATATACCATAATTTGAAATTGATTTAAAATTTTAAGTTATTTAATAAAATATGAAATAATCCTTAATTAATAAAGTATTTATTCAACACTTTCCTCTCTCCAATCCATACTCTTACAAACATAAACTTTAAAAGGGATCCCAAAATATCTAGCCTCACGAACCCTCACAACTATTTTGGAGTTGAATTCATAATTACGTGTTCTCCCGTCATTTACTCGTCGTTATGATCCCAAATCTCCATCCCCCTGTCTTCGGACTCAAGTCCTTTTAAGAAGGCTGACTAACACTGATTGTTTATCGTTTACACCTTTATATTTGCTGGCATAACGGAAAATACAAGCAAAGAGAGAAGAAAAGCCGGAAATATTTTACTGGTCGTTGAGAAGACGATCAGTAGGTGTTGATAGCAGTATATTAAATATTATATTAATATTAGTATTAAATTAGTGTCTAAAATAATGTTATATCGGTATCGATTACTACTGATATTATTTGAAATAAGTTTTTAAAATTATAAATTAGTTTTTAAATTTTATAAAATTTGTAAAATAATTTATATATGTATTATATTATATGATTTTTAATTTAATTTTAAATTTAAAAAAATTAAAATACAAATTTTTTATATTTTTTCGATATTAACTCGTATTTAAATCCGATATAAAATTTAAAAATTTCTTACCAATTTGTTATCAGTACCAATCGATATCGATATGGTACTAAACACACTAACTGGAAGGCCATGGTATTATAGTGAGGTATTTGAATTATGCTAAAAGCAATAATGGGGTTTTGTTTGCAACGAAAACTGATTTTCTCTGCATCATGATATAATACGTTTGGTTTAACATTATGTTATTTTTTTATGTGTTTTATCAGTTTTTATGTAAATTTTTTATTTTTATATTTTAAATAATAAAGATAAAAAATAAAAACGAAAATAAAAAAACAAACAAAATCTAAAAAGTTGTGTTTCGAGACCGTTGGAAGGGATTTTGACATAATGATGAAAGGCGATGTTGTGAAATGATAACGAATTCAATTTGAGGCAAACCATATCTCAATCATTTAATTCTTATAATAGGATATTTTAATTAAGAATTTGAGGATTAAAAATAGCTTTTGTGTGATTTATTCGATGTAAAAAAATTTTTAAATAATGTTTTAAAAATGTAGTGACTGATTTAATAGAAATAAAGTTAAAGAATATTAACATTTTAAGTATGAAAATTGAAAAAAAAATTAGTCTCTTTCTTATAAAGATCACATGACATGTCTAAACCAATTACAGAATACTGAGTAACTATTATTTTTTAGGAGTGCTTAATTCAATAGTTAATTTCAATTTTCATATAAATCATAATCTATAATTCACATGATCAATATGGGCTAGACAAATTATGGATTATTTATCATTTAGGATATTTGGTCTTATTTTACTTACAGCAATACAAAATGTAAATTTTTCTTCACAAAGAAATATGTAACATTAAGTCAAACTTAATTTACAAAAGGAGCTCCCACAGAAGAAAGAGGTATCTTTTCTAGTCTCTATAGCTTGACTTTAATCGTTGATATATTAAGCGGGGAATCAATTTAAACGCAGTGTCACTGTGTCAGTGGTCCAAGTGGTTCACGGGAAGTCCGCAACTGCCTTCATTTGTTAGTTGTTTGGTACATATTTTTAGTTTTGTTTATCCTTAAAAAATGGTCTAAAAATTAAAAAAAAAAGTAAATAAAAACTGATTAATTAAATTATTTAAATTTAAATAGCTTGACTTTAATCATTGATATATTGAGCGGGGAAGAAGTTTGCAGTCACTCAATAGAATTGAAATATAAAGAAGTAAGATGTTTGGTGTAGCTTTTCTTTTTTATTTTTATTTTTTAAAAAAAAATATAAATTAAGAAAAATAGTATAAAAATAATATTTTAATATAATACAAAAATCAAAGATAATATATAAAAATTAATATAAATATATAAAAATTATAATTAAAAATTATAACTAACAATAATACTAATGAAGTCTTATGCATGTAACGCCGCGCGACTCTTTTTGACTGCACCTTCCTCTTAATATCTTTTGTGTTTATTTTTTTTTCCAGTTTTGATGCACTATTCCAAAACAGTCCGTAACGTAACTCCAAAGCCTTTTTCTTGGATTCTGAATTGGTGATTCATGTGATATTTCTGCAGAGCACCTTTTATAGACATAATTTACAAGCACAGACAAGACATTAGGGGAGGCGATTAGTTAATATATGGGAATGCAACCTTAAACATTTGCTTATGGTATCACAAGTACATGATTTAATAAGAGGTTAATTTCTTGCCTAGAGTGGTATGAATTACCATGAGCGGTCAGGAATATGACTAGGCTCAGCTAATACCTTTCCTTATATAGCTGAAGTCAAGTATAGTATCCTGCTCAACAATATTTTCATCATCAGAACATGTTAGATGGTTAATACTTCAGGTTGTCATCCTTCCTGTGGAAGCAGTGATAAAATCCATGCAATGGAAAAAATTATTCAAACCCAAACATTGTTTTGGAAAAGGAAATATTCTATTTTCGCAAGAATCAGTAACAATTTGGAGGCAACATGCAAGGAAAAGCAGTATGCATAATGTACCGGAAATTGGAGAATAGCTGTTGCAGCTGGAGGAAAAAAGGAGCCTTAGATCATCCATAGGGTGCCTATGATGTCAACTACGAAGAAGATAGTTGTATGGTTCTGTAAAATAACACGTACAAAAATAAGCGATAATCCCTAATAAACATTGTTGCTATTCAAATCAATATTTTATTCGTTCAAATTTATTTGTATCATAACTTTAAAATTAATTGGCATTGAATTTATTATTGGATGAACTGTATTGCTGATATTAATCTTAAACAAGAAATGATAGGTAAATTTAGTCCGTGAATAACCAACTATTAAACTATAAACATTTGTAAGTTTAATTTAAAGTCGCCGAAAACTTTAAAAAATCTACTAAATTCATTGAATTGTTCTAAAGAATCAAAACAGTCAAATATTAATGAAATTTTTTGTCGGCTCTTTGAAAAATATTCATTTGAATGGGGCTTCCCAAAATATGATAAGTGTTACAAAGATCTTTTAGGTCACCGAATTTTATCGCAAGTCATAATTACCTTTGTATAGTAATCTCGATTAGGTCCATTTAAGTAAGACTCAACCTTCTAACATAAATGCCGTCAAACAAATTTGTTAGTCCTTAAGTACCTCACGCTCACACTCATATTTAAGTGTTTCATTTACAACACACAAAAGTACACAAGTGTATAACAAGAGAAAAGAAAGTAACAAAAGAGAATACATGTCTAAAACTAAACTTTTATTAACTTTTACAAAATGTCAACAAAAGGAATAAAGTACATCTTTCTCAAAGCACTTTACAAGAATTCCCTACTTGAAGCCCTTATAAGAGAATTATCCTAAAAACTCTTAACTTTCTAAGTTGTCTCTCCTCCTGAGAATGACTAAATTCTGAGTGAAAGACTGAATGATTTAAACTCTAGCTCTAATGAGGTTTTATAGGTTTTCTTACCTAAAAAGCAAGTCTATGATAATTAAAACTTTAAGATTTTAGTCTATCTCAATAACCAAGACCACATTACTCAAACAAATGGGAAGATAACCCCTTCCTCATAAGGCTCTTCTAATTGGCTGTATTATATCATATCTAACAAAGATTATATTACATGCAATGAAGAAAAGAGTTTTCATATTCACAAAGATTCCCACAATCTTCAGAAGTTTAATTATACATAATCTTTAAATCTTAGACTCAATCTTTAAGTTGATCTTGTCACATCATCAAGTACCACATCATCCACAGTCGCCACATCACTGTTGATGTATTTTTCAAGTTTCCAAAGCCTCTTTGCACATAGGTTCATTAATACAAGTGCATAGATAAGTCCATCTTCTATGATCATTTACAAATTTTACATACCTTCAATGTAAAGTCCCAAATTATACCCTAATTGTAAATACATGATTTACATGTAAATTGGATATTAAATCGAGAATGAAATTAATGAAATTGATGTAGGATTGTGGTGTTGAGTTGGTAATACTTTCCTGCATTATTATCTCTTGAGTATTCCTCACAATTTTTACAATTGACAAAGATATAATTACCAAAAAATTACCAAATTTTATGGACAGGTCAATGGGACATTAAGAAACATTTTTCATGTTCAAACCTTCAACAAATTCGGACATTAGGAGACCTGAAATCAGGACGCAACTGTCTCTAATTCCAAGTTTAATTATGAGCAGTTTTGGGAGAAAAATCATAACGTGAGTTATACTTATCCAAATGATTTGATTCTTGTTGCAAATTAAACCTAAGAGATAGGGTTAAAGCTTTCATGTTTCAAGTATTAAGCAGTTCTGGCTCTAAAATTTTAGAATTAAGCCATAATCCATAGGTTAAAATCCATGGGCTTTAGTGGAACGAATGGCATGGAATTAGTGGTGACTTGTGGCCGTATAACTTAGAACAAGTGTAACCCTTTATATGTAGACATTTTGTAGTACATGGAAAAGCTCTTAGCAACATATTTTTGTGACAAATGGAGGGCCATTAGGGGAACACATGTTGGACATATGGGATGGCATGCGTGCTGCCATGTAGTCATGTGTCAAGTATGCAAGGAGATGAGAGAGGGGGATTACTTCTCTTTGGCCTTATCTCTCTACATCATTGAAAATTTCTCCTCCCTCTCAAAGTTCTGGCTTTTCTTTTGGCTTGCATATGGGTGATTCCAGTTGCATAAAAGGTGAGTTAATGAATTTTAAAGAAGGTTATGCATGAAGTTAAATTTAGTGCTAAATTAATCCTTATCAAGTAGGTTTTCTCTTCATCACCAAAACTCCATCTTGTTCCCTAAAATTTTCTAGAAATTTTGTAGAAGTGTGGAGCTTTTCAACATGGCTGGAAAGGTAAAGGAATTATATGGTATTGATTTTTGTTGATTGATGAAGAAGGAAGTCTAAAACCGAACATACATGTGTGTAGGAAGTGATTAAAGTGCTGGAAAATCTCTGAAGTTGGGTCATCTGAGTAGGTTTTGGTATTCTGGTCATATCTTGACCTGTAAGTATTAAAATTGGATGATTTTAAGTTCTGTTTAAATTAGACACTTTTATCTACAATACTTATGAAGGAATTAAAATTGAATTCTGTCATTAAAGATAGTGAAATTGAGCTCGAAATTGAGTCTGGATGCTATAATTGATTCTGAAAAATTTCTTAAAGTTGGTTCATCTTTGTAGACTGTTTTAAGGTAAATGTTGGCTACGGTTTTGGTCTAATGTATATGTCCTATTTTAATACATCTAGACTTGAATTATTATGTTGAATAATCAAGTGTCATTGGTTCAAAATTAGATTGAATATTGGCTGGAATTGAAGTGCCATTTTAGTGATTAAGGTATGGAAAAATTATGTCCTGACTTACTTTCAATTAAACTTTGTTTGGACAGATTATGTAGTGGATTAGAAATGAGATTAAGGATGAGTTGTGTATTGCCTTTGGAAAGGCTACGATTGTTTGTGATGGAAGAAGGTTGAGGAGATGGAGGAACCATAATTGGTTCAATTTTGATCATAAAATAGACGGGTTGAATGCTTAAGGTAATGTGAATTTAGAATGAGTTTTATGATTAATTTTGTGACATAAATTGGTTTGTGAATTGTCAAGTGTGTCTTGGATGAGTATATGATATGTTATTGCTTGATGAAATGAGTTAAAAGATAATGAATTGCTGACTTTTAAATTCTGAAAGATGTAATCCATGTAATAATAGCCTTGATATATGTTTTATTCTTGGGAAAAATATATGACAAGAATTACGTGTAGTGCATGAAATACATGGATAATTTATGTCAAACATATGATGCTTTAATGTAGGATTTTGGTTTTACATGTCATTGCTTATGAGTTTTTTTTAAATTGGTTTTATTACTGCTCCATCTAATTATGGATAATTATGCATGCCTATAGGGGTCTAGCAGTTGCTACACTGTGATAGTCTTTGACTGACCTCATGTGTTACAATCTTTAACTGTTCTAATTTGTAAAGCCAAAGGCTCAATGGGCACAATGTGACAGGCAC
>JAOXYD010000003.1:18587593-18603652 GCA_028565735.1 Pinacopodium congolense | reverse complement strand
TACTTGTGGTTTTGTCTTGAGTCTCTTTTCTTTTTGATCAAGGAATAAGTAGTACCATGCAAATTTTTCATAAAGAACAAAACTCAATTGAATGGAAGCATGTCTAGTTAAAGAACCTTCTATTGATATTGCTTACACCGGTTATATAAATGAAATAAGCATAATTTGCTTAAAGTTCAATATGTTTACTCACTTGGGGTATTAACAGATCTTTGAATCCATATTATGCTACTAGATAGTGATCACTTGGATTAGTTTGAATTCAGAATTTTGAGTTTTCTGTCATTGCCTCTCTCTCTTTTTTTAATGATCAAATTGGTTTGAATGAACTTTATGGATGTTGTGCTTGTGTAACTGGACACCCATTTACAACTCTGATGGTCCAGATGCCATTAAATCTTTGTACTATGATTTTAAGGAAGGCATGGTCGAGCATTTTTATTTTCCCATGAAATGAACATTATTGTGGGGCTAAAGGAGGACAGACACCATATGAACGTGGAATGAAGGTTGGGGAGATCTTACTAGGAGAACCCAATGTCCAGCTTCTTCTAGTGACTATAAGAGCATAAGCTTTTAGTTTCTTCTCAGAAACGATGTTTGATGCTATCTTCATGATAGGTATGAAGAATGAAAGGCTAGAATCACATCAACCGCTTGACTCTCCTTCTTTATTAATAAGGAGGCTTTTCCAATAGGTGCAGCTTTTAATGTAGCTATGGCAGTTGCATACTTAAGATAGTCATTCCATGGTGACCTGCGAGGAATCTCTGTTGGTTTTAACTTTTGGAGCAACAGCTAGTTAATTAGACTTTGTGAATGGAGACTTAAGGAACTTAAGTTCAGTCGCAAAACGTCACTCATAAATGCCACTTTTGGCATTAAATAAGTGAAAGATCACAGCTATGTGCTTGCAAAATAGGAGGAAGTAATGGCAAGAGAATGGCAATCTGAAATATCAACTTTTTTTTTTTACTTTTTGGGAAGTTATACCGCCACATTTTCTTCCCTTCATATGCAAATACTCACATATCTGAATTTATGTATTGTTCATGGTGTTATTTGTCTCGAGAATACTTTCATGAGAGCTAATGATGATGTTTAATTAAGGCAATGGTTCCACTTAATCTGATAGTTATCATTTTTTATCATCCAAACAAGAATGTCGCCAAAGTAATAAGAAAGTTGGCTTAACTTGAGAAAAGGATTAAATAACAGAAGCAACTAACTGCCATAATAATAATTTTATTTTTGTATTTATCAACAAAAGAACACAAAATGCTTCATAATTGAGACTTGGGACATGATATCCTATCATTTGCCTACAAAATACATCCGCCCTGGGAGGATCTTTATAGATGCTGAATCTAAGCATAAAAGCATTTACATAAATTTTGCAAGAATCTATTAATTTTTATTTACCTGTAGGAAATTATAGAAAATCATTGTGATTTTGCAATGCAAATCATTAAATCCCAATAGCACATATGCTCCAAGTACTCTCCCACAACTGCTC
Source organism: Pinacopodium congolense (assembly GCA_028565735.1). Lineage (NCBI taxonomy): Eukaryota > Viridiplantae > Streptophyta > Magnoliopsida > Malpighiales > Erythroxylaceae > Pinacopodium > Pinacopodium congolense. Next base: position 18,602,136 of record JAOXYD010000003.1, on the reverse strand, counting down.
TTGCTCCCATTATCTGATTAACATCATGTTTCAAAATTAACCAATAAGCAACACCACAATTTAGTACATAAATCGCACTATACTCGTACCAAACATTGACAAAACCCTTTCACACACTAAATTCTCATAATTTGAATCGATCACACCACAGAAAAAACAATCATTGAAAAACCTATCAAAAAAATCCACAAGATCACAACTAAAATTGAACTAAAAAAGATCCACCGTAACATTACAACTCCACTGAAATCGAAACCCAGATGAAATCAAACATAATTACAGCATTACGATCACGTGGATGATTGAATTTTACAACAAATGACCAATACCCAGATGAGCAGATAAATGAAATAGCCCACGATAAGAACACAATATTAAGGCGGAGAATAAATCCCTTATTAGGGTTGTTCAAGACGGAAAATCCATGCCTCAATACCTTCTCTAAATGCTTTACCTTGAGAATACTTCTTCTCCTCCATGCTCCACCTAACTCTTGAATCTGTTCAATTAGATCTCCTCTGCTTTCGTTATCACATCTCCACTCTATCTCTCGCTCTCTCTCTATCTCAATGTATCTGTGATTTGAGAGTGCTGGAGGTACTTTTGTATGTGCTTATCGAAACAGGAGAGAGTAAATTAACTAAGGGTTAAGTCAGCGGCGAGGCGGCGACGTTTTTGTGTTCCTGTACTCATCGTTCCCTACTCCGTTCCTGTGGATTCCTTGGCTCTTAGTAAAGAGAAGAAGATTTGTAAAGAGAAAGAAGAGAGAAACGTGTTAAAGCAAAAGCGAAACACCCTTTTAAGGATTTTAATTATTTTAAAAAAACACCCTTTTAGATTTTCTCTAATTTTTAATTTTCATCAAACCCAAACTTTAACATGATGCTTACACATGTCTTAAGGGCTTGATAGGGCTACAAAAAGCGGGATATGTAGTTTTTGCCTAGATAATATTATCCTTGTATTAAAGATCAACCGCATACATCAAAACTAAGTTAATATTTTGACTAGAAATTACTACAATTTAAAACCTTTAAAACCTATGTTTTTCCAAATATAAATGTACACATTGCAGCAATTATACTAACAGTAAAAAATTCATAGATGCATATATAAAGAAGAAAAAGTATGATAACCAACTCTTCATTTTCATAATGAAATATATTTAAATCAAAATTTGGCTTTTCTGGAAGGATTTATGTCAGTGATATAAAAATAAAAATTTAATTGTGTATCATTGAGGCACTTGTAACTATATTAAGGAAAGATCACAAGGTACATCATAGCTTAAAAAGTATCCATTTTCAGTCCTTTTTTTTCTGGTGTTGTTTTATGTATAGATTAGATGTTGAAAGGCCTAATTTATCTCCAAAAGTTAACTTAAGAGGGGAGGTTTTTACACTATTATAAATGATTGAATGCACTTACACTTGTACAGATGTAAAATTCTTGACATACCCCCTTAATTTAAAGTAGAGTTGAATATTTACTGGGTATATTGGATAAAGGGATAGAATCGGACACAACCCCAAACTATCAAAATAAATGGACTCTAATACCATGTTAAAAAGGGTTAATTCACCCTAAAAACTATCTTAAGATGAAAGATTTGCACATTATTATAAATGATCAAATGCACTCACATTTGTGATGTGAAATTCTTGACATTAGATTTATGAAACCTATTTACCTGTCCAAAATTGAACAGAAGCATTAGGCTCAAACACGAATAAATAGTCGAAAATGGCATTTTATCCACATCAATCCGCAAAAATAATGAACCGGTTTGCTTTTCTACGATTTATTTGATATTCTTGGCAGATTTTATCATAGCACTATCAAACCCTCTTTGCTAAGAACTAAGAAACAGACTACAACCCAAGCTTTCCAATTGCTATAAGACGCATATTTCACTCCGTTTCTATTAGTCTTCAAGTCATAAATCTTTTTTATTATCCTACCATCATCCAGTTAGCTGTAGTTGTAAATATACAAATTTATTATCCACATGGACGTGTGAAATTGATATATTGTCCCTAAAAATGAATTAAAAAATGGGAACATGTATAATACTCTTTTGATATTGACAATATATTTTTGTTTTATAGAGCTTCTCCAGGTTAACGTCTATCCAGCCTGCTAGCACAATGTCTTTGTAAATAGCTCTTTTTAAGGACAGAAACAAACAAAGAGAGTCGAAATTCCTGATGAAGGTTGGAGGAGTTCGTGAAAAATGGGAAGTCTTAGGTTAAGTTGACATTGAAAATACCGAAACTCATATTGTTTGTATTCAGGTCTTGGCCGGCTTTCCAACTTTATTAATGACTTCTTCTAATCCTGTTTCACACATTCTACATAGATTGCATGAACATGTTCTCTTCGTAATTCTCTGTACACATGGTCATTTCCAATGTTTTCTTCCTCTTCCTCTACGTCATTTTCTTCCTTTTCATTCACAACTAAAATTAACATTCTTCTAAAACCTCCAGATCATTTGAGCCTCCACACACACATACATATATATAGATTCCAGGTAACAAGAGCATAGCTTTAAACATAATATATATTTATTACGATTTTATTTTTTTTCACTGTTATGATCTTGGTACAGCTTACCTGAACTGAAATAAGGCGTGATGTATACCCTTCCATCTTTGCAAGACAAAAGGGTGTGCTTTTCTTGCGCAAAGAATCAAACCAAGACAGTATTTTGCCAGGAAGATTGGAGTAAAAAGTGAAGCAAAGACAGCTTGTGCTTGTAGGAATATAGCTGTTAATGAATTTCTTTTTTGAGATCCGGACCTTTAGACCCTTTTTTCCTTCCATATCTCCAAATGAAAAGGGATAAAGAAATCATCTATTGTAGAGAGAAAAGTGGTACCGTATCTTACATGCTTATGATTTTCCTCTTGAGAATCTTCCTTTTATCCTTTTGCCTGTGTTTATTTGGTGCATGCAGTTTTTTTTTTTTCTATGGCCCAGAGCATGATAATATCCAATTTCCCTATTGGCACAGGAAGAAAACGCCGTTCTGCAACCACCAAAATGCTAGTGATTTAGAATAGCCTCCACCAAGATCTAGATTTTTTATCAGGTGGCCAAATAATTTTCTTAAATGGCGAAATTTAAGAAAAAAACTGATAATGTAATGCTCTGAATTTTTTGTACGAAATGTTGTCATAATCATGCCCAACTGGGCACTTGGAATAATTAAAAACTTCCATTTATTAACAATTTTTTAGTATGGAAAAAGATGTTATTTTCAGCTACTTATTTATTAAGGAATCATTTGATATTATTTTTCTGATTTTTTTTTGTAGTTTTTATTTTTAAAGAAAACTTGAAATTTGTTTGATTGAGATTGATAATTAAAAAACTGAAAAATCTGTTTATTTGAAATTTATCAAAATTAATTTTAAATAAAATAATTTTAAAATTTTAAATTAAAACATTCTCGTATAACTTAAAAATACGTATTAATTAATAGATTATATTTATTATTTAATGTAAAAAATATGTTTATAAAACTAATTTATTAAATAAAAATTAGAATTTCTTATTTATAATTTTTTCTTTCTTTTTCTCTGTATTTATAATAGAAGAAAGTAAACATATTTATTAATTTCTCTATTTAAAAAATAAATAAAAAGTAAAAAGTAAAAACTCAACCAAAAGAAGCTTTAAATTGATGGAAATTTAACATTTGTCCCTACAAATTTGCGTGTAAATTTAAATTTAAAAGGTATATTAACCGCTGGTAGCCATAGGCCCATAGTGCTATTGGATTCCAGATGTTGGAATCTTTCGGGCTAAACAAACCTTCAACGCAAACGGGATTCATGCTTATCCGTTACTTGGTTTAAGTTGAAAATGACTCTTTGTAAGTTTGTATCCTTTTTGTCACATCTCCAAGTGTAACGGATTCTTCGTTAGCTGCCTTGTGTTGAATATGAAATGAACTTTTTGTAATCATATAGTAATTATATCTTCAGTAGTTGAATTCAGATATTTCATGAAGATTTAATCTTTTTTCTTCTTAGTATGAACTTTAAGGGGAGACATAGGAAGAAATTCAGACTTCAGATTTTTAATTTTAGGGTGAGTATCAAGTTCTTGAAAAAGGTATTATTATTGATATTAATCATTTGGAGAATGAAGCCATGGCTAAGCTAGGAATCATAAATCCATCAATTGAAGAAAAGTGTGAATCCTAAACTAATATATCACACCAATCATTTACTAAGGATGTTCTTGCTTTAAAACTTAAGCCATCTAGAAAATGATTACCAAAACACCTCACTAGAGGTATTTCGAAGTCCACATATGAACCTAAAATTTCAAATAAAATTAAATATTTTGTGATCATTGTGATTACATTATGACCTATTAGAATCTTCGATGACAATGTTGAATATTGTCATAGTATTATTATCCCAAGCTGCAAATCTAGATTAGCCACTACAACAATTCAATATAATAAATGTTCTTTTTATGTGGAGAGTTATTTATAAGGAACTTTCATTGGGATGTGTGGCATCAATAAGGAAGAATATGAAGGTTTGCAAGTTGAAGAAATTATTATATGAACTAAAACAATCTCCAAAAACATAGTTTGGAAGGTTTAAAAAATCTATTATAGCTTTTTGATATTGTCGAATTAATTTTAGACCATATCTTATTTTTAAAAAGGGAGCAAGGTAAAATCATTATTCTTATTATATATGTAGATGGCATAATAGTGACAAGAAATGAATCAAATGAAAGGAAGGCATTGCAGGAATACTTATCTAAAGAATTTAAAATAAAAGACGTTAGTTGGTTAAAATACTTTTTTAGAATCAATATCTCCAGATCAAAGAAAGAATATTTTTGTCCCAAGGGAGTATACATTTGACTTATTACAAAAAATTAGTATATCAGCATGTCAACAAGTTGATACACAAATTGAGAAAGGTCTACAATATTTATCGAAAAAAAAATCAAGTATTTGCTAATAGAGGAAGATACAGAGACTTGCAGGAAGACTGCTATATTTGGCACACACAAGATTTAACCTTGCATATGCATTGAGCAATGTCAGTAAATTTATGCATAATCCTGGTGATCAACATATTTATGGTACTTGACATATGCTCCTGTAAAAATAATTTTATTTGATTAAAATACCTATTAGAAAAACAAATAGTTTTATACGTATGCAAAATGAGTTAGAGCAATAGTTAATAGACATTAACTTCTAAATGTTTTTCACTTATAAGTGGCAATCTTGTCATATGGAGAAGCAAGGAATAGAATGACATTGCTTACTCAAGTACAGAAGTTGAATTCAGAGATATGACACTTGAATTATGTAAAATCTTATGGTTAAAACTACTTATATAAGATTTAGGTTACCCATCTATACGACCAATTTTATTGTATTATGATAATAAAGCTATATGTGACATAACTCATAATCTAATTAAACACGATCAAACAAAACATATTGAAATTGATAAATTCTTCATTAAGAACATTCTAAAGTTATCCATAATTCATTTTAAGGATCAACTAGTTGACATACCCTTCCATCTTTGCAAGACAAAGGGTGGGCTTTTCTTGCGCAAAGAATGAAACCAACGACAGAATTTTGCCAGGAAGATTGGAGTAAAAAGTGAAGCAAAGGTAGCTTGTGCTTGTAGGAATATAGCTGTTAATGAATTTCTTTTTTGAGATCCGGACCTTTGGACCCATGTTTACTTCCATATCTCCAAATGAAAAGGGATAAAGAAACCATCTATTGTAGAGAGAAAAGTGGTACCGTATCTTACATGCTTATGATTTTCCTTTCGAGAGTCTTCCTTTTATCCTTTTGCCTGTGTTTATTTGGTGCAAGCAGTTTTTTTTTTTTTTCTATGGCCCTGAGCACGATAATATGCAATTTCCCTATTGGAACAGGAAGAAAATGCCGTTCTGAAACCACCAAAATGCTAGTGATTTAGAATAGCCTCTACCAAGATCTAGATTTTTTATGGGGTGGCTAAATAATTTTCTTAAATGGGGAAATTTAAGAAAAAAAAACTGATAATGTAATGCTCTGAATTTTTGGTTCAAAATATTGTCAAAATCATGCACAATTGGGGCACTTGGAATAATGAAAAACTTCCAGTTATTAGCAATTTTTTAGAATAGCAAAGATTTTATTTTCAGCTACTTATTTATTAAGGAATCATTTGATATCATTTATTATTATTTTCTTGTTTTGTAGTTTCCATTTTTTAAAGAAAATCAGAAACTTTTTTAATTGAGATTTATAATAAAGAAACTGATTTGAAATTTATAAAAAATAATTTAATAATAAAAATTAAATATGAAATATATTTAAATTTTTAGGCTAAAACATTCTCATATAACTTTAAAATACTTATTAATTAATAGATTATGTTTATTATTTAATGAAAAAAATCTATTTATAAAATTAATTTATTAAATAGAAAGAGATCAAATTTTCTTATTTATATATTTTTTTTCTTTTTCTATGTATTTACAATAGAAGAAAGTAAACTTATTTATTAATTTATGTATTCAAAAATTCAAATTTCAAAATTCATCCAAAGAAGCTTTAAATGGATGGAAATTTAGACATTGTTTAGTTAGGGTCATTTGGTATTGCAATTGATAGAGGTTTTTAATTGTAGTTTTTATGTGTTTGTATTAGTTTTTATATGTTAGTCTTCAGTTTTTGTGCTATTATTCTTAGTTTTTGTGCTATATTAGTGTGTTGTCTTTTTTAATTTACTATTTTTCTTGATTTTTATATTTAAAAAACAAGAAATTAAAATCAAAAAGGGAAGCCACACCAAACATTCCCTTAAACTTTAATTTTTAGTTTTAATTTCTTATTTTTCTAAATACATAAATAAAAAAATACATGAATAAAGTGTAAAAAAAACACAATAATTAATACAAAAATACAATAATTACAATAAAAAATCGCAATCCACAACTCAACTAAATATCTCTTTTAACATTTGCCCTACAACTAGGCTTGTTAATTTAAATTTAAAAGATATATTAACCGCTGGTAGCCGTAATGATATTGGATTCCAGATGTTGGAATCTTTCGGGCTATACAAACCTTTTATTCATCCTTATCCGTTATTTAGTCTAAGTTGAAAATGACTCATTTGTAAGTTTGTATACTTTCCGTCACATCTCCAAGTATAACGGATTCTTCGTTATCTGTCTCGTGTTGAATACGAAATAAACTTGTTGTAATCATACTGTAATTATATCTTCAGTAGTGACGTCGAGTTCACATATTTTAATATAGATGCATAATCATATAGCAAGTGTAAAAATTGTAATCGAGATGATAAGGACATAAATTACGAATAATACATGCAAAATTGCGATCCATTGTAATAACAATTCTCATCGTAAATAAAATCCACAATTTAAAACACTGCTACAAAATGTATTCGTCAATACAGTAGTTTAACCAATTGCCTAAATATTGTGGACACGCCATGTATTTTTTAATGTTTGTAAGCTTCTAAGGTAAGTGCATGCATCCTCCTAGACAAAGCCGAAGACAAGAATGTGCAATAGGCCCTTGTCCAAACTTCTTCTGTCCCTAAAACAAAGTGCACATACCACCCAACATATTGACCAAATCCTCACCCAAACCATCACAACTGGTCTAGCCCGTGCCACCCCCACATGGAATTGCCTTATTAGAGCCTACTCTATATCTCCCACACCCATCAAAGCCGTTCTTGTCTACAACCACTTCATTAAATTTGGCTCCACCTTTCCTGATAATTATACCTACCCAGCTCTGTTTAAGGCTTGTTCTCTTCTGTTTTGGGGTTCTACCGGCAAACAACTGCATGCCCATGTCGTCAAAACAGGGCTACAATGTGATATGTATGTTCAAAATTCTCTTATCCATTTTTATGGAGCCGTGACACTTTTGACTGACGCGTGCACGTTGTTTGATGAAATGCCCGTAAGGGATGTAGCCAGCTGGAATTCTGTGATGTGCGCTTACAGTACCAACATTTGTTCGCCGAATAAAGTTGTGTTATTGTTAAAGAGTATGATTAATGAGTACATTAGACCTGATCAGAACTTTGGTGATTGTACTGTCAGCTTGCACACAACTAGAGGCAAACGAGTTTGGAAGAGCAATACACAGTTATGTGTTGAAATTGGGTTTAGCATGTGTGTTGAATGTAAGTAATGCCCTTTTGGGTTTGTATATTAAGTGTAAGAAGATAAATGAGGCGTTAAGACTGTTTAGTGAATTAGAATTGTGGAGAGATTTGGTCTCTTGCACTATTTTGATCAATGGTTATGTTGAGATGGGATCGTTAGACATGGCCCGTGATATTTTTGATCAGATTGCTGATAAAGATATTGTGTTGTGGAACTTGATGGTTCATGCCTATGTTAAAGCTAAGCGTCCGCGTGATGCTTTGGACCTCTTCATTAGAATGGAAAATGAGCGGGTGATACCCGATGAATCCACAATGGTAAGTGTGCTTGCTGCTTGTGCCAGCTCAACGGACCTGCATTCCGGCAGGTTAGCTCATCAGTTCATTAACAACAACAATGTGAGACAAGACGTTGTGTTGAAGACAGCTTTAATTGATATGTACGCTAAATGCGGGAGTATGGAGGATTCCTTGGTGATATTCTACAAGATGGAAGAAAAAGATGCTTTTACTTGGACCGCAGTGATTGAAGGGCTGGGGAATTCCGGTTATGGGAATGAAGCTTTGAGTTTATTTTATCAGATGGAGGATCAAGGTGCTCGGCCAAACGATGCAACTTTTGTTTCAGTGTTGAAAGCATGCAGTCATTCGGGATTAATCAATGAGGGTTGTCAATTGTTCAAAAGAATGGTGGAAGCTTACCAAGTACAACCGAGGATCGAGCACTTTGGCTGTTTAGTTGATCTTTTGAGCAGAGCTGGACTTCTGCATGAGGTAGAAGAGTTCATAAAACTGTTGTTACCTGAGGACAGGCTTGTAGTTTATAAAACCATTTTAAATGCTTGCATAAAGTACTCGGAATTAGACCTTGGAGACAAGATTGGTGATGAAATGATGAAGCTAGGTAATGAGACATATGAAACTCATATTCTGCTGTCAAACTTTCGTGCTCTGGCAGGGCAATGGGCTCAGGTTGCAAAAACCAGAAGAATCATGGAACACTTTTCTATAAGAGGGAAGGCTGGCACAAGTTATTTAGCCTTAGAAACATGAGGTCTTCATTCCATACAATAGAGTTGATCAAAGAAAGAACAGAAGGTCTGCTACCATGCTTTACCCCGATTGAGATGAGGAGGGCAAGAAACCAACCACAAGGAGCAAATCGATAACTTCCGTGACCAATTAATTTCTTCCCATATTTGAAGTAACAGCAGAGGGAGCTGCATTTGTAGAGCATGAAAGTGCAAAGTTGAAGTGTGTTATACGGCCATACATTAAGATGTAAATAGAAGGCAGAACGTAGCGGAATTGTACTGTTTTTGTGTATCTGTCTATTGATTTACAGTTGAAGATAAAAAGTACTGAAGTTGGAAAAATCGGGATGCCCTATGGTACAGTCTACAACCTGTCCAGACTGGGGAACACTTACAGCTTAAGTGTACACTAGAACACTGAAAATATAAAACACCGTCTTCGAACAGACAAATAACCAAGGCATCATTGAATTTTTACACTACGCCTGCATCTGATAAACAATTTCAACACTAAGCACCATGCAACTGTAAGTGAAAAGGCCACCATACGACCCCCCACAAGTCCAGCAAGAATAATAACAAAGAACATTGGATAACTTGAATTATCTTTTCTTTTCATTTTCATTGCCGTCCTCCTCTCTACAATTTCTCCAACTAAAATCGTGCCTGCCTCCGCCTGCACACCACCATCGACAGCTTCTATTTGTTTCTTATTTTTCACTCCGTCACCTTCTCGTTCTTCTGTTAAAAGATATGCTAACGACTTGCCTGCAACTTCTATGCCTTTTTTATCAACAATCTGTTTCTCTTCTATCAGCTCGACTTTATCTTCTTCCCTGCATCTACCTCCATCTGATTCTTTACCCTTAAACCTTTTCCATTTCTTTCCATCACGCAATTTCTTCGGTACCCACTTGCTCATCTTAGTTCTGATTTTGGCTTTTTGGCTACCCTCCTTTGCACTTGTTAAATTTGCAGTTCTATCTCCGTCTACCTCCACAACTCTCACCAATTTCTCGGCTTCTGAATTCCCCAATTTCTTATCGTTACTAACTAAATAGATGTTGCTTTTCTCTTCAACCTGAGACATAGTAGACTCCAGAACCTGAATTTCCCCCGTGTAACAATTGAAGTGATCAAGGGCATCAAACATATCACTGAAATCAGATGAAAATCCATCTTCTTCAAGAACAACTATTCCTTGCCCTCCATTACCAAAATTCTTCACCTCTTCCGAAATTGGCACGACCCCCTCAAGTTGAAACAAGAAAAACAACCTTCGCATCGAACTTTCCCAGACTGTCGGCGGATTCAAACACGGTTTGGACAAACAAAAGACATAACTTCCGAGGTGCTCAAGGAAAAGAAGGATAAAAGCAGACGTTGTGATCGCAACAGCCAGCTTCTTGGTGCTCAAACCCAAAGCCACCGCCATAAGCATCACCAAACCACTCAACACAAAAACCCGTCTCCCCTTCCTATTCTTATTTTCATTAGCGTGGCCACCATGCAAATTCTCATGATCATGACTCACGGCTTCTGACCCACAAGAAATTTCCCCTTCTTCCTCCAAATTCCTTGCTTCCAAAGTCCGGTTCTCCTCCAAGACCCCATCCAACTCTCTGGAGTTCGTCACCAGTACAGGATCAGAGATCACGACTTCCTCTTCCTCGACCAAGCACTGGTTCCGCACCTTGTGCTTCTTCCTCTTGAAGGGCCTTTTTAACTTGTCACGGTTCTTGACAAAGAGGTCCACAAGCGAGGTGGGAAACCCAGTTTCGACTACCAGAGACTTCCCACGTCTGGGGGACTGAAGATCTGCCACAATCCGTGAAATCCTGGAAACTCTTGATTTTTTCCATGGCAAAGGCATGATGGCTCCAAGCAAAGAAAGAACAACCCTTTTGTTGTATAGAAGTGGTGAAGGACGAGATTTTATTGGAAACCAATTCCTAGCCAAACGCGGACATGGCTATCAAGGGGATGTGAAAACAAAGAAAAACTAATAAGGAAACGTGAAATAAACGGTGAGGCGCGTGCTAGTTGGGATGATGACCGGTGGAACTTTCATCCAGTAATCAATGGATAAAGGTTTTCACTTTACCCAATTGGTAAATTTTAAATAAATAAACAAATCAATCAATAGCTTAAAGGAAGGGGAAATTGTGGATTGCATGTGAATTTTGGGAGTTTAGAGCAACATCTTTAGGGGAAACGATAAATAAGAAGAAGATTGTAATTTCTGGATAAGACACCCAAAAAAAAAAAAACATGGGAAGAAGTTGTGGGGATGAAATATGAAAGAATTATGTGCATAACCAACAAATTGTTACTTTGGTAGTTGGTTTGTGTCAATGTCTCACAGAGCCTTTAGATCCGGGTTATGTTCAGTTCAAACTTCAAACTGCTTCAATAACTTTTTGTGGACGCGCTTTCATTTCACCTTCGGATCGGTTTGACTTCCCCCATGGGATGCGAAAATTACTCTCTAGATTTTAAGCCTTCTTTGTTACGCTGTAATTTATTGCATTAAATGCGGTCGTATTATAACGTTTAAACATTTTTTATTGTATTTATTAAGATAAAATATATAAACCTCTATTATAATATCATTTATTTTTAAAATACAGTTTATTATTTAACATATTTTATTATGTTAGAAATTTAAATTATTTTCCAGGTTCATATTAAATGATTCCAATAAAAATTATTATTACCATCATCAGATTGAAATATAAATTTAATATTTATATAAATTTTGTATACGTGAAATAGATAGTCACATAGTAATTTTTATTAAATAATCTAATAAATACATAATAAAATATTTTAAAATCTTAATATTATAAAAATTAATTTTTTGATAATTTAAATTGATAAAAAAAATTTTAAAGTTAATAATTTCACGTATTTTATACTATTTATTGTCAACTTTGGTAGGTATCAGATTTCGATACTTACCCTATTTTTTGAACTTACATCATCAAACTCTCTTGTTTATAAATAAGCAAGAGAAGTAAGGAACAAATCAAGAAAAACAGAGAACCGCGAGAGAGAAGATGAGAGAAGAGACAAAAAAAAAAAAAAAAAGAGACAAAAATATTCTATGTATTTTTTTATCTAATTTTTCTCTTTGTAATTCTTTAAGTTTTTAGTAGTAAAAATTCTTTTATTTTATTCATGATTTTTATCCTAATTTAAAGATTTTTCAACGTAACATTTATATGTTTATTTTATTTTTAATATTTTCAGTATTATTTAAACTGTAATCTTACTATATCAAGCCTCAATTTTTCTGAAAACATATTATAAAAAAGTTAAAGTTCTCTATGAATAATTATTATATACTTAATACCTATTTAGTTCAGTTTTTTATTTATATTTTTATATTTTAAAAAAATTTTATACTATCTTTCTATTTTTATGTTTTATTAATATATTATTTTTGTATTATTTTACTTTTTTTAAAATTTTAATGTTAACCTCAATAATTACCATTGAACAGCCACAGGCAAGTGTCATAGCTTGTTCGTTTAAAAAAAAGAGTGTCATAGGTCTTCATATGCTTGGCGTAGGATCTAATTAAGGGAGCTCTCACCACTTCAAAATTCTCAACAACAGAGAGACAGCAAAAGAGGACACAATGAGATATAATCATAACAAAATGCAAATAAAGACGCACTCTTCACCCATTTTTCACTCTTGGTCACATCACATGTCTGGCACTCACAAAAGGGAACCCTTTTGCAGAAATTATCGTACCACAATCCTCATTACCTCTGCTTGAGGCTTCCATGTGTCTCTCCAACTTCTCAATAGCTTTCACGGATTCTACGAAATTTCTCAAAGTTGTGTACCAACCAACTACTCACAGTGATCTTGTTAAGCAAAACACTAGCCGCCCCAATAGGAGGAAATTTCAATCCACGTTGAACACAATTTTGTTTGTCCCCATTGGATGGATTAAACTTTTAATTTATGTAAATGGACCCTCAAATAATGGAGATTCTCTCATTAGTGAAGTTTTAAAAACATGGTTTTGATTGTGTTGAGAGCCAGCAGTGGAAAAGGACATGCTTCTAAAATGCAACATTAGGAGTGATGGGCACTAAAAGATGAGAATATGAGATCTTATTACATATAGAATAAGTCTTAAATTAAATATCGTGGGAGTGCAAAATCACCAACTTCACAAAGTAATAGTTTCTTATTACCGGAGGGACCCTGCCACTTATAAACCGAAGGGGTTATTGAAGCAACGAGATGCACGTGGCAGCGATTATGCTTGACTCAGCTTTCATCTTTCTTTCTTTTTTTTTTTTTGTGTGTGTGAATAATACAGCTTTCATCTTTTGTTACCATGTGAAAGCTATTGCTTTTGCACCAAAGCTGTTTATTTCTTTTTCTTCTTTTTTTTTTTTCTTTTTGTCCACCAGATTTTTTACGAGGGTAAATTGCAATAATTAAAAAGAAGTCTTTGATATTAAAAATCATGTGAAAATTAAGGAAAAGTTACTCTTTTTCATCCTCCCACAATAATAAGAGAGTTCTGTTAGCGTTGACTCCTAATTTCATGAGCATAATAAAGGAAGTAACACAGGATTACGAAACTATTTTGCTTTCCATAGAGTCTTCTGCTGTTAATCTTCCTCCTTTGTTGATTCCCTGCTAATTTATGGTTTTTTTTGTTACTCTTTATTTATCAACAACTGAATGTATCAAATTGAGTAGGAGAGAAGCATGCAGGGAACGTAGCGAGAGAGAGAAAGAGGAAAATAGAGAGGAAAAAAAAGAGGATAACAGTCAATTAAGTGATCAAATTTTTTAGATTTTTTCAGTCAAGTGATCAAGTTTTCAAAATTTTAAATTGAGTGATTAACATTTGAAAAATTAATCAGTTGAGTGAAAAAATTTAACTTCGTTAGTCATTGATTCGACCCGACCCAACCCGAACCGGCCCAATAACCCTGATCTGACCCAATTCACTCCAACTTTTTTTTTACCTCTTATAGTTTATTTTTTAAATATTAATCACTCAAATGAAAAAAATTTTAAATTTTAGTCACTTAACTGAAAAATGTAAAAAAGTTATATTAATAACATATTTTAGAATTTTTAATATAGATTCATCTTATAAATGAATACTTTTATATAATATTTATAAATATTCTTAAAGTATTTAATTATTATTACGTAAAAATAATATTAATAAATTTAAAATGTATTCTTATAATAATACATGTAAAATAATAAGTATAATTCATAATAAAAGATCAAGACAATAATTATTAGTAAAATTATTTTAAGTGAC
>JAOXYD010000003.1:18572031-18584021 GCA_028565735.1 Pinacopodium congolense | reverse complement strand
AAAAACACAATTACTAATATAAAAATACAACAATTACAACACAAAATCACAACTTATAATCTAACTAAACATACATTTTACATATCTCTTTGTATCATTTATTACATTACAATTCTTAATTTACTGCTTGATTTTCTAGAAGAGGTATATACATTTTGCAATAAGAAAGAAAGAACGCTTAGTAGGTTATATGATTTGCATTTTAATAGTAAAATAATCTTTAGTTAACTTACCTGTATATCCATTAATCCATTTTGAATCCACTTTTTCATATTGATGTAGATGATGGAAAGTATATTTAAAAAACAAAATTATTCTTTTATTTATATCTATAAAATTATTATTTAGAGAATTAAATTCAGTTAACTATCAGGATATATTGAAATTCGACATCATAAGGAGAATTTAACAATACGAGATTGTCTTATAATGAATACTTGAGTGGTGCTTATTACATCGGAATCTAATCTCAGACAACGCCATCAACAAAGAATCTAAGGGCCAGAGATGACATCCCGAATAAAATATCCAACCCTTTAACTCAGGTTGGCCCCACCAGTAGCCTCTTACAGCTCATCCACACCAAACAAAAACCCCAAAAAACCCACCAAGCCAACCAAAACCCCTAAATTTAGACGTCAGAAGAAAATTACAAACAAATAATAATAGTAATAACAATAATAAAGACACCCAGTTAGCTGTTCCTAAAAACACTAATTTTAGACAAGAAATAAAAAACAAATAAATTAGTTGACAACTCACTCACCTTTATATTCCCTCCATTGTCCCCCCTTCCTTTTTGTGCTCTCATCCGCTCTTCTCTGTTTCGTCCTCGTCCTCATTCTCGGATCTGAAATACTCCAAGAAGCCATTTCCTAGAGAAACTAAAGCAAACCCAGATACCAAATCACCGGAAGTTTCGAACTTTACGCATAAAAATGAGAGAAATCCTCCATATCCAAGGTGGGCAATGTGGGAACCAAATCGGAGCCAAGTTCTGGGAGGTGATCTGTGACGAGCACGGCATTGACCACACTGGAAAGTACAGCGGTGACTCCGATCTTCAGCTTGAGCGCATCAATGTCTATTACAATGAGGCTAGTGGCGGCAGATACGTGCCTCGTGCTGTTCTCATGGATCTGGAACCTGGTACCATGGACTCCGTCAGATCTGGGCCGTTCGGGCAAATTTTTAGGCCGGATAACTTTGTGTTCGGTCAGTCTGGAGCTGGTAACAACTGGGCTAAAGGTCATTATACTGAAGGTGCTGAATTGATCGATTCTGTTCTTGATGTCGTGAGGAAGGAGGCAGAAAACTGTGATTGCTTGCAGGGTAATGATGGATTTTCATCTCTTCTGTTGTTTTTAGTATTGTTTTTCGTTACTCGGATGTTTATGTATTGGGTGCGGTTATCGACTTTTTTTTGTGTGCATTTTGTTGGTATAATTTAACGATAACATGTCAGAATGTTTCTGGGTATGCTTGGATCCGGCAATTTAGAGTTTGTGAGTGCGTGAACTTTGGTTTTATATATTCCTGTCTGCATGTTTTTTTAACAAATTTGATATCTTTCCATTGATTACAAAGGTATCTTGTATCAATTGAAAATGGAATTTTGTTTCGACCGTCGGAATGGTAAATTTGTATGCTTATTACACCTCTTAATCTCAGAGGCTAAATGTATAGTTAGATTAGGAAGATTGTGTTTTTGTTTTGCAGAAATTAGTTTAGTTTTACTAACAATTCGGCGTTCTATCAATCAAAACTAGATGGGATTAAGAATCTGTTTCTATTGCTTGCTTTGTTTATATGTAAAGCCTAAAGGTATGCAATACGGTATATTTTCTTTTATGGTTTTCTATTAAAATTGGCATTGATGTTTTTCATTTTCATGTAATGTTTCCTTTGGACATTTTCATGTTACAGGATTCCAAGTTTGCCACTCATTGGGTGGAGGAACTGGATCTGGGATGGGAACTCTCCTTATTTCTAAGATCAGGGAGGAGTATCCTGATCGTATGATGTTGACCTTCTCTGTCTTTCCTTCTCCTAAGGTGTCAGATACAGTGGTAGAACCGTACAATGCTACTCTTTCTGTCCATCAACTTGTAGAGAATGCAGATGAATGCATGGTTTTGGACAACGAGGCTTTGTATGACATTTGCTTCCGCACTCTCAAGCTTGCTACTCCCACTTGTAAGCGTTATCAATAAGCTTTGCTTTTTTATATACTGTCATGAAGCTGGATTTGAATTCCTTTTACTCTCTTGAAATTTACTCCATGTTCTATTATTTTACACTCCAATTTACCTCCCAAAGGTCCGGTTGAGAATTTTAAAGTCAATATTGGAAAAATATTCTTTACCTGTCTGCTTAATTTTCCCGCATAAGTCCATATAGTGTTGCTGATTGTTAGCTAGTCATCTACATTGTTGATTAATTCGGTGAATGTTTTTCTTTATGTTAGGTAGCTTTCACATGATTTATTCCTTCTCCTCTTTCTTTCTTTTACAAACACTCACAAGCATACGTAATGGTTGTAGACCTATCCCCCTAAATACAGTTGATGTTGGGCTGCCCTAGTGGTCTCATTTAAAACATAATCTTTTGGGTCGCCCAGATTTCTGAGTGATTATTGCACGTGGTAAACATGTACTGTGTTTGCAGTTCTCAAACTTGTAGCATGCATGAATTTATTATACTTTTCATTTCACTAAAAAAATCTGGAATAACATTGATCTGACCATTTTCTTGTGTTCCCCAGTTGGTGATCTTAACCACCTCATCTCCGCCACAATGAGTGGTGTCACATGTTGCCTCCGGTTCCCTGGTCAACTAAACTCTGACCTCCGAAAGCTTGCTGTAAATCTCATTCCATTCCCTCGCCTTCACTTCTTCATGGTTGGGTTTGCACCCTTGACATCTAGAGGATCGCAGCAATATCGTGCATTAACAGTTCCTGAACTCACCCAACAAATGTGGGATGCTAAGAATATGATGTGTGCAGCAGATCCTCGCCATGGTCGCTACCTAACTGCCTCGGCCATGTTCCGTGGAAAAATGAGCACTAAAGAAGTGGA
Organism: Pinacopodium congolense; assembly: GCA_028565735.1. Taxonomy (NCBI): domain Eukaryota; kingdom Viridiplantae; phylum Streptophyta; class Magnoliopsida; order Malpighiales; family Erythroxylaceae; genus Pinacopodium; species Pinacopodium congolense. The sequence continues at coordinate 18,580,941 of JAOXYD010000003.1, read as the reverse complement.
TGAACAAATGATAAATGTCCAGAACAAGAACTCATCATACTTTGTTGAGTGGATTCCGAACAATGTTAAGTCCAGTGTTTGTGACATTCCACCAAAGGGTCTGAAGATGGCATCCACTTTCATTGGGAACTCAACCTCCATTCAGGAAATGTTCAGGCGTGTGAGTGAGCAATTCACAGCCATGTTCAGGCGCAAGGCTTTCTTGCACTGGTACACTGGTGAGGGCATGGATGAGATGGAATTTACTGAGGCCGAGAGTAATATGAACGATCTGGTGGCTGAGTACCAGCAATACCAGGATGCGACTGCTGATGACGAGGAGTACGAGGAAGAAGAGGAGGAGGAGGTTGCTGCTTGATGTACCTTGAAATATTCAGTGACGAAGTTTATTTTATTGGCTCTCTTTGATTGAGTGTTTTTATGTTTCTGTTATTGAGGGGTCAAAATGGATTGACAAACTATTAGTGAATTGGTTGCGAGTCCTTGTATCAGAGACGGGTTATTCGTGGCTGCTTTTTATTCTGAATATGTTTGTACTTAGTAGATGGATATATTATATGAAAGTTGAAATTAATCATTGTTGTCTCTCTTTACAAGTAATGTAATGGAGTTAATGGACAAAGCAAAAAAAAAAAAAAACGCTCCTTTAATTATTTATTGCTAAGTTAAATATTCCCCTAGCCTCGAAAAAATGCCATAAGAATTGATTGTTGGCAAATACTGGCACCGGCTCTGGTGCCATGGGGAAATTTGATCGACTGAGCCTTTGTCGTGGCCTTTACTAATTTTAGGAGCAATCTCCTTCTGAACCCATAGGAACTCACGTCTCCATAAGAAACAAAACACCAGCCTTGCGTATTTGGATGAATTAGACCTGACTAGGCTTTCTGGTGGAACTGTCCTCCAGCAAAATCTAAGATTAATTAAATGATGAGTTATGGCTATTTAAGTGTGTTCGAAACAAGGATTTGGATCTTACGCTTGAGCCTACTCAAGTCCAGGCTCTGGAAGTTCTTAGGGTCCAATTCCTTTTTGCTACGACGCCATTTAACAAAAGGCTGATTTAAACTTTAAGATTTACACTAGAATTAAAGTTAAGCCCTAATAGTTTAAAATATGTGAATCAAAGTTTAACATTTTCAAAACGTTTATAAAGAACAATTACGTTTGTATAACGTTTGAAACAAACTCTACAAACTACTTTGTCAAATTCTACTATTAAGTGTCATGTGTCACTATCATTTTTTAAAAAAGATTTACAGGGAACCCACTATACCAGCTAAGCTCCACACTAGCTGGTAGAGCCCATTGTTAATGGCCCTATCACCTAGACCAAAATTAGTCTAAGGGTTTGTTTGGTATCTTTGTAATTTTTTATTTTGATTTCTTATTTTTAAGAATACAGAAACCAATAAAAATAGCACAGAAATCGAAAAAGACAACATATTAATATATCATAGAAATTCAAAAAATAACACAGAAACTAATAAAAATATCACAGAAAACCAATACACATACAAAAATAAAAACTTAAAACGAAAACGAGTAGTGATACCAAACGTGTTCTTAAGATTTCAACTTTCAATCTCCTAACGAAGACCCACAACCATGAGCTTTATCTCCTTCGCTTCCTTTGGTGCATCTTTGTTCTAGCTTTTAGATGGGTATGGGGTCCTCTTGGCTGGACAGTACCAAGTGAGATATTTCCACTGGATACTTATTCTGTTGGGTAGAGCATTACAGTAGCTGTAAACCTTTTGTTCACATTCATCATTGCTCAATCTTTTCTTTCCCTCCTATGCACACTCAAGTTTGGTATCTCCTTAGTTTTTGTTGGTTGGATCACCATCATGACCACACCTACATGAAACCAAGGAGTTCCCATTGAAGAGTTGATTTTACTTTAGAGAAAACACGGGTTCTGGAAAAGAAACATACCAAGGATTCCTGAAGTTCATGATAGTTTGGAAATGGGTTGAATAGTTGGAAAGACTATTGCGTACTTCTTGTAATGAAAAGGAATACTATTCAATTAAAATTCATTATTATGAAGTGAACTAATTCCATAATTAACCATGCACTTGTCAGCTAGTATAGGAATGGTGAAGTTGTAATAGGAAAATTTTACAGAGGTATTGAATCCAATTGTCATTTAGTTTATGAGGTTTGTATTTTTATGAATTCTCTGCTTCTGATATGTGAGCTTGAAGGCAAATGATTTTCCAAATATTATACACCAACTTCATTCATGGTTACTGGACCTTGAATCATTTGATAATTAGATGGAACTCATTCATGGTTGCAGAGGAGAAGATACATTGAAGGAGGTGGAGGAGAAGCTCACAATTGTGGGTCTTTGTTGGGAGATTGAAAGTTGAAACCTTGGAGCGGTTCCACTAGCCAACGTGGAGTTAAACTGGCATGGTAGAGCCCACTGTAATTTTTTTTATAAGAAAATAATATTGCTACATGGCATTGTCATGTGACACTTAACAGTAGAATTTAATGGAGTTAATGTGTAGGATTTGATTCAAATATTATTTTAATATCATGATTTTTTATAAATATTTTGAAAACGTTAAGGTTTGACTTAAAAATATTTCAAAATATTAGGGTCTGACCCAAATTTCAAAGTAAATTCTAGAGTTTAAATGGTTTTTCTGCCCATTACTTTTCCTTTTTCAATTATAAACACAATAAAGATTAGAATAACAATAATTTTCAAATATTCCAAAGTAGAAATATTTTTAAAGACAATTTAAAATTGAGGACCTTTAATAACACTATTTAATATCATACCTTGATATATGTTTGTCTTTTAATAGATTGTTTCCCTTTCTGCCATTTTTTTTTTCTTTTCACCACTCAATTTTCTCTCTTCTTATTATGAAAACTGTAGTTATTCAATTTTTGAAAGGAGAGAGAAGGGACCTAGACCCATTTAACTCTAATTTTGCTTAAAATTGTTAACCATCATACTGAGCCCACTTAATTAAAATCAATTCTAAATTACATGGGCTATTTAGATTATTAAAATAATATAACAGTTTTCCATTTGGTCTTTGATACCACTTAATGATTTCATAACAAACCTTAAGTGCACATCATATATTAAATCTATCAAGTCATCCTTAATTTATTCAAGATGATTGGATCATAGTAGTCACTTGTTATATAACGACATGATTTCTTCCATGTATCACAAAATCAATTCAATTTATAATAACTTTAATTGAAAAATACTGTAATTTTTAACTTTATTGTTATCTCATGAAAATAATACTTATATACAATATAATGTGGATAACAAGTAAATAAGTCAAAACATAACTTTAATTGAATTCATAAGTTTTTTTTTAAATAAAACAAAATAAGACAATCATATGTGTATATACATGCCATAATATCATACTAACAAGAACTTATCTATAATGTCCATCCCTTCAACATGACCAATAAATGTCTTGGGCAGCAATTCTTTAATTAATACATTTGTTATCATTAGATTAGTATCACTGTATTCAATTGACACTTTCTATTTTTATACTTCTTCTTTAACAGATAGGTACTTTAAATCTATATGTTTCACATCCTTTGAATACTTGTCTTTTTTAGACAAGTAAAAATAGTTACAAAATTATCATAATAAATTTTTAACGATTTAACTATATTGTTGACATCACTAAGACTAAGATGAATTTTCATAACTACAATGCATGAATATTGACCTTAAAGTATATCACAAACTCAACCTCTATAGTAGAAGTAATAATAATGAACTACTTTTATTATTCTATGAAACTGCTAATTTATTAAATAGGATCATATAACCAAATGTAAATTCCCTTGAATCTATACATCTAGCATAGTCTGAATCTGAGTAGATTATCATTTCAAGAAGGATTGACTTTTTGTATTTGAACATATAATCTTTAGTACCTTATAAATATCTATGTACTTTCTTTGTAAATTTTCAGTGGTATGTTCTATAATTACTTTAATATCAGTCTAATATTCTAACAGTAAAATTGATATCGACTAAGTGCATGTTTGATCATACATTAAGCTCCCAATTACTAATGCATAAGGAATAAACTCTATTAATTTTCATTCCAAATCATTCTTGAGATATTGCATTTCACTAAATTTGTCCATTTTTTTGAATTGGAACTACTATTGTGGAGCATTTTTTTCATTCTAATTCTACTTAATACTTTATCAATATAAGTTCTCTGAGACAATCATAACAATCTTTGTTATCTATCACGAAATATTTCTATTCTAATTAGGAGGTACTCATCTCAGGGTCTATAAGGTCTTTTTATTTCTAGTCAGGGAATTGATTACTAGGTCTCTTGTGATGAAACCCCATAACAAAATGGGAGAATTAAATGCAAACTTCAATATATCCTTAAGGTGGGAAGACCCTTACATTTTCAAGCCATTTGCCTATGAAATTTTAAGGAGAATGTATCCTAACTATAATTAGTGTTGAAGATTTAAAAGATAAATAGAAAAAAATTGAAAATATTGATCCCCAAGATATCTTCTCCTTAATGCTAAATCCATCATATTTTCTTTCATGTATTTGTTATAATATATTTCCTATAAACTATATAATTTTCTTCATTCTATGCAACTGTCATACCATATATTTAGGAATGGTTTCCTTTATGGTTAGCATTTGCGACAAAGGTTGCTCCTTTAAAGCCCATTGATGACTGCTCATTCCCTTATATGAAAGGTTATTCCTCTTATAAAGCTAAAGAGAAGATTTGGAGAGTTATAATGTTGGCTCCATAAATAGCACATTAGATTATTCTAATATTTCACTGTGATGATTTTTTTTTATTAGTAAGATTCTTCTAATAACTACTATTAGAACTGTTTTTGGTCAATTGATGGGTTTAATTATAGAGGGAATTTTTAAATAAAATTACAAATTTGAATGACACAAATTACTACATGTAGAGGAATAAGATGAAGGATCTTCTATTCGTGATGAAATTACATCTACTAGTATTTATTGTCTAAAACCTACAAGCTATTCTAATAAGGATTGGAATTTTGAGTATAAACTAATATGTGATTTCATTAAGTAATTTATTTAAGGCATGTGTACAATCATATTTGTGGCGAGACTTGTTTTAGAACATTATAGAACAAACTTGAGGAATTATATATTTCAAAGATTGACATTAATTAATTATAGAGATAATAGTCACAGAGGTGACTAACCTTTTGGGATTTTTTTTAATTGAGAGATAAACTTTTAAAATATTTCAATTGAGTGGCCAATTTTTAAAAAGTTTTTCAATTAAGGTAAAAATGTTAATTTCGTTAGGTTCATATTGACATGGCAAATGGACTTTGCCACATCAACTTTGTTACGGTCTAACTACACTATAAATTTATCAACTCTAATTCTAGACTAGACAAAGGCAAGCTCACCTTATCAACAAGTAGTATGAAGTAAACCCTGAGTATCGTCTCTTTAGGAATTTGAGCGTAACACTAGGTCAATTAATATTTAATTATCTAAATAAATCAAAAAGGATTTATGAAAGGGAACTAAACAAGAACAAATTGAAATTAAAAACAAACAGCTCAATCTAAATATAAGCTAAAGGAAAAAGAGTCTAATAAATAATAAATTAGCTAGGGATTTGGATATAATAGGCTAAGCACACAACAACATAACGTTAGATAGACTTAAGGCCTACTCCACTAGTACAAGATATAACCATGGTCATGGAAATATCTGTTCTCTTCTAAACTTAATCCATCTAATTTTGATTTAATAGACAGACTGAAATAAAATGCATTAATTTCAAGATGTCTAAAATCAAGTTTTTTAATCCTAAGAACTCTCACAAAAGACTCTATGGTCGGTTTAACACCTAAATTTAATTATATTACCAAATTAATCTTCCAATAGTTAAAATCCTATGGTTATAGATTCTCTAATCATCTAAAAATTCTTCTAAGATGACCAATTCGGTAAGATTAAATTAAATACTTTAATTAGGAAAACTTCCTCTAACAATATAAAACCCATTAAAATCCTAATCCTAACCAAGAATTTAGACATATATAATCATTAATAGAAACACAAATACATCATAAAACAAATATCCATTGATAAAATCAAGAGTTCATACAAATATGAAAAAAAGAGAGAAGGAAATACAATCGAAAATTGATCCAAGTCTGTTGAAATCCCATCCTTAAATCCACTAGAAGACTCTTGGAGCTCCAATCTAAAAGCAAAATGCTAGAAAGAACAAAAAGAAATAAAAAAACTATACAAAACCGTAGCTAAAAAGAGGAAGAAAAACGAAGGTCACGCTTTTCTCCTATTCTGCTGACACTCTTCTTCTTCTTCTTCTTCTTTTTTTTTTTTGCGAGTTTCACTTCTATTTATAGTCCCTTGGATAGCTGCTAGGGTTAGAGGATGAAGCTACGTCATATGTGAGCAAAGGCAAATTGCACCCACTGTAGATGTTTGAAGTTCACCGTATACACTTCACTCAAACCCGCCGTATGTTCACTTGCTCTTGGCTTCCATATATTCTAGACCACCAAATGTATGTAGGGACCTTATCTCATTTTTTTTCCTAATGCAATTGTTGAAAAACTTGGAGCCTACCACCTATGATGCATTGTTGAGGCCATTGTATAAAGACTTGCAACCGTCGTATGTCTCACAACTTTTAGAGATTAGAGCCATAATTCTTGACAACTTTGTCATCGTTGCTTGTAAAGGTTTGCATGGATTAATGGTTTTTTGTCTTCTTTCTCACTTAGGGGCTGTTTGGTAGCACTTCTGTTTTTTCATTTTTATTTTTTATTTTTATTTCTTATTTTTGTGTTTCTATTTTTCTTATGAAGAAAAACGAAAACATGTTTGGTTGATATTTGTAATAAAAAAATAAAAAATAAAAAACAAAAATGTGTTTGGTTGAGATTTATAAAAAAAAAAATTTAATATTGATAATCCAATATGAAATAAATTTAAATTATTTGACTAAAAAACTCTTATACACCTTAAAAAAATATTATTAGTCAATAGATTGTATTCATTATTCAATGTAAAAAAAACTGTTTATAAATTCTGTTTTCAAAATGCAGAAAAACATCATTTTATTGTTTTTATGTTTCTATTTATATTTCTCTGATAAGAAAATATAAACAGAATACAGACAAACACATTTTTTGCTCTTTTTCTCTATTTTTTGAAAGCAAAAACAGAAAACAGAAAACATAAATGACACCAAACAGGCCCTAAAATCTCATTCAATACTTAAACATTCATCAAAGATGCATAAAGATTATTTCCTAAAACTTAAAATATGTATTTCTAGCCTCCTCATGCTTAAAAACCCATTAGAGACACAACCTAACCATTAAAAAAAATTAAAAAGATCGTAGATAGAAATTAACTAGCTGTTGTGCATAACAACTGATTGACCAATGCTTTAGATCAGTTGACTGATCTATGGGTTTAAGCGATCAACATCCCTTGAAAACTTATATTAGTTGACCACATGATAAAGACTGGATGCCAAAACCCTAAAAATCATCAACCGGTCGACCAACCATAAGCTGGTGGTTAACTGATGTCTTTCAAAACATTAACTAGTCAACCTATCTCCAAACACTGGTTCATCAATAGTTCTACAAAACTAATTCTAGATTCTGTAGCAAATCAAAACCAATGCAAACACTCCCAAAACAAATTCTATTGTTCCAAAACAAATTAAATCGAGTTTCAAACTTTCCCAGAATAATTTTGAATACCAAGACCTTTCAAGTTGATCCAAAAACAATTTATGTCTTGCATTATAACAAATTAAGCACATTTTTCAAAACTTTCAATTTAAAAATTTTTAAAACTATTAAAAATTATTCCAAAATCATTTCTTTCACTCGAAAAAGAACACATGTTTCAAATCATTTCATAAGTTATTTTAAACACCAATAAATGATAATTAAACTCAAACACAAAATTTTTTTTGGTTATGAAAAAATTTCATTATGAATATTTCCAAATTCTTTCAAAGTTTCTTGAGCTTTCTTAAACATTTCAAAAACCATTATTTTCACTTTTAAAAAAATTCACTCAATTTTAATTCATTCTTAAAATGACTTTAGATACCATGACATTTCAATTAAATTCAAACATAAAATATATCTTGGTTTATGGAAAACTATGCACTTTTAAAACCTTTACAAAGTTTTTCTAAACTTCTTAAAAATATTTTCACTCAAAACATTAACTCAACCGTATCCAAATATAATTAAACAAACTTAAAAATTTTTTCAAAATACTTTAATATATCAAGAGGACTTCTTTAAGATAATCTCTAAATTTCCTATCAATTTTGAAACTCTATGCCAATATGAAATTATAAACCCAATCCTATTTTGTAAATAATATAAATGTAGACTCTAAAACTTTTGACTAGGATGCCACGAACATGTGAATGAAGATTTATTCCTTAAGAATAATGAGAAGATCAAGATGAAATTTACTAACAAGCTTAAAAATATAAACTTATTTAATCTTCTTAAATATCTTGATCTTTATCATTCACTTTCCTCTTCACAATGATTCCCTTAGACTCCAAATTTTCATTCCAATGCATCCAAAAGTGTTCTTTTAAGCTTAAAAATCTTCATGCACTTCACTTAAAAAACCTATCTTCCAAATTATATAAGCAAAGCAAATCACATTAGTAACAAATATGTTTTTTCATCACTCGAAGTACAGGTTGGAACCTCTCTTGATTTAACAATCGTCATCATGCAATGCAAAAGCATTTGAGTCATATGTGTTAGCCCTATGGCACCCAAGAGGGGGGGTGAATTGGGTGTTTAAAAACTTTTGCGGAATTAAGAAACTTTAAA
>JAOXYD010000003.1:18550188-18560619 GCA_028565735.1 Pinacopodium congolense | reverse complement strand
TTTGACTTTAGTTGTAATATTAATAAAGTTCAAGGATATGAAAAATAATATTTTTCATATAAAAGGAAAAATTAGAATTTATGAAGCTAGCACTTCTTCTATTTTTCCTCTCAAATTTATTTGAGTTTTTTCTCTGAAAAGATCTGTGGATACCGTTGGAGGCCGGACGCTTGAACGGCTTGTGGATTGACGGATTCAAGACGCACGAAAATTTACAACGAGAAATCGAAACAGGTTGGTAATTTTGTTAAATTTCTTATTTTGTTTCGAATTAAATTATTGTTAAAGTTTATTCTTATGGAAAATTTTAAATTGCTTCCGTTGTACTTAGATTTGATTTAGCCTATATTTTCCTACAAGTTCAACATTGTTCCATGTCTTAGTAAGAATTTAAAGGCCGCACTATTAATTTTGTTGTGTTATCAATAAAATCTGTTGTTTTATACTTATAACAACACCAATTTAAATGATGTCATGAAAACTGTTACATTTGGGGAAAAAAAAAAAGCAACAATATTTGTACTTTAAAATACGACTTTGTTCGTTGTCTAAAGCCTTTTGTACTATAGTGGTATCTAAAAGTTTGTTTATGAGACTTACACCGATCATATCTTACTTTTTTTTCTTTTTGTCCCGAGTTCTTTGATTCTCTAGTCATGTAGAATGTGAGAGTCCTTTTATTCTCTAGTTCTTTAGAATGTGACTTGGATATAAAAGTGAGGATTTGCGGTCTTAAAGCATTGTCCTCAAGGTCGATACATCAGCTACTTTGGTTGTACCTTTAGCAGGATAAAGGTTATTCACTATGATTTTTTTTTTGAAATTATTTCCATAATTTCTTTAGGTTATAAGCTCTCAAATAAGACATCTTAGCAATCCAAGTAACATATTGTCACAAGTGAAACTAGAAACAAACGTTTGGACAGCATTTGTTTTTGTAATGTTATAATCAAAGTCAATAATACTATCATATTCATTTCAATGCATAATGGAAGTTTGTTTGCATTTACTAATCTCCAACAGTCTAGTGATCAATGAGCATCCAAGAGAATATTTCAAGCAAAAAAAAAAAAAAAACATGAATCATGTGAAGCCAGTTAAATACAATAAGAAAAATATAATTTGATTTTTTATTTTAGTTTTTATATTTTAAAAATATTATTTATTCTCTATAATATTATTTAGTTATTTCATAATCATTCTATCATATTTTATTTATTTTTATCTATATTTCGATTCAAAACAATCTAGCACTAAAATTTTTAATTTTCAATATAATATTTTTTAAAAATTTATAGTTTTAAATAAATGAAAACTAACGAGATACTATTGAATTTATGTAATAACTAAATAATATCATAAAGTAAGTAATAATTTTTAAAATATAATAATTAAAAATATCAAATGCCACTATTGCTGCTTCAAACCAACCAATACAGTGAACACTTTAGATACCTGCTGTTTCCTTTTGGCGGAGCTTCAACAGTATAATGATCAAAGTAAAACCACCCTTGGAATCATGATTTATTGAATATTATTGAACCTCAGGATTAAAGCAAATCAAATTATCACAATACAATGGACGGCGTGTTGGCGGCCATTCAGATCGGCAGATGGGGCTCTTTAGAAAATCATTTTAAAGGCTTTAAAAGCATATTCAAAAGAGGGTATTTTGATATGAAATTTAAAACATGGTCATTTTAAATCAATTAAATAAGCATTATATTGTTCTAAACTTCTAATACCTTTTATGATTCTTTCCGCTAAATTAAAATTAAATAATTATCTACAGAAAATTAAATATTTCTACATTGGGTGCTAACCATTTAAATTTACAAGACTTTACTTTACTTAAATTCTTTAAATAAGGATTTCTAAAAATTAAACATTATACATTAATTTCTAAGTGCTTAAATTATTCTTTGGATTTAACTGTTTAAATTTATAAGGTATTATTAGTTTTTAAATTTATTTTACATTCTTACTTTATAATGTATATACATATATGTGTGCATATAGAAAGAAATATAGAAGAATAAATATAAGTTGCTACATTATATAAGACTGTAAACACACACACACATATATTAAATACAATATTTGAATTTTTAAATACTGGTTTTTTAAATAATAATTTTAAGATGATTTTTTAAATATTAACTATTATGATTTAAATTTTAACCCTTTATATTTTGAAATTTTAATTAGTTTTTAAAGACTTATCAAAAAATTAAATCTTGTAAAATCTATTTGTGTGTGTATGTGTGTGTGTGTGTGTGTGTGTGTGTGTGTGTGTGTCAAAATTAATATTAAAAGTGCTTCATATAGGACATATAGAATCATGATCAATTAAAGCAAAAAAAAAAAAAAACTATTTCAATGCATGTAATTACATATTTCTTTCAAATTGTACCTAAAAAATAACTTTTATAATCATGTAATAAAATTTGTTTATTATCCTGTTATATTTAACTAATCATATTCAATTTTAAATTAAACTTCACATATATATCGTAATGAAAATTGGATAAATTTTAAATTGGATGTTATTATAAGAAAAAAAAAGTATCTAATTCAATTGGGTGTTTTCCCGGAGCATAATATTCATTTTGGAACCATTCTTTGCTTGAGGTTCTATTGATATATTTTTCCAAAGATCCATTTTACATCCTAACATTTAAAAAAATATTTAACTTTTTATCATTACCTAAGGTACCATTTTATAACATTTTTACAAACAACGTCTGTAAATTGACTCCTCAAATAGAAAATCAAAGTGCTGTTCTATTAAATATACTTTCCAAAATTATATATGAATTCTTGAGGCTAAAAAACATCATGTGCAGCACCAAAATTATTAGTATTTAAGGATCAAATTAAATTATTTTGTAAACGTTAGACATAAATTAAATATTTTTAAAATATTAAAGGGTAAAGTAATACTCTAAATATTGATATTATTTTATTACTATTGGATATAAATTAGATATTTTTAAAATATTAAAGAATAAATTAGTACTCTATATAATACTACAAGTTAAGTTAAATATTTTTAAAAATATTAAAGGGTAAAGTAGACATTCTTCAATTTATTTTTATCAAAATTTTCATTACATGAACAAAGACGAAAGCCTCCTTTCTACAAAGTGTTCCACTAATGTGAGTATTTTAACAAATTCATATAATCATGCTTTCATAATAGTATTTGCAAGTCACTAGCTAGCTTAATAAAACTGAGCACGATCAAAACTCCTTCCAATTTGACACTTCCATAACAAATTTTTGTACAAAAACTTTTGCCATACTTCCAAAAGTGAGCCAATTTTCATGCGAGACAAATAAGCATATCAAAGCCGGCAAACATAGAGGTTCTGAATCATTCAATAATGGATAATTCACTAAGGAACTTGCAAATGTCTTACAATTATGAGGCGCACTTGACAATATCAAACAAATGACACGGCTTAAACATGAATATGATATAAATACCCATATTTTATCCTACCATACTCTCTATATATAGTAGCACTCACATCCCCGAGCTACAGAGATAATCACAGTAATTGAAGGCAGTCTTGACTTTGGATTCATCACATCAAACCCTGAGAACCGTCTGATCAAGAAGGTTTTGACTAATGGTGATGTCTTCGTATTCCCTATAATACGAAATTGATCATTAAGCGAGAATCTTGTTTTACTTAGAAAATTGTTTTTGAAGAAAAAATAATGGAAGCTTACTTGAATTTTTTAGTAAAATCATGAAAATGTAATGCTTCTAATTCATTGCATTATGTTTTCTTTTCAATTGATAGATGAGAATTCAAAAAGAAAATAGAAGAATGTATTATAATAATGATAACAATAATACGGCAATCACAGATCACATCTTTCTTTATAGTTTTTAACATGATAAATTATTAATTTATACTATAGGAATTCTATATATTTTATATCAGTCTTTATACTTTATATTAGATGATTGGACCCCAAAATAGAATTGACCATGTCAATTAGATCCTTAAACTTTATAATAGAGATATGTATGTGATTATTTACTACAATACATATATGTTATATATTTGTTAATATGTATGTACATGATATAAAATCTAAATTCTAACACCCTACTAGTTTCATGCATTATCAAAAGAACATGGGATATGGTACCCTGGGGTCATAATATTGCAAAGGCAGTATCTGGGTCTAACCCGGATATCTATGGTGATGTTCTTGCAAAGGCTCTCCAACTGGATATGAATGTCATCGATTCGTTGAAAGCTAAATTCTAAGAAGATAACAAGAAGGGAAGAGAAGATTAATCCTCATTAGCAGATTTTGTTTCCTGTTACAGTATATTAAGTGTGTGTGAAGTACCTGTGTCTTCTTGCAGCGGATTAATCTGAGTGTATTTCTATTTGTGTGCAAGTGTTATTTTCAAAATTGTAGAAGAGACTATTTTACAATTTTAAAAGTTATTTATTAACAAACATCGCGGATTATATCGTACCAATACTAAAATTTATACAAGTTATTGCAAGATAATCGGGAATTTATTTATTTCTATCATGTATATATTGCTTATTAACCGACCACCTCATCTTGTAAATCCCTATTCTTCGTCAACAACTTCAATTGACTTCAAAGCACTCAGCAAATAGATGGGGAAAAAAAAAAACAAAGGTGATAAAGAGAAGAAACAATTGTGAGGGTATCCAATCATACAAAATAATTCACTTGTAAATTATTGAAGTTATTGAGCTTCATCATATAACAGTTTTATCACAATTAATAACTGATACTAGCATCAAATTATAATAATTTTCTCTTAACTCAAAAACAGAACAAAAATATTTTGTTAATGGCATATGTGGTATCAAAAGCTGCAAATTGCATCTGATATGTGCAAAGTTACCTGACGGATCAACTGATATTAAATATCAGTTATGATATAAATACTCAATATAAGTTATATGCATCTTTTTAAAAGTCTTATAAAATTCTCTTAAGTTTTTATGTCCTTTTGAATCACTTTAATATGATATTCCTATCAAAATTTTTGATCAAACAGCAAAAATGAATTTACAAATTTCTTCTACTAAATTCTCCTATTTCAATTCAATACCAGCTTCCAATATTTCTTATGAAATGGTTATGTCTCTTAACTTTTTATAATATCTTAAATCACCTCATCCCAAATGTTCCTATAAAAAATTAAACTTAGAATATCAAATATTATTTAATTTTGGTTGTATATTGAATTAGCAGTTGCCACTATATCATGATCAACTCAAACTCTATCAAGAGCTAACTATCAACATAAATCATTTCATAAACATCAAATAATTTCTCTAACCTTCAATTTCTATCAAGACTTTACAACAATTAAGTTAAAAGTAAGCCACCTCACGAACTCATACAATAACACAAACAACAAAATGTTTTAAGATCTCACAGTTCATTTGTAACTTCTTTAGATAATAGTCAAGTTGATGTAGTCATTAAACTAAAATTTTATAATTTGATTACAAAATAATGGAGTAATAAGTATTTATGAAATATCATGACATTAAAAGCATATTAAATTTTATTTGTTTATTTGAATAAAATTTTAAACGCACACACAAGCGCGTACACGCATACACCTATATATATATATATATATATATATGCACACCCACACTTCTGTTTAATAATAGAATGGTTTGAATGTGCACCATACACTTCTTTGTGTACATATACCTATTTATGTGGTGAAAAAAATAGGTTATTCACTCGAATACAAGAATTTTGTTAGTTTATTCTTCCACGCTTAGTTGCTTACTCTATTATATTACATTTTCCAATTTTATTTCCACCCATTTAACTCATTTATTGACAAGATATCAAAGGTTTGAGACTCTTAAAGGATTGTGTAAGTGAAATTTAAGGGGGAAAAAACGAACTTTTCCTTTCTAATATAACAAAAACAAAGGCTGTCCAAACTTCACCTGCTTTCACTGACAATTATATTATGCGAGATCTTGATTTAAGAGTCTATGATTTTTTAAAAATGATGGAAATAAGTGTTGAAAATAACCATTATCCTGCCAATATACATTAAACTCGCTGATGTATATCATCTCCAGGACAATGGCTCCCATGCCCGAAGTCACAATCTAAGTCACCTAGACAATAAAGACATCGGAAGAAAAAAAAAAGTGAGATATGATTAGTGTAAGTCTCATTAAACAAACTTTTAGATACCTAATGTCATAAACCAAGTCAACAAAATTAGGATATTGATTTCAAAACATAATGGAATTTTGTTTGCATTCCAAGAGAATATATGAAGATAAGACATTAAGATACCGTATAATTTAATTTTTATTTGTTTTTCATAGTTTAAAATATCATTTATTCTCTATAATATTATTCAACTATCTTATTGATCAATTAAAACAAATTACACTAAACCATTCCAATACATATAATTACATGTTTCCTTCAAATGATACCTTTAAAAAACTTTTAGAATCATGAATTATCACATTTTTATAGTCATGTATTAATTTTTGTTTGTTACCATTTTACATGTAAATAATGATATTAAATTTTAAGTTAAACTTCACTTATATATCATAATGAAAACTAAATAAATTTTAATTAGATGTTATTATTAAAAAAAATCTAATTGAATTGTGTTAGAAAACTAGGATTGTATTACAAATGCTATTCTAGGAAACCTTGTAACAGATTTTTAAAATTAAGTAGTTCGTACAATTAAGCTTTAGATTATAAGTTAGAATTATGTTATTAATTGTATCCCTAGAATTAGGTAGGAATTAGGTAAATTGTCTGGTTCTCTTTCTTATGTTAATTAAGTCTAATTTCCTTTCTTATCACTAGATTTTTATATATAAAAAGGCAACTAATGTACTATTCAAATCAATGTAAAATTCATTCTATTTCTTTCAAACTCTGACATAACATTAGAGTCTAGCTCTTTCAACCTTTCTAAGGTTTTGTCAGCAATCTTCATTATGGCATTTTTCACCATTTCATTTGCAACCTTCATTACTGCATTTTCATTATTCCATTTGCAACATTAGTTGTTGCATTATCATTTATCCTCCTTTTGAATTTCTTTGCCATGTTTTTCTATGTTTAATCCTCCTTCCTTCGTTACCCCATTCTTTCTAAATTGTATTATCAAAAATAATGTTAGCTTAATCAATGGTAGCCGATATAATATATAATGGATTGATTCTAATTATAAGAACTTAAATGATGGTTAATAGGTCTATAAATCATAAGAATCAAATGGGCTTAAGTCTAAGCCCTTTCCCTCTCCCTTTAAACTATTGCAAAAACAGTTTCAAATGATTAACTAAAACATTAGATAAACTTGTTTCTGACCATCGAAAACCAGCAAGAAAGGAAACAGGAAGAGAGGGAATAAATCAATTCCAAGAACTTCAAACATCATGGATTCAGGTTTGTGATTTAATAGTGATTTACGATCCATTAAATGCTTTCTATTGGTATGAGAGCAAGGTTATTGCCATTGATTTATTCATTGTTCTAAAATTGTCTTCGGCTTAATGGGTGTTACTCTACAAGTTTCCGGTTTCACCGATTTTTCCCCTGCATTTCCGTGTTCTGCAACTCTGTTCATGAAAAATGATGATGGATGCCATTTGTTTCTTATTTTGTTTATGTTGTCATACAAAAACACATAGAACACTTGGTAAATTTTAGTTTTATTGGTTATGGTGATTCTTAAAAATAAACAAGGAAAGACATCAGTGTGTGTATGAACAGTTTAAGACTCCTTTAAAGAAACGACCATGAAAGAAGCAGCTTATTGGAAAGCTTTTGGGCATCCTTTGTTTTATTTTGGCCTAAAAAAATCAATTTAGTAAGAAACCTAAGATGGAAAACTCATATTTTGTGATTATGGGCTTGGCAAGTGTTGGTTTGGGAGTCAAAATCATAAAAAGACACTTTTTTTTTTAAAGAGAGATGGAAGCCAGAATCGAGGCCATCATGTGCCTCATCTGGCACAATGCATTGAGCCAAATAGCTTTTTAGCATTTTGGACCTAAAACCACATTAAAGCTTTGCATTTTTCTGGACCTGTAATTTTGCTTGTCTGAGCTAAATACAGCCTAGAACCTTGGACCTAGGTCAAGGCAGCTTATAGATTTAGACCTAAGCAACATTATTTTGAACATATAAATTTTATTTTAGACCCTAATAAAAGTTAATTTTGGGTCATCAAAGGATATATTAATTATAGTATAGGCTTTAATTTTGACCCTAAGTAAAGTAATTTTATTTTGGGTCATAATTGACTAATTAATTGATTAATTTTGGTTAGTATGCATCAATATTAAACATATGTTTATTTTTGGACATAATATAATTTTGGAAAATTTAGTTCCATATGATGATTTTAATTGGTACTTTGAATATTTCTATTATGCCATAATTAATTGAAATTAAATTTTCCTATTATACATTGCTTATGATATATGATATTATGGTGATTTAAGATAATTTATTAGTTATCAAAGTGACCAAACTACTTAAATTAAATGTTGTCATATATGAATAGAATTTTTTTAATTAATTGTTCAATTAAAGCTTGTTAGTCACCAAAGTGGCCTAACTTAGAAATATTTAGACATTTAATTATGAATTTTTCAATTGTTCATATTGATGTGATGCTATTGAAATGACATCGAGGTTAAACTAAACAATTGAGATCATTAATTATAAACTTAGGAGATCACCCAAAGATGGACCCTTGCTTATGATTAATAAAATTAAAGGGACCTATCAACATATTTGGTTAATATGATTTTATATCTAAAGATAACTTGCATATTAACATGAATATGATTGATTGTCTATTATAGTGAATTTTATTAACATCATTAAGGTTATAGATATATATTTAAATATCATCTAAAGGAGAATTTAAACGCACAATCAAAGTTATTATCATTAGTTTGAATCCTTTTTGGTTTACTCAAATCATTAATGCGTAAGTTATATGTTATGTTTATAGCATCTACTAATTTGTTCGCTTTAGAAAATGGGCTTACCAATTTCAATAGTTTAGAAAATCGGTGTAATGGATTTCGATTTGTCCATATTTTCAAACGCAAGGCCAGCAGCCACAACTGAGACTAGTTCTAAAGCTAACAAGTCTTATTATGAGGTTTAGGACCGGTTTAACAGGTTGAACTTGGATTTGATGCGAATGATAATCGTAGAAAATATTAAGCCATCAATGCCTAAAATGGACAATCCAAAGGAGTTCATGTTGATACTTAAGGAATATTCCAAATCAAAAACAGTTGACAAGTCTATAATAGGAACCTTCATGAGTGAGCTGAAGACCAATAAGTTTGATTGGTCACAGCTCATTCATGATCATGTAACACATATGTCAAATGTAACAGCTAAATTAAAATCGATGGGTATGGATGTGAGTGAATCATTTCTGGTACAGTTTATTATCAACTCACTTCCTCTTGAGTTTGGCCAATTCCATGTGAGCTACAACACGCTTAAGGAAAAATGGAACTTTCAAGAGATTAAGGTCATGTTAGTTCAAGAGGAAGGGAGGTTAAAGAAAATAAACACTTTGTTCATCTCACTTTTCATCAAGGAACTAATAATAGGAAAAACAATCCAGGGAAGAAGATTAAGGATAAGGATAAGGATCTCAACAAAGTTAATGAGAACCGAATCCATAAAAATAAGAGATGTCATTTTTGTAAGAAACATAGTCACTTCAAAAGGGATTATCCTAAGAAAAAGGCTTGATTCGAAAAGAAAGGCACATACTATATTTCAATATATTTTGAATTAAACCTTATTGAAGTATTTCATAATACCAAGTGGTTAGATTCTGGTGCATCTACTTATGTGTCACATATTACATAGGGATTCCTTTCAATCCAGCCATAAACGTAATTAAAAAGGTCTTGTATATAAGGAACATAATTAAGGTATGAATAAAGGACATCGGGATGTACAGATTGATCTTGAACACTGGATGTCACTTGGATCTAGACAAGTGTCTTTATGTTCCTGTTGTGCTAGGAATTTAATTTTTGTTGCAAAGTTGGATGATATTAGATTTCACTTTAAGATTGGAAATGGTGTTTTTTCTTTATATAGATATAAGTACTATTATAGTTCTGATACTTTAATGGATTGTTTATATTGTTTTAATTTTGATATTCATTTTGCTAAATCTCTGTTTCATATTGACCATATTATAGAAAGTAAGTGTAGTGCACATAATGAGTGTTCTATTTTTTATGGCATAAAAGGTTAGGCCACATATCCAAAGAAAAAGTACAGAGGTTAGTAAAATCTTACCTCAATTGAATTTTACTGACTGAGATATATGTGTGAATTACATTAAAGGTAAGC
>JAOXYD010000003.1:18532359-18550088 GCA_028565735.1 Pinacopodium congolense | reverse complement strand
ACACTTTTAAAGTATCTTACTTAACTCACATAAGTGTTTAGGAATGATTTACACAACTCTTTAATGCATACACAAGTGAAAACTCACAAATTTCACCAAAATCATACCAAATTCTATCAAACTTCACAAAAACTCTCTCAAAATATTTCAAATCACACTTAGATATGTTTCACTCTTCTTGGATACATTACATGCTCCCTAATGCACTAATTTATAATGAAAATTTAACTTACTAATTATTTGAAACCATTACATAACGGTAAAAATCATTTAATTCATTTTTCCGTTAGATTATTAGTGCGTAATTCTCATTGATATCGATCGACCAATACCCTACATCAATCAGTTAGTGACAAGTTAACCCTTCCCTAGTCGATCGATACATTATACTAGTCGACTAGTCAGATAAAAAATATAATGTTGGTTGGCTACATGAAACCCTATGGTCAACTAATTACTATACATATTGGTTTTTGACACTCTAAAATATGATAAAAATATTCAGATCAATCCCAAATAGTTTCAAACGCTTCAAAACATTTTCTTAACTTATATAAAAATATTTTTACTCATAAAGAAGATTATTTTAAAATATTCCCCATATATTTTCCTTTTGATTATATAATCTATATGTATAATCTAAATATGAATACAATTATAGATAAATCCTTGAAACACAATAATGAGAGAAAATAAAACTTATACAAACTATATAATACTAAACCTATTCAAGACCTAACTTCGCCTTCAAACTTGGGTCCCTTTAATATACTCCATTTTAATTTCAAAACTCCTAAACTTTTCTCTTTAACACTTAAATAATCTCTCTCTTTTTTATGATGATAAAATCATGTAATACTATAAACTATTAAAAAATAGCGATCACCAAAACATCCAATATAACTTAAAACTCGCTAAATACAACTTATACATTATTCAATCATACTCCTCCTTTGTACAACACAAAAAGTAATAAGGCGTCCTTGTTTTAAAACACAATTTAACAGTTTCATATTCAAACTTATTCAAAAACTAACATTTACCAAATTTTTGCTAACTCCTCTTAAATCAATCATAATTTAGCAACAATTTCAGTAAACTTAAATTTTAACAAATTCAAATTTATTACAACTTTAACAAACTTAAACATTACATTCATTATCACCCCCCATAAAAAAGTTGAATAAAATTCATTACTCCTCCTAAATTTATACATTATAGTCATTAAAGATCAAACTCCCCTTAAGTAAAACATAATATCACATCTAACTCTCTAATTTTTCTAATTTATAAAAAAGGTAACTATTGGAATAGAAAACAAACTATAATAGTACAAAAAATATATCATAATAAAAAATAAATTACTATCTATTATGCTTAACTCTCTTCTAATCATGCAAAACATATCCTCATATAGTAGTTTAATAAATATATCCTCTAATTAATACATTATTTCCACAAATTCTAATTCAATAACCTCATTTTGTATATAATCTAAAATGATACTAAATTTCTATATACTTTGTCCTAGAATATTGGATAGAATTTTTAATTATGTAAATTGTGCACTTGAATTATCACATCTAATAAGAATTTTGTTAAATTCAAGTTTATGCCAAGTTACTAAGATACAATAAACTATCAATTATATCTTGATATTTTTTAACATATATAAATTTATCTTCTCCATCCTTGTTTAACTTGATGGACATGCCCACAGATGTGCTTAAAGGTTTAACTTGGTCCATCATAAAGCGTTTGAGTAATTTCTTAGTGTATTTAACATGATTGATGAAGATACCTTTCTTCATTTGTTTAATATGAAGCCCAAGAAAGAAGATTAACTAACAAATCATACTTATTTCTAATTACCTACTTATACGCTTTTAAAATTTTTAACGCAAAACCTTGTTAGTAGCATTAAATATAATATCATCTACATATAATTGAATGATTAAAATATCATCTTTACTGTCTTAATAAACAAAGTAGTGCCTATCTTTCCTTTGATAAAGCCATTTTCTAGGAGGAAAGCACTTAACCTATCATACCGTAACCTAAGTACTTGTTTTAAGCCATACAATGCCTTATAAAGTTTAAAAACATGTTCTAATATATCATATCTTTCTTCTTGTACAAAAACACTTAAAAATGCATTTTTAACTTCCATTTAAAACAGTTTGAAACCTATACATGATGCAAATGCAAGTAAAAGTCTAATTGCTTCTAAACTAGCTGTAAGGCAAATATTTCATCTAAAACTATATCTTTTTCTTGATTATAACCTTTAGTTACTAATGTAGCCTTATTTATTACTATGTTGTTTTGTTCATCTAATTTGTTCTTAAAAACTTAGTTTGCACTTATAATTGGGTGATCTTTTGGCATAGGTACTAAAGTTCATACTTTGTTTCTTTCAAATTGGTTTAACTTTTAATTCATAGCTAAAAATAAATGTTCATCACTTAAGGCTTCTTCTATATTTATATTTTCAATTTGAGAAATAAATACAAGATGAGACAAATTTATAAAATGAGATCGAATGGTTATCCCTTGTTGAATCTCACCTAATATTTGATTTAATTTATGATCCTTCTCATATTTCTAATACTTTGACAAGTCATTATCCTTCTTCTTCTTTTTTTTTTTTTTGGCTTGGTTTAATAATTTGTTCTTCAGATGCAATTTGTCCATCCTCCTTTTACTCTTTGAGAGTTAGCTTTTCCAATTCTTTAGACAAACTTGCATCATTATCTTCAATATTTCTTTTACTTTCAAAAGGATTAGTCTCATCAAATACTACATACATAGATTCTTTAGTTACATGAATTCTTTAATTAAAAACTCTATATGTTGTATTATTCAAAGAATATCCTACAAAATTACCTTCATCGGTTTTAAAGCCAATTTTACCTAAGCTATCTTTAATGTTTAAAATATAACATTTTCACCCCAAAACCTAAAAATGACCAAATTTAGATTTCTTACCCTCCTAAACTTCATAAGGGGTTTAGTCTATTTTAGGCCTAATGTATACCTTATTTATTATATGACATGTGTATAAACCGCTTAAGTCCAAAAATACTTTGGTAACCGATATTTGCTAATCATGGTATTAACCATTTCTCCTAAAATTTTAATTTTCTTTCTACGACACTATTTTGTTAAGGATTCTTACGGGATGAAAAATTAAGGGAAATGTCATGATCATTATAAAAGCTTTCAAACAAGTCATTTTCAAAAATTTTACTATGGTTACTTTTAATAGAAGTAATAGATAAACCTTTTTTATTTTGAAGCTTCTTTGTAAATTGTACAAAAGGACTTAAAGGATTCATTTTTATTACTTAAAAGTAATACTAATGTAAATCTACTAAAATCATCCAAAAGTACAAGTGCATAGGATTTATCACCTAATCTAGCAACCCTAATAAACCAAACAAGTTCATATGAAAAAAATTCTAGAGATCTAAAAGTTGTTATTGGTTTCTTGTTTTTGAAGGAATTTCTTACTTATTTTCCCATTTGATATGTACTATAAATCCTATCTTTCTCAAATTTCATACTTGGGAGCTTATTGACAAATTTCTTAGAGTTGAGGTTTGACAAAAGATCTATGCTTATTTGTCCAAATCTTTTATGCCAAATTTATGCACATGTACTCATAAAAACTGAACACTTTATATTAAGGTTAGAGACATCATTTAAATCAACAACATAGATATTTCCTTCTCTTTATCCTAAGAATGCAATATTATCATCAATTACTCTTGAAATTACACATGCATTTCCTTCAAAGCTTATTTTATAGTCTTTATCATATAATTGGGTAGCACTTAGTAGGTTATGCTTTAAACCATCAACTGGAAGAACATTATTAATGAAGGGGTGGTTTACCTTACCATCCTTTCCAATGTCAATTACTTGACATTTGACATTGCTTCTAAAAGTGACGAATCCATTATTCTTACTTTTGAATGAGATAAATTGTGAGGGGTCATCGGTTATGTGTCTTGAACATGTATTATCTACATATCATTTGTTCCACTTCTTGTTGACCTATAAAATAAAAATGATTATTTTATGTACCACATCAACTTAAATTCTTAAGGTTAGACACGTTCCTAACTTAATCTCTTGGTGTAATATTCCACTTTTTTTTGTCTATCATAACAAAATCATTTTACATGTCTATAGTAACTACATTATGTGCAAAAAAAAGGTGTATATTACCTATAGTATGTCTATGGCCATACATATGACAAGATTCATGAAAAATTCTCATGTGGTAGTTTTGCCTAGGTTGATAATATGATCTCCTATCATTTTATCTATGTTGGGATACTCTTTTAGATCTTACGTTGGAACTATGCATGTATGCATAATGCCTTTTTCAAGGTTATGTGTTACTTGTAAATGCATTTTGGTCATATGGCCTAAGTATAATATTCTAAGTTCTTCATTTTTACAAATATTGTCTTATTAGTTAAAGGTCCATTAGTATTAGTATAGCATAGTCTATGTTTATCATTAATCATCTTTTGCACTCCTAATGTTTTTTTTTTATTTCTCATTACCTTTTGTAAATTTAACTAATGACTTCTTAAGGGATTTTGTTTCTCTTTTTAGTTTTTCATTTCATTTATTAATTTTTATCTATCATTATCATCTATATTCTTTGATTTTAGTTCATGTCTAAGCTTCTCATTTTCTAATTTACATTCATCTAACAATTTCAAATTTTCATTAACTTATGGATAATTTCTTCTTCTTTTTATTCAATACTTCTAAATAATCCACTAACTCATTATAACTAAAATTTGTATTACATTAATCATTATATTAGAGATAGAGGAAGATGGTAACTCACCGTGCAATATAAAAAACATGTTTGTTACTTTTTTATCTCCTTTGAATTCACTTGAATCACTCCATATGGCTTTCAGTGTCTTTTTATTTCCTTTTCTTCATTTTTCTTTCCTTTTTGACACTTTTTTTAGGAGCGAGTATTGTGATCATATATATCCTACTTCCTCACATTTAAAAAATATAAGGTTAGCTAATTTATTCTTATAGTTGGACTTACCTTCCATTGAGTCTCTTCTTCATGTGGATGTCTTCCTCTTTAGAAAATTTTTAAAGCTTCTCGTGAGTAGAGCTATCCTTATTCTCGCTTTCACTTATAAATGTATCATCATCACTACACACTTCCCGTGATGCTTTAAACATCAAGGTCTTTTTCGTTTACTTGTTCTCCTCCTCTTACATCTCCTTTAGTCTTATCTTATAAGTTAGGAGCAATCCTATTAACTTATTAATGAGAGGACATTTAGGTCCCTAGTTCTTGGATGCCTGTCACTTTAGCTTTTATAACTTTGGTAATGATATCATAATCTTTTTTACGAGTTCAACATTAGAGTAAGTTTTATCTAGACCTTTTAGAGCATTGATAATATCAATAAAAGTTGCATAAATGGAAGATATATATTCATAATGTAACATGTGAACAAGTTCATATTGATGAATTAACATACTAACTTTCTTTTCTTAACTTAATTTGGCCCCTTATGAGACACTTCTAAAGTAGACCATATTTCATAAGCAGTTTCATATATAGATACCCTATTAATTCATTTCTATTTAGGGCACGCTATAGTATATACATAGTATTATTATTTAGGGATACTAATTTTTAATCAGTACTATCCCATTCATCCTTGATTTTATATACCTTTTGGTTTCCTATAATTGCTTAGGGCATAGGAACTTCTTGTGATAGTATTTTTCGTAGTCTTATGCTATCAGCCATAAGTAAACGCTTTATTATAGTTTTCCAATATAAATAGTTAACTTTCATTAAAAAAGGAGCCACACTTGTGTTTTGTCCATCAACATTACTATAGGAGGCAAAGGTTTTTAAGTATATCATATATTTTCTCACTAATTCGCTAGAATTAAACTATATGAGACTTAGGCTTTGATACTACTTATAGCTCATATTGGCATCTAAAGGGATGATGAATTGGATTCTTTAAAATTTTTGAAGTTAATGGATCATAAACTTACAAAGCCTTTTAAACAAATGTAGAATCTTAATTACAATTTCAATAAACTATATAAGCAATAAAGTAAAAGTGTAAACAATCAATATCAATGCATAACTTTAAAGTAAAAGAGTAAGGCAAGGAAGTTGTAAACTAGTTTTTATAATAGTTCGCTATCAACCTGTATACTTGCATCCACTCCTCAACACTTTGTTAGTTATTTCACTTTGTTAAAAACTACAACTTGATGGTCCATTTTTCAAGGTTTTAGAGAAATTTTCACAATTCTACAATTTACAAGCTCAACTTCTCAAAATCCAATTGAAAAGTGTTTTACTTAGCTCACATTAGTGTTTGAGAAGGGCTTACATAATTCTTGAATGTATGTAAAAATTAAAACTAAAAAACTTCATTAAACTCATTCAAAACTCTATCAAACTTCACGTAACACTCTCAAAAAGTTTCAATTCACACTTAGATGTGTTTCACACTTCTTTGATGCATTATACACATCCCAACACACCTATTTTTAGTGAGAAATTGGCTTCCTAGCCATTTATGATTGTTGTGTAATATTAATAATTATTTAATTAATTTTTTATTGATTTTTACTAATTTGTGCGCGATTCTTGCTCTTATTGGTCGACCGATACCATACATTATCATCTAGTGACACTTTACATTAGATATGCGTGGTTCTAAGTTAATGCCAGATAAAAAGGATTTTGGTTATAATTTTTCTTGCGATGGTTGGGGACGAGATGGTACTTGTGATATTTTAGTGTGGGATGCATTTTGTGAAAGAGGAATCAACATAATGATTGATCGCATGAAACCTTATGATCGACTAGTGGTGGTCAATCGTTCCCAATATAGATTGGTTTTTAACACTCTATAATTAAACACATTTAAATCAACCTAAAACACTTCTAAATATTTTCTTAACATATACATATATTAAAAACTTCCACAAAAATATTTTTACTCATCAAGATAATTATTTTGAAATACTTGTCATATATTTTCCTCTTAATTATACAACCTATATGCATAATCTAAGCATGATGTAATTATGCATGAGACGATCCCTTTAAACAAAATAATGAAATAAAGTAAAACTTATATTAAAAAATGCAATGGTAAACCTATCCAAAACCTAGCTTGGTTTTCAAATTTGAAGTTTCTTTATACACATGTACCTAATATGCCACATAGGCACACCTAGTTGGTATTTTGTTGTGTCATGTAGGATAGATTTAACAAAAGATTAATGGAAGAAAATAATTTGAAATTTTAGAAATGCATTTGATAGTTTTAAAATCATATGAACCTAATTAATAGTAACCAAATTATAGGAGTCTCTAATAAGATACAGTTAAATTGACAACAATTAAATGTACCATCGTGTAGTTAGTAAAGTTATAATAATAAGTGTTAGTAATTGACTTGTAATACTTTTTTTTTTTTTGAAATTGACTTGTAATACATTATTATGAAGACAGCTTACAATTTTATTTACCAATTGCTTAACAATTGTAGTTAACATCTATAATAGTGATCATAGATTGAAAAAAATCAAAAGCAAGTTAATTTATTAAACATAAAATTGAATAATTTTAATTAAAATTTTAATAGTTAAAAATATTTAACAATATTATTATACTTCATTATAGCCGTGAATAAATTCCATGGTTTTTAATTTCATTTTCTTAAAATTTTTAATTAATAAATTGAAATGACTTATGGATAGCTAGATGTACAAAATTAATAATTTTGAATAGACCAGCTTCCCGAATTGTTTATTAAGTAGAGGATTAAATATGAAAAAATTTGAAAAATCAATTATGCATTGGCATGCTTTAATTTTTCATTAATTACATGAAAATTTATTTATATTTATAATTATTATTAATAAAATATTTCTCTTTCTTTTAAAAAATATTTCTTTTTCTTTATAATTTTATAAATAATTATATGTTAAGATTTGAATTATTTAAAAATTATTTAAGAAAGTTAAAAATGTAATTTTTAAAATATAAAAAATTTGAAGAACATATATATATATTTCAAAAATGGTGACTTGCATTGGATATAATTCTAGTTTTAAAAAATTCTGAACTTTAGAGCCTATTATGCTAGTCCTTCGAAATAGTTAAAATCCTATTCGTAAGGGCATTTTAAAGATTTGAATATTAGTTATCTTACTTAATGTGCAATTTTTTACTATTGCACAAACTTTGTATAGGTAATTATGCATTACTTATATGCATATTTATTAATTTATATTTTTATTAAAAGTAAATAATAAAAATACTTCACTTTTAAAATAATTTTATGAATAACTATAAGTTAAGATTCGGATTAGTCGATATTTCCATTCAGAACGCAAATAATATAATTTTAAAAATTTTAAAAAATCAAACTTGAACGTTACCCAGAGCACGGTCGACTAAAAACTTTTAAAAATCAAACTTGAACGTTACCCGGTCGACTTCTATGCTCATTTGTCTTTAAACAGGAGCTGTACACGACAAGGCGTTATGGCGTATAGAAAGTCAAAAGATTCTCAGTAGCAATAGTGGACACCTTTTTCTTCCAAGAGCTATGCGACATATAAACCTTTTTTCCAAATGGTGACAGGCAATCATAGGAGCTGTTGATGGAAGATCTGCTGCATGCTTACGACATATTTTCAAATCATACATCGTAAGTAGTGTTAACGTCTGTTCTCGATTAGTCTCTTCTTCTCGTTTGGGATCTTTTATTTTGCCTGATTTGATGTGTTGTTTTTAGCAAAAGTTTCATGCATGAACAGAACCTGACCTACTTTATCTTGTCAACAGTTGATGCATTCTTTCATAGTATTTTTGAAAGTGTCATAATAAATATAATAAAATGAAGCAATTACACCTCCTAATCTGACTCTTTCACAACAATGATTGTGTCCATAGTTACAAAAGATTAGATAAGCATTGTCTGAAAAAGAAATGATATCAAGGCCGGCAAACGCGGGGTTTTGAACCATTCGAAACCTAGCGGTGTTTTGAACCATTCCATTTCTCGTGGATAAGTTAATGGATGATTCTAATTTTATAATATGATTTATTGGTAAATATAATAAATCATGTAGTATAAATAAAACTTTATTATAAAACTTGACTCTTTTCTTATAATTCTTTTGTGAAACTAACTTTTGAAATGCGTTAATGACAATCATTGTAACCATACAAGTATTTAGTCTCTAACACTATTTACATAAACAAATTTTACAAGTGGTATAGGGAAAGGTAAGCTAAGATTACTAGTTCTTGTAAAACTTATGAATATTTATAATAATATTTGGACTTTTTAATAATTTAATTGAAATAGAATTTTAATTTTAATCAAATTTTAATTAAAATTCTGACTAAATATCATTTATATTTGAATTAAAATTTAATATTTAATATTAATCTTTATTTATCAAACTTTTCAATCAAGTCTAATTGATTTAATAAAAATTCTCTCTTTAACTTTTTTTTCTTTTTTTGTGAATGATCCGTTAGATTTTTAAATATGTTCGTAATTGAGATAAGTTATAATTCTAAATTGTATTTATGATTAGATAAATGAAATTTATTTAATTTATTTTTAATTATCCAATTAAATATTTTGAATCTATAAATCAGGATTTGCATGCAGCTATGTATTAAAATTACATAGGAATATCAAAGTGATCTTGATCAAAATTTCAATTTATAATTTTCCGTATAATTTCATATAATTCAATCATTTCATCATGTAATGCTTTGATTAAATATATAATATGTGAATAATGTTTACAATATCTAAATATATTCATATTGATTTTCTTACATTAATAATTAATTTTTTAGACATAATTGAAAACTATTTTTAAAATTTCATGCTACCTTAATTAAGGGTTTCTCAAATTAATACTAATGAAAAATAATAGAACATTCTTCCTAATTATTGTAGGTGATAAATTTTATTTTAATCAATCAAGTTTATCCATATAGTTCATGTCATATTTAATAACTACCATGCAAGTTATCTATAAGTAGTATTAAAATATAACAACATTTATATAAGATGCTTTGGAAATCTTTAATTGAAAAACTTACTTATACAATCATCATAATAAGAATTTCTATAGATATATAAGTAATATTTCATATGGAATTTTTATATCAGATTTGTTGAGTAAATTTATTATCTTATAAGTATTTACACATTATTTAGTTTACAAGATAGACTACTTCTTTGATAAGAAAAAAATAGTAATCTTTTCACTCTATTAATATCTAATTTAATAGACCAATTATTATGAATAATTTAGAGATAATAATTAAATATATATAAATTTCTCAATTATGATCTCATTATAAATGTATGAAAATTTTATAAATATAATCTTGTCATAATTATTTTTGTAAAATGTATTTATTCTATACACTTTTATATTATATATTAATTAATTAATTAAATAAAATATTTCTAATAAATTATGTCACAAATATATAATCCGTCAATTGTAGGATATAAACATACATAATTAAGCTGCTTCCAATCGCAAAATGCATGCATATAGTTGCAACGCGGCTTGCAATTGTAAAATGTATGTAAATGGCTATTACGCGTAGTTTGTAGTTGTATACATCAAAGAACGACTCGTTCAACTGCTAAAAGCTGAGCGTAATGTATTCCCACAGTTTATCTTAGTTTTACTTTTCCACTCTACTATATATAGTAATCCTCACCCTTCGTTTCCACAACAAGTACGAGTAGCCAGTTGCCACAGAAAGTTCGACCCATAGCTAGCTTGCAAATGGCTACCAACATTTTCATTCTTGGGTTCTTATTTTTTGTCTCTGCTTCCATTGTGTTGGCTTCCGACGAAAACCCGCTTCAAGATTTCTGTGTCGCTGATGAAGCAAGCGGAGGTATATGCATGTAGCTTGCACGAATGTGCATGTGTTATGTTATTGATAAAATCTTTAATTTGCATATATAATACACAAAAAGCTGATAGGATTCCGTTCGATGATCTATGTACTGTTTATTGACAGTTCTCGTGAATGGAGTTCCTTGCAAGGACCCAGCAAAGGTTGTAGCTGAAGATTTCTTCACTAGCGGACTTCACCTGAGGGGCAACGTATCAAACGCAGTCGGTTCCTTGGTTACACTAGTTAATGCAGCCAGAATACCAGGACTAAACACTCTTGGCATCTCTCTAGCTCGTATTGACTATGCACCGGGGGGTCTCAATCCTCCTCACTTCCATCCTCGTGCTTCCGAAATATTTACAGTAATTGAAGGCACTATTGAGGCTGGATTCGTCACATCAAACCCTGAGAACCGTCTTATTAAGAAGGTTTTGAAGAAAGGTGATGTATTCGTCTTCCCTATGGGGCTCATTCACTTCCAGAGAAACGTGGGAAACAAGTACGCTGTAGCCAAATTAGCTCTAAGCAGCCAAAACCCTGGAATCATGACCATTGCAAAAGCAGTGTTTGGATCTAATCCAGATATCCCTAGTGACATTCTTGCGAAGGCTTTCCAGCTGGATTTGAATACTGTCGTTTCGTTGCAGAAAATATTCTAGACGGTAACCGGAAACAGAGCAGATTAATCCTCATTAGCCTATTTGTTGTTGTGTTTATTGATTGCGTGAAGAGTTCCTGTGTATTCTTTGTTAGTGAATCAAATATTGTTTAATATAATAAGAAAAGACAGTCTGATCGTTGATTTCCATTTCAATTAATATAGTCAGCTCTTAAGTGCCTGTGCCTGCCTCGCCAGTCGTTACCAATTCCAATTTTCTTCAAAGCATTTATAAAAGGGTGAAAAAGAAAAGAAATAGTCATCTCTCGTATTTAATAAGAAACCTTCTAATTAATTAATGTATTAACCGAAAGATATTAACGAAATACGTGTTTAATTTATTGGATTGGACATTTTCATATTATCTTAATATATTTATGATTATAAAAGGTATATTTTACCTTTTAACATTTGAAAAATAATTTAATATGACTTTTAACGTTTTTTAAGGTATTAATTTACTTTCTACAATATAATTTGTCCCTTAATGTTATAAAATAGTATATATTACCTTATAATATTTATAAAAAAGTACATTTTATCTTTTTAGCATTAATTTCATTAAGATCTTATTAAATAAATGTTAATTTTATCAATATTCTATAAATAAATTATTAACTAATCATTAAGAAAGTAATTAATAAAATTTTAATAAAATTAGTATTAAATGAGAAATTTACACTATTTTATAAATGTTAAAGGGTAAAATATACTATTTTACACACGTTAAGAGATAAAGTGATATCTTCAAATTAGTTAAGGGATAATTTAAATATTTTTAAAAACTTTTAAGAGGCAAATAGTACCTTTTACTTTTACTTATATTTATTTGTTATGTATATTTATTTTCCAGTAAAAGGATAAATGAAAATATTATAATGTGACCAGAATATTTTTCCATTTGTTAATGAGTGGGGAACTGTTGACTATTCTTTCCATCATCTTCACGTCTACATCGATGCTCCCATTGGAATTAGGTGCGGAGTCTACCTCGCTTATTAAGCTTCAGTTGCAGATAAAGAACGCTTTGAACAATTCTCTCCTTTTGTTTTCAAATTGTAAAGAGCTTTTATAAAAGTTAGGTTTCATTTATTTTTCTAACCAACTTAATTGAACAAACTTTAACGGAGATTCGGCCATCAATAATTCCCAATAATCCTCTTTAGAAAGAGAAACAAAAACCCTCTTTAGAAAGATAAAGTCTCCATAAGAACGACTTGTTCAAACCAAGGTACAACATCTTCGCTCAGCAAAAGACTATGGAGATTCACACTCAATGAAGTTATTACTTAAATAGTAGATGACCCTTTCTTTTCTTTATATTTTGTCATACTGCCCCAAGGACAACGCCTATGAATTCTTGTAAGACTGATAAATACAATATTAGCAGTCTCCCTAAGATAAGTTATGCTAGAATCGACAAATTATGTAGGTGTGTCTTAACATGGTTAGAAGTCTTTTGGTAATTGTCAGCCTATTCCTCTGAGTTATTCTTTCATAACAGATGGAAGAGTGGCTCACAAGTGGGAGTTAGTTGAGAAATGAATCGAGCTATCGAGGTCTTTGATAAGTTTCGCCTACATTTCTCAAACCGAAGTGCATTAATTTGTAACAAAGGGTTCCCCATTAAGTTATGAAATTTCTCTTTTCTTTGTCTTCCTTATCCATTTTAATCTGATTCTAAGTGTGTTTGTCCGTGTTATTGACCAAAATATCAATATAAGATAATGGAAACTCGTATTTAGAACTTTTTCTATTCGATCTCAATAATCAACACACTTTTTCACATTGCCTTCTTTCTTTGGTATAGGAACCGAATTTTTAAACCCATTATGGAAATCAAAATTGATAAAAAGAGTTTGACATTTCTCATGAGATTAATAACTGCAGTACAGGGTGTATATATATACAAAGTTGAGTAACAACCATATCTACAAAACGCCTTGAGAATATTTGGTTAAGTATATCATTTGCAACTCATTATTATCTAATAATGGATAATGTGCTCCATCAAGAAATCTAGCTCCGAATTGCTTTTTGACCTTCATTTTTGTTTTATTTTGAACAAAACATCAAGTTGCATTCTTTTATATTTTTTCTTGACTGACTTACGCTTTGGTTTAAGTGAAATTTTGTGTTCCACTATAATCGTATCTGTATCTAAATCGAGCAACTCCATGCCAAATCATCAAGATATTCATAAAGAGAGTGCATTGAGGTATTTTCTTTTCTTTTTTCTTTTTAACATTATCATGACTGTTTTAACCTCCTGTTTTCTATGGAATTTCAATTTTAATTTTGTTTATTTGAGAGTTATTTCTCCTTATATGAATCTTCGTATTTATATCAAGGGTTCGTCGTCATTACCATAATCTAAGTTTGAAGATTTTTCATCAGTAACATTGAGAGCCTTTTCTACATTAATCAATCGACGCACGCACAAATCTGTTTGCTCAATATTAGGATCATAAGACATAGGAATTTCAAGAAAGATAAAAGGATAATTGATGTTGTGGTATATTTAGGTTAAAAAATAAGGCTGCTTTATTGAATGTATTGCATTTTGAAGTTTGAATTCCCTAGATATTTTAGATACTAATATGCAGAACAAGAATTCATTATGATATTAAGATATAGTAACTAAATCCAAAAATCATAAGGCTAAAGTGTTATATGAAAGAATTATCAAGTATTTAAAAATTAAAAAAACCATTCATGACATTCAAAATTAGCACATGACCTATATCACTATTCATCCAAAACAAGACAAAGGACAAAATAAAATCTATCCAATTACACTAGATAAACAATTAAAATGGAAAGCTAGTCCAATTGTTCAAGATCTCCCCTTTAGTAACTCTCCACAAAATTGGAGACATTATGCTGTTAACCTAATTGAAGATGCTAATATTTGACTCTATGAATTTCGTCATCCATCATCCATAGTAGTATGACATTATTTAGGTTGTTTATCACTTTATATTCTTTACGAAATGACTAAGAAATCTAGGGGACAAAAATCTATGACTTGATGATCCTCATCATGCATAATTGGTTCCTTAACGTTACTCTCTTCTCTCTATAATTCTCCCGTAGTTATATTCACTTGGTGTATACCCCATACTAAATTGGTGGTGTGCCTTTGAAGATCATCTTATTTTTTAACAACTTTCAAATTGGTTTATGATGTGCTCCTATCCTTCTTAGTGCCATGTCTTAGACCACCATTATGATTGTGGCAAACAAACTCATCTTTAACCACTTAAGTTGCATTTATCGACTCTATCGTGTGATTAGAGCTTGCCCTTATAATATCTTATGAATCATTATAAGGAATCAAACAACAATTCCATCATAAAAATATTGTCCTCACTATAAATGATGATTACTTTATCATCTTAAAGTCTTTCATTTTTTTTTTTATGAATAATGGATGAGATTGCCTAATATTACGAATCCAATCCTTTTCAACAGCCTACTACTAACTTATTGGACATCAATTACCTAAGATGTAATCAAGAATCTAGTCAATCCTATCTCAACCTTCATTCCATCTTAACAGCCCCTCCTTCCATTCATAAACATCTGATCGCAATGTCTCCTCCTTCAGTTTCCTAGTGAGGTCTTAAATGGAAGGATCTTGGTTCTGATATTTCTTGACCTCTTCCATTTAGGCAATATATACTTGTAAAATCGAGATAGTGAATAAGTCAGTGCCCATGAGTTTGGATAAAGTTTCAGCTACAACATTCTCCTCGCCATTTCTATAGTGGCCCTCAAAATCACATTCTAATAGTTTTGGAAACCAAGTTTGCTGACTCTTACAGTTTGTTTGCTCAATGAAATTTCTCCCATTAAGGTATCGAGAGACTCTTACAGTTTGTTTGCATAATGAAGGTTGTCCCATTGAGGTAGAAATGTCAATATTTAATGGCTTTAATAAATATTAAAATTTCTTCTCATAAGTAGATAAAGCCCAGCGCTTGTTAACCAAAACTTTGCTAAAAAGGGCTACAGTATGCTTCTATTGCTGTAGATTTAACCCTATGCCCATGCTGCTACCATCAGCCTTAATTATAAAAGGTTTAAAAAAGTCAAGCATAGCTAATACAAGAGTTGAAGTGGTTGCCTTTTTCAGTTCTTTAAATGCTTCTAGGCCTCAACTTTAATTGGTGATGTTCTGCTTCTTTAACAACGTAGTTAAGCCAATTTCCCATAATGCTTAATGAATCTATGATAGTAACCTATAAGCCCAAGAAAGCCCCTTAACTCCCTGCGTGATTTGGAAACTAGTCACTCTAATGTAGAGCTAATTTTTCTGCTATCAGTTGTAGCCCCTTGTTAAGAAATAGAATAGCTCAAATAATCTATCTATTTGGCCATAAAAACACACTTGCTTCCCTTTATAAAAACTAGTGTTCCTATAGAATCCTCATGATCATATAAATATGTTCTAAGTGAAAATGGAGAGAGTTACTATATGTAAGTATATCATCAAAGAACACTAAGATGAACCTTCTTCAATAAGGCTTAAATATGTCATTATTCAAACTTTGAAAGTTTAAAAGGGCCTTATTCAAGTCGAAGGGCAACGTTAAAAACTTACAGTACCCTTCATGGGTTCAAAAAGTAACATTAGATATGTTTTTATAATGCATTTTAATTTGATGATACCCTTATCTCAAATCCAACTTAAGAGTGCCAACAGGATCCATGCAAGTCATCCAATAACTCCTTAATTAGTGGAGTTGGAAATTTATAGTCAATGGTGTATTTAATTAACCCTTTATAATCAATGTACATCTTCTATGAATTGTCCTTTTTTTAAATGAGAACCATAAGGATTGCATATACTCCAATGCTATGCTAGATGAATCCTTGTTCCATTAACTCTAATATTGAATTCTCAATTACATCCTTCTATAGCCTAAAGTATTGATATGGTAAGATGTTAATAGCTTTTCCTCTCTCCTTCAAATTAATGTTGTGATCAAACTTCTTATAAGGGGGCAATTGATCAAGTTCCTTTAACTTTGATGAACATCCTTCCAAGACCCTATTAATCTCCTCAAAGGATTTAATTAGTCCTTCTCGATTCCTAGTTATTGTAGTTAACATTCTATTAGGATTGTTAGTTGTGTCCCCTCCAAGATTTTTTAAGCACTTTATGAAACTCTTTTCCTAACATTTCTTTAGTTCATTTGCCTAAATTTCCATTGAGAGTTATTATCTACTCCTTCCATTAGAACCTCATGGTCCTTTTCCTAAAGTTACACAACATGTCATCCAAGCCAACTAAGTGTTACGTTCCTAACACTACATAATATCCTCCTAAAGAAATCATTATTGCATTGCAAATAAATTCCAGCCTTTGCATAGATCAAGTGAAATTTAAGCAACAATGGTTGTAAGTTAACTTTAATCAACTTCTTACTTTGATTTAAAAAGTTACCACCTCCTACATATTACACTTCCCTTTTTTGACAACTGAAATATCCAAAATATTATGGGTAGTTCCATTATTTATGAGGAAATGTATTACTTTCTTTTAATGTAACCCTTGCTTAAATTACCATTCACCTTCCATCCCTATTATAGCATGTAAGGACACATTTGGGGATTTTTCCCATGACTTTCCTCCTCCCTCAAGTCTTCGTCAATGTCTTTTATATCCTCCTCCTCCACCATATACATATGATTTTTTTTCCTTACACTTATGACCTATCATATAACATTCATCACACTAAAAATATTAAACTTTGGCTTGCTTTTCCTAAAATTCCTTGCTACTCACAACCTTAGATGTTTTGATTGATTAGAAATGAGATTCCTTAAAGAGGTGATTACCTGGACTCTAAAGTAGACCATCAACTAGTACTGGCTTTTTGTTTATAATGCACTTTGAGTTAGCCTTAATCCCTCGCATGGGAGACCTTTGATTGAAACTGCTTACATCATAAAGCAATTTGAAATTACTTCCTCTCACTGATTTTGTGAGCAAATTGGTTAACACCCTAGCTTCTTATTTCTTAGCGAGAATGCAGGCTTATTGAAGGGTGGTCATATCCAACAATTTAATCA
>JAOXYD010000003.1:18500118-18510677 GCA_028565735.1 Pinacopodium congolense | reverse complement strand
ATATAAAAGATTTGATTTGATTTATTTTTATTTTTATTTCATATGGTTTAAAATTATACAATAATTAATATATTGTGCTTTTTATATTATTTAATATACTTTAAATAATTTTTATATACACAAATAATTTTTATTACAAAATAAAATATAGTTAAAATCAAAAGTTCTTTTTATTTTTATGTTACCAAACAATCTATTCTATAAAGCTCTTTAAAAAAAGCACTTTTTAAATGACAGCCAAACAGTCAACTGTCTTTTTAAAAAAGTTCTTCTTAGAAAAGTTCTACTGATATAAGCCCATCCAAACAGACACTTAGTCAGATTTCATTGGTAGCCACTGAATCCCAAATCACTTTTATAAAAAATCTATGGTTTCCATAAGCCTCCACATTTCACGGGAATGTTTAGTTGAATTGTGGATTGTAATTTTTTATTGTGATAATTATATTTTTGTATTAGTAATTGTATTTTCTTTATTAATTTCTGTACTATATTAGTATGTTTTTTTTTTATCGATTTTTGTGTTTAAAAAAACAAGAAACCAAAACTAAAAATGAAAACTAAAGTAAACAAAATGTAAAAGAAAGAATGATTCCGAAGTCCCAACTTTTGATGGCCAGACAGGATAAAGAACCTTACCACAAATGATCTTAAAAGAACCTGGAAATTCCCAAGATGCACTATAATGATCAAGCTATCACATATGTTGGAATTATCCTGAATATTTTACTGGATAACATGGAAGCACTGTTAATTCGAGCCTGTAGAGATTTCATAAGCAACTAAATAACTGCACAGACAAGGATACTGCATAATTTAGCTACCTTATCTGCAAAATTGGGTCTTTTCTGTGTGTCATAATCTATGGTTCCATGTGATCTATTTTTCAAACACAAAAATCTAACCTGTCCCTGCTGTTCCACTCCCATATAACTTTAGAAGGTTGTCTTGTACTATCAATTTCTGGAACATTTTCTGGAAGATCATCTTCCTGGCGTTGTTCCATCTTAAAGACAGCAATCTGACTAGCAAACCCTGGTTCCACATCAGCAGAACCGCCAACCCCACTGAATTCTACACTGTAATTGTGCCTTCTGGCTAATATGGAGGCCCAGTTATTAAACTCCTCTCTACTCCACTCAAACTTATGGTCGTGATTTCGGAACTTGCAAGACTGTGACTGAGATTTATCGTCTGGATCTTCTTGGCTGTTTAGAGCAGATTTTTGCAGGATCACATTATATTCGTAGTTTGGGGTTGAAATAATAAGAACTTTTGGACGAAAGTAACTCAATGCGACGTCACCAAACTGAGAGGCCTGCTCTTCATCCATATGCTCAACCACCTTAAATGCAAAGAGAAAAGGAAGTTGAAATTATTTAGAGAATCCATAATAAACACTTGGGCTGAATATCAAACAAAACAAGAAAGGAAACTACCACACCTCTAAGCATGTACCAATATCAAATCCACGAAATCGAGAATCCTCATCTATAATTGAGCCATCATATAGAACAGCACATTTTACACCCTTAATTGACTCTTTGCCCAATTTTGTATGAAGTATCTGCAAGTGTACCAAATCAATGAGTATAGTGGAGCCAAGATTGCAGCCAAAAGGCAAAGAAGAAGTACAGAGAAAGCAAACAAAATAGCTGGATGCAAACCTATAATAATGCTAAAAAATTTTATCACTTGATAAGTACCCTAAACAAATTGCAAAGAAGTTGAGAAAAAGTATAATCCGAAAAATGTGCACGGAGAGGGATGGAGCATATCCTCATGTTCCATGTGCAGCAAAACAGTGCGCAGAACTTTCACCATCATATCATTAGTCATTAAACTTGAAAAACACCAACTTTGTCATGTGAAAAAGAAGAAAACTAGCTACTCGAAGGTACAACTTCAAATCAAAGCACCTAAGATGCATGTAAATAAGCATTGCTAGCCTTGGACAATACAAATGTTCCTGACATAGAATCACCATGCTTCAGAAATAACAATTTATAACATATATATACACACACATTAGCTCCAGCTGCAACGTGCTGTGGGTAAAGGGTAAAATTGAGAATGAGGGGCAGACCATGCAGGGATGCTACAACACAAGGAATGATGATACTAATCAAGTAATTAACCAGAAATAGGGCTTACAAACAGAAAACTTGAAGCAATAATGTCCCATTACAAATAAGTACAAAACACAGCTAAAGATAAAAAAACATACTTGATTATACGTTTATTTGAAAGTTTGCTTCCAGAAATTAACAAAACAAAAAGAACTTACCAGTTTCCATATAACACTAACATATAAATATCAGACAGATGATACCACATACCTTTGCAGCACGGCTAAGACTCTTTTGTGATATGTCAACACCAACAACTTTTTCCAGAGAAGTTGGGTAATCTAATAAGGAATCCAATAGACTTCCAGAGCCACAACCAAAGTCAATCTGTGGGGAGAGAGAGAGAGAGAGAGAGGGAGGGAGGGAGGGAGAGGGCAAGAAGATATGGAAAATGAAGAGGAAAAAGAACAAGATAAAAAATAAAATCACAAAGTCAGTATCTGATATTAATGCCTAGATTTCAAGATAAAGAATCCTTCATACACACCAAAGTAGTAGCACAAGAGTTTCTAATGTGTTTCAATGCATATTCCACCCGTTGTTTTGAAAGAGGAGGGCTGAAGAAAGCTTGTTCCATTCTCGCTTCTGGAGGTTCTGTTATGCGCAACAAGGTTACAGAGTAGTCCAAGTGGCAAGCATCTGGAACAGACATGAAAAAATGAATACACTGTTACTTGGCCTCAGAACCAACACATATTTTCATTTGATATCTGTTATGGGATCAATAATGAAAGTTGAACTCACAACTCTTTCTAGTAATGATAGAAAACAATTAACATCAGATTAAAACCTCACAAATTCCATCCCACTACTTATAGAAAAGAAAGGACACGCAGATGCAGAAACATCGAGTCTGAGGAATTTTCAAAACTCATTAACTACATATTAAGAATCGTAAGTTGCTCCTTAGTTTCTTGATGAGAAAGCTGGTGTAAAATGGGAATCAACTTACTTGAAGATAACCATGGAAGAATTCTTTCTGGTTCCTCGGCTGCAGCTAAAATAAATTCGCGAGGGGGCAAGTCCAAAATAAAAGAATTACACTGACCAACTGACATTTGGGACAAAACTGTCTCCATCGGAGAAATCACTGCTCCAGTGCCCATTTCAAATTCAAACTCATCCTTACTTTCAAGAAGTTCTTTCTCATGTCCTCCTACTATATATATAAGGTAAGAAATACACAACAAAGATCCATTTGATGGATTCACACCAGAATCTGAATCAAAAGACCAAAAATGATGCACAGATGAAGAATTCATGCTGTTAAAATCCAGCAATTTGCCTCCATTTCCTCCCATGAAAGATGGACAAGATATAAATTCCTTGAGGAAACAATCTGGATAAAACCGGATGTTGAATTGATCAGCATAGAAGTTCAACTTCTCCAGAGGCATTTTTATGTCATTAAAATATGCATTTAACCACGCAAGAATTTTCAGAGAAGCATTGTGAGTAGCATCATTCGGCTTCTTGTAAGTATCTTTAGGTAAGCACTCGATTATCAATTCCTGAAACTTGGAAAATATTTTTACTTCACATCTAAAGGTGCTTCCTGATCCCTCTGCTCCATCATCAGCAACATTATCCCTTCCATTAGCATATTCAAACTTTTCAGCTGCATCAGCTGCCCTTAAATTCTTAGGTGTTCTTGATGTATTAGAAGATGTCTTTAAATGTACAGCTATAGTAGAGAAGACAGGTTCGGACAGACTGTGCTGACGGCAGAAAGTGCAAAGGATTTCCCTGGGAAAGGAGCCCCTCCAATTTGTTTTAGTGGTAAACCCAAAGGGCAAGTCTGCTGCAAGTATTGCTTCTCTGGACAGCTTATATATCCCACTCGGTATCTTAGTAATAAGCATCCTGCACAAGCCCATCGAGAACTATAAAAAGAGGAAAAACTGGGCTTATGGAATAATGAAAGAAGAATACTTGACAAGCTGTTTATAAATCAAATAACACAAACAACCAAAAGCAGGAGACTAGAAATCTGCAATAAGCTAACATTTCAAGTATTAATTGATACATTCCCCTAGTACCACTAGATTATCTACAATTTTAGTTTTTAGATCAAGTAATTCTGAAGGTAGGAAAACCCTAAAGAAGTAAATCAAAGTTATGTGATATAAACAACAGTATGGGAGAATACCAAGGAGGGAAAAGCAAAAGTTCAGTACACATCAAGTGAAAAGAGACCTGTAATATGATTGCAGAGACAAATCCTCATAGAAAAGCTCTTTAGACCTCCAAGTGTATCCAATGGAAGCCATAATTGCATCACCATATACATTTTGTCCACATAAGTAGCTCGCCCTTGCATTTACAGATCCTTCAAAATGAATCTTCTCATTCACAGTATCAGATAGCAAATCCAATGGGTATGATTCAGGAGCAGCAAAGTACAATCTAGTCTCAGAAGATGCTTTACCAATAGTCCTGTTGAGAAGAATGAAATAATTTCATAAGGCAGAACAGATATGGATGAGAACTCCATTCACACAAATATACAGGTGTTCTTGCACGTCCCTTCCCAAAATCTATACATACCTTGAGAGCAGAATTTTGCTGGCCTCTGAGAAGCCAAACTTTTTAGCAATGTCATCCAAATAGTATCCACCTGATGATATCTTAAGAGTAACTGGTCCAATAGGCTTATCCAAAGCAGATGGAATATCAATGGCTTGAACAAATATGTCTTCCAGGGCATGAGGTTCTTGAGTATCCAATGATCCTACTATCTCACAATGGTATGGGTTTTGTTTCAGAACTGCAAGTTGTCCCTTGGGAGTAGTAACAGATCCAGACAACTTTGCAGCAGCTCTTAGTACAAATGGCAATGCCAACAAAGGGTTTGACTCCACCTTAGGGTTCAGTAATTTGCATAGGTTACTTAATTTTGCATCACAGACAGTGATGACTGAGGCAGGTAGAGAGCCATAAAGATCGCCACATCTCCGCAAAGTGGCTTTAAGGTGACCACTTAAAGGATGAAGCGACAAAAGAAACTTTTTGCCAAGGAAAAAACATACAGGGCAAGAGGTCAGAAAACTAAATTTAAGTGCAATAGGAAGAGCACATGTTCATGTGATCCAATAGATAGCAAATAAACATACTGTAATGCAAGTGCACTCTCAATTTGGTGACAATGAGTACGATAACTACATATCTGAAGACTGCCATACTGAGAACTGAATAGACTAAGAGGTCATGAAACTTTAGAAGTGGCATAGAAGTAATGCCAAAAGTTGGAGCAAAAACTTCAGAGGCCTATATGCATATAATCATATAGAAGAAATCACCATAAGTACCATTGCTAAACTTTCAAATTGCCCTCGTGTTAACAAAAGAATCCAAAATGAGGAAATGGGTCATCTTTCAAGACAAAAAAAAAAGGAAAACTTATTTGTCATACGAGGTGTATTTTTTTAGGAAACTTCTACATGAGGCCACATAACTTTACCTATGTATAATATAATGATCATGATCATAACACCAAAAGGCAAACAAGCTAATCAACTAATGTCCTAAGTTTGTGAGAAAACTGAAGGCATCCATCTATTTTTATTTTTTCTTGTCTTTTGCAATAGACTACCTGATTAAAATTTGTAAAAAAAAGGTAATGGCCCAGTAAGAGTCAACACATACAGTACAAATAAGGTTGATTGAAAATCAAACATGATCCAGAAAGTACCAACCTCATCTGAAAATAAATATGAGATGCGATCACTTAACGCATGCCACAAATCCTGCTCAGTTGGATTACCAGCTGTAGCACACATGCCTAACTGCAGCAGAAACACATAAATAAACAGTATTAACAGAAAAAGGTGAGAATTTTCTTTATTTGACAGTTCAAATACATTTACTTTTTATTCTGTTGCAAGTTTTGAGACCATGCTGTTATAAATCTATCTCTAATTTTATAATGCTGAAGTGCTTCCAATGGGAATAAGAAATGTAGAAAAAACTAAAGCACTTAAAATAAAACAAAACAGTGAACATTAAATAATAATATGTCTTTTCTGAGGACTAGCTTTCATCCTTTAATTAGGATGCCAAATTTTGCATCAGGGTCATTTGTATTACAACTCCTTTTCAGGAAGGGAAAATTCTAAAACATCAAAACAAACTTGTCGTAAAGAATTTTGTTTTAGCATGACAGTAGCATTTGAAGCACAAATTGCAATCTATGAGAAATGGACAGACCAGCACAGAAGGTGCAAGAAATTCAGCCCAATTGGGAATAGACAGTAATAATCTGGGAAGGGAAACTGAAACAGACGTGCTTTAAGGCCATGTCAGCAGCAGCTTGCTCAGCGTCCTTCTTCTTTTTAAATATCTCAGACACAACAACAAACTCAGGAAGCTTCAACGTGCAGCGATAAAGAGAGGGGCCCTTTTGTGGAATTGACAACCCTGGGCATCCATTTTGAGTATTTTCCTGTACCTCCTCTACTTTATAGCAAGCCTTGCTGCCAAACTTTTGGTATATAACGGCCTTAGGTGTAAGATTTGTCTTTTGTGATGCAAGAGTGGTAGAACCTTCAGTCCCCATCAGTAATTTCCAGGTCCTTTAGTGAGTTGTAATGCTACTTTATCTTCTGTAAAAAATAACAGGAAGTAAAAATAAGTCATTAATGCAACCATCATTTCCAATGAAAGTTCAAAATCCCAGCATTAGTAACTTGTGTTGCAACAGAAAAGAAGGCATATAATGTCTCAACATTTATAATCTAAATGCACAAGTAATTAAGGTCAACATAGTAGCAGAACTTAACAATTGGAAGTTGAACACTACGATGCCCCAGGTACTTAAGGCCATCTAGAACAAGAATATCAGTACGTAAAGACGACCATTCTGTTTGCTCACTGTACAAAGTCAAATTTCACAGAAGACTCTGATAAAGTTCCAAGAATGCTGTTTTACGTACTAAAGTCTCAACAATCACCTAATCCACAGCGAACTAGACAGAAGCTAGACTTTCTAACCAAAGTATTGATCACCACTATTTTTGTTGATTGATGATGACCGTTCCTTGTGAGGAATACAATGGCTTTACCTATACCTATACCATACCTTCAGAGACAAGGCTCAAAGGCAAAAGCTCATAAGATACCGTACAACACGAACATCTGTAGACATTCCAAGAGATACCTATCACCCATAAAGCATTCAACTCTTTCAAAAAACTTCAAATTTAGGAAATTTAGTACTGACGATACATCAACCTATTTTTGAGTATTGAAAATTTTTTCCAAGTCTCCAAATTACAACGGCGAAACTGACCAAAACAGAATCAACAATAACAGCAACTTGAGCCAACAAAGAGGAAAAAATTCAAAACCAGAAAAAACTCACATTATATTACACTGAGGAAAGAGCAAGATAAAACTCAAGAAAATTTTCACCATGAAACGCAAAGAATCAAAAGGAGTTCGAGAAAACTAGCTTGAAAGAGGAAAAACAAAGGAAAAAGCAAGAGAGAGACACAAAGAGAGATGGTACCTTTATGAATAAGCCCACAAAATGAAACTTCAGAGAATATGTCCTTGAGGGAATATATATGGCTGACTCTTGGAATTCCAACTTGCAGTCCACTTCATGTGAGTGTTTTGGGTTTGGTATTCCACCGAAGGTGAGTGAGTGAGAGCCAAAGCGGTGAGAAATTAATAACAAATAATTATTTGAGCTTTTTGTTTCTATTCATTTATTATTTTTCTTAAATAAAAGGATAAAACTTT
The DNA here is from genome assembly GCA_028565735.1 of Pinacopodium congolense. NCBI lineage: Eukaryota > Viridiplantae > Streptophyta > Magnoliopsida > Malpighiales > Erythroxylaceae > Pinacopodium > Pinacopodium congolense. The sequence continues at coordinate 18,502,806 of JAOXYD010000003.1, read as the reverse complement.
GAATTTTTATAAAAATATGTATTTTTGGTCACTGGCACTGCATGAAAAATTACCATAATAAACAAGTTTTAGGGGCAAGGTAACTGATTTATACTGGCCGTGGCATTCTTTACATTAATGATTCTGATCGTTTAATATTATTATGGTTTATAATTTTTAATTGTGGTTTTGATATATTTGTATTAATTTTTAATTTTTATTTTTTATTTTTGTATTATATTAATATATTATCTTTTTCGATTTCTGTATTAAAAATTAAAACAAAAAATTCAAACCCTACCAAACAATCAAGTTTTTGTTTATTCTCTATGACTTATGAAACTAATAAAAATGACCTAACTTAGATAATTATTTCTATTTTTTCTTTAATTTACACATTACAGATATTGAATTTTTGAACATTTGTCATTGAAAAAAAATAATTCTGACACTATTTATCATATAATTTTCAGGATTCGATTGATTCAGATTTTATTTTTATTTTTATTTTATATATTTTATTAATTTTGTGTATTTTAAAATTTTTACTGTTTTCAAATTTTTATATTATATTTTTGTAATATTTTTATATTATTTTTTGAGTTTTCATATTTTTAAAAACAGAAAAAAATAAACCTAGAACCAAAATTATAACTAAAAATGTCCTTAAAGGTTGTTAAGGTAATTTATTTTTCTTTTCAATTGCATTAGTACATTTTATTTATTCTCTCTGTTTTATTTCCAATTGCTATCACTAATTGAATTTCTTGATGCTCGTTTTGATTGAAACCAATTTTGATAAACATGAAAAACAAAAGCAAAAGAGGAAAATAAGCCAACAGCTTCGGCTTGGTCCGCAAGGCAAACGTGTCTTCTGGAATTGCTTTTTACGTGGCCTAAATTGAGAGGCACTTCTTGAGAAATAAAAAAAATATTTTTTTATGTAAAAAGATTTAAATTCATGACTAGGATAAATTTAATAAAATTTTAAGGAGAGATGGTATTTAAAATAATTTACCACCTAAAAAATGAGTTCAATTTCAGTGATAGTATTATTTAAGGCTTGTTTATCGTATTTGTGTTATAGTATTAAAATAAAAAATATTACTCCAAAATAATTCATCTGAATATATAATAATAATAATTTATGAAGTTAATGAATTGCCAATCTGTCTCCTAACAACAAACGTTATCATTTTGTCATATTGCTGTATGCATGAACGTGCTTTGTTTTTAGCAGACAGTGTGGATTGTGGCAATATCGTTAACAACACGGGCATCAAGTTGAGTTTCTCCTTTTCTTTTTAAGTAGACTCGGGACAAAAGAGAAAAACAAGAAACAAATAGAAGAGGCAACAGAACAAAGTTGTTTACTTAAGAGGTTGTTTGTTATGACTTCTTTTTTTTTCTCTTTTTTTAACATAAAAATTGATAAAAAAATAGTATAAAAATTAAAAAAAATAACATATTAATGCAATATAAAATCTAAATAATGGTATATAAATCGAAAAAATACATAAAAATTAATATAAAAATATAAAAAATACAACTAAAAATTAAAATTAACAACCATACCAAATGACCAAGGATGTTTGGTTTTATTTATATTTTTTGTTTTTCTGTTTTTATTTTAAAAAACAGAGAAACAAATGACAAAATGCGTTTCATTGTATTCTCTTTTGTTTTTTTATTTTTAAAATTAGAAAAATAAAAATAAAAATAGAGAAATAAGAAAATGATGTTTTTCTACATTTTAAAAACATAATTTATAAACAGACATTTTTACATTGAATAATTAATATAATCTATTGACTAATAAAATGTTTTTAAGGTATATATAAATGTTTTGGTCTAAGAATTTAAATTTATTTCATATTTAATTATTACTTTAAATTATTTTTTATTATAAATTTTATCCAAACATATTTTTATTTTTCATTTTTTGTTCAAATGTCAATAAAACATATTTTCATTTTTTTACAAGAAAAGTATAATTAAAAAATAAAAAAATACAAACACAAAATAACCAAAAAAACGGAAATGATATTAAACGACTCCTTAATTACATGTTAAATATATCAAACTTTACTAATTGGTTTAAGATCAATTATGAAGTTTTATAAATAGAGATAAAGTAGAAATTTACGTGTTTTGTTATGTATTTTAGTTTGAGTAAGTAAGTATAACTTTAAATAAGCGTGTTGACCTTTGAACAATTTGTTAAATTTTTTTATCATCATTCATAAAAGTTTTAAAAATCACATATATTTAATCTTTTTGTACATTTCTTATTCCGTAGATTTTTTAATAAATCAATGAAAATTTGATATTTATGAAACTTAAGTAGGTTACAATAACATTATCGGACCTTTTTATCACAAATTCAATAAATACTTAATTTACACTGATTAAGAGTGATTCTTTTATTATACTTCAAACCATTTAGTTAGATTATTTATTGGACCACTTTATTATTTTTATACCATAACAAAATGTTAATTTTCTTAGTCTTAATTTTAAATTTTGATAATTAACAAATATCCAATAAAAGAATATTATAATATTCTTCCCCATTTGATTGACATTAGTTGTCTTATATGTAATAAAAAAATAAAAGTTAAGATAATAAAAATGATATTTTATCAATGATTAAGAAACCGGACCGGACCGGTCGGTACGATCTGGTTAAATCAGAACCGGTCAGTTCAT
>JAOXYD010000003.1:18477507-18496868 GCA_028565735.1 Pinacopodium congolense | reverse complement strand
TACTAATGCAGGAAATTATGACCAACTCAACACCACAATCCTACATCACTTTCATGAATTTTTAATATCTAATTTGCATGTAAATTATGTATTTACAACTAAGGTATCATTTGGGGCTTTTCATATATTATCTCACTCCATTAACCCCAGTGTATCTCATAAAAATTATTTATTTCAAAATAATTCCAATTTTGACATTGAAAAAAGCTGTGTACGTTTAAGAAACATTATTAAGAAAGTTATCTACTATAGTTGTCTCAACTAGTCCATTTAACACGTGATCAGATATGTACCTCTTAAAGGTCAAATAACACATTCTCTTTAACCTTTCTTGAGTCATATAGGCTATTTTTTAACTTTTATATTGACTGGTATGAGAATGGAAAGCTTTTTCTTAACCATAGCTATGCTAATGCTTATTACCTTTAATAAGCATTAAAAGATAAATGTAATAAGCATCTTATCTAATATACTATAAAACACTTGTTGATAAAATAAATACTATATAAAAATAAGATCTCAACATAAAAGCGATCTAGAGTGCACAACATCTATTCTTGTGATTTTACTACTTGTGAGTGTATAAATCAATCAAGTAATGACAATCCTTGGCCAAAAACCTTTATATACATCTTAAAATTTCATATATGTTCAACGCATGTGAGTAAAATAATCAAATATAAAATGAAAGATAGCCCTTAACATGCAGGTAAAAGAGTTCAAGTACTAACTAGAAAGGCCAATGTGATAACCACATTCTTTTTGGTATTTAAACAATTCCATAAATGCAAGTGATACATTTGTATATTATCCTTACTTATGACAAACTTACTACTATATAAGGCAAAATGTTTATGCAGTTACTTATTATCACATACTAATATTAAAATACATTATCAATAATCTTGATTTGAGAATTCACAACATAAATATCTTTATTATTATAAATACAATAATAATTAAAAATTAAAAAATCAATTTTATGCAATTATAAAACCTAAAAGATCTAAAAACAACTTTAGTGACCATCATGTAATTATGTGATTTTAGATTTTCTTTTTCACATAGTACATTGATATCATCATGTATGTGGACAGGTGCCATGTATTTGGTATATATGTGATGCTCAATACAATATTAAATGCATGGAACCTATGTAGTGCTCTTATGCTCCTACCTTATATTGCAATTATGAAACGCGTCAAGTACATACACATTGTCATAGGGCCATCACCTTCTCTCCAAAAAATCAACCTAATGGAGTGTGCAGCACCTACGCTTCTAAGCCTTAAAATCATCCTTTATTTATCCAATGTGGGATGAATTCACCCTTTTATATTGTGCTTCCCTCCTTTGGAACGTTTAACGTGAAATTCTTTATACCAACCTTATGTCACCCTAGTCACAAATGGTTCATCCTACCTACTACTATTATTCCACTAACGACTATTGTTTTACCAATGAAACATGGTGCTCAATGTGGAGTCAGATGAGATTAAGGGTTGGCTTTAATACCACCTTGTCGTAAGGCCATTAACCTCTCCCTAAAAGATTAATCTGATGGGTGTGAAGCGTCTATGTTTATAAGTCCTACAATCACCCTTTATCTATTCGATGTTAGATTAATGCACCATTCGATGTTGTACTTCCCTCCTTTGGAGCACTGGTATGACAACATGTACCTTAAGCCTTATGACATTTATGTAACACATGTCAAATATGCATGCATACCCCCTAACCCTTATGGTGTGTGTGTGACATGCATAAAAAATGTGTTATAAGTCCCTATTTTATGTTCCACCTGTTTGCATGCATGGAAAAACTTTTTAAATAGTTGGAACATTTTCAATTGCTTCTTCATAAAGTGTTGGAATAGGCAATTTTAGTGGTTGTTCTGGAAAATCATCGTTTTCTATTTTTTTACAATTTTAAAATAGAAACTAATCCAAGTAATAAAAACACAATTTGTTTAAGCAAAAAATTAAATTATATAATTCCATTATGAAAAAATTATAAAATCTCTATTTAATTCACACAATCATAAAACTATTTTAATGCCATGTATTAAACAAAACATGAACATTATTGATTGGCTTAAGATCAAGCATTAACTTATATAAATAAGGATAATGTAAAAATTTATCTGTGTTATTGCCATTTTCTATTTGATTAAGTAGTTGAAAACCCTGAGTAATATAGTCAACCCTTGAACAAGTTGTTGAAACTTTTGGCATCTTTTATAGATAAAAAACTTTTTAAGAGCTTTACTTTTAGGTTTTTTTTTCTTCCAGATTTGGAATTGAGTTTTAGCTTTGTTGATATTAAGGTTATTTGTATTGAGTTCTTTAGTTTTTCTTCCTTTATGACAAAATAAGTAAAAAGGAACTTAATGTCTTATACTTCATATTATAAGTTATAGGAAGTTAGAAGAATATCAAACTATAATAAAAGTGTGTTTGAAGCTTGGTGAACAATTTAGGCATTAGAAATGATTATTTAATGCTTTAAACATATTACGTAAATGAACCTTTTTTTAATGATATATTCTCTCACTCACTCAACCCCAATACTTCTCATAAAAAATATTTATTTCAAAATAATTTCAATTTGACATTGAAAAAAACTTTGTACCTTTAAGAAACATTATTAAGAAAATCCTTCGCTATAGTCTATATAGCTAAAACATATAATTAGATATGGACTTTCTAAAGGTTAACACATTATGAGTTATATAGGCTACTTTTTAGCTTTTGTATTGATAAGTCTAGGAATTAAAGGCTTTTTCTTGACCACGATAACTTTAAGGCAAATTTTACATTCTATTCAACTTTTTGAAATTAAAACCAATCAAAATTTCAATAGTAATAATATTATTATTATTTGTAAAAAAAGGTAATTGCAAAACAAATAATGTATATAGTCAATACAAATATAGCATAACAATAGTATTAAAAGTCATAAGTATTTTATGACGAGATCATATCTTTATATATTAAGTATTTTTGTCATCAAGTGTTTTATAATATGTTAGATTAGATAATTATTATATATAATAATTATAAAGATATGATCTCGACATAAAAGTAATCTAGAATACACACAATCAATTCTTGTAATTTTATAACACGTGAGTGTATAAATCACTCAAGTACTGGTTATCCTCTACCAAAAGCCTTTATATACATCTTAAAATTCCATATAAAGTCAATGCATATGGGTAAAATAACTAAATATAAAATGAGAGACATCCCTTAATATGAAGTAAAAGAGTCCAAATATCACATTCCTATTAACATTCAAAGAATTCCATAAATATAAGGATGTGTTTGTATATTATCCTCATATTTTCCTACATTGGTATAAACATATGGCAAACTTACTACTATATGATACAAAATATTTATTTCATTGCTCATTATCACATAATAGTGTTAAAAGACATTAATTGATCATCTTGATTTAACAGTTCACAACATAAATATCTTTAAAAAATAATACACCATGTAATATACATAGCAGATAAACATATGAGATAACAAAAACATATTTATCTTCTTATTTCAAGTTAATTACATGAATATTTACCTAATTTTGACTTGAAAAACTTTATTTAAACTTTACTAAAGTTAAATTTTAATTATTACTAATATAATAATGCCCTAAAATTGAAAAAAATCAACTTTATGCAATTATAAAACCTAAAATGATCTAAAGTAACTTTAGAATCATTATGCAATTATGTAATTTTATATTTTCTTTTTCATACAATATATTACCATCAACACATGCATGGAAAGTGCCATACATCTAGTGCATGTACGACACTCCTTACATTATTCGATGTATAAAGTGTGTAGCTTACGTAACAAACATGTAGTCATGTGTTCCCAACCTTATGTTGCATTTACAACATTCATCATACGTGTATTCACATGCCTTGAGCCTTATGTTGCCTATGCAACACATATCAAGCATGCATGTATGGATTCTAACCTGAATGAGGTGTGCTTGGCATGCATTAGACATGTGTTGCAAGTCCCTGTTATATGTTCCAAGGTAAAAAGTATTATTCAGACTCTAAAGTTTTCATTAATATTTAAGTTAGATTCTAACGTTCAGAATGGTCAAGTCAAACTCTAATGTTTCAGAAGTGTTCAAAAAGAACCCTAATGTTTTAAAAATATTTAAAAATACCCTAAACTCAATGTTAAATCAAGGTTATTTTTGAAAGAAAAATGTTAGGTTTATGAAATGTTAGAATTATTTTTAAACATTTTAAAATGTTAAGATTTGATCTAAATATAGATGAAAACTTTAGAATTAATATGATATTTTTACTTATGTTCCAACTATTCATGCGAGTAGAGAAACTTATTAAATAGTTGGAAGATTTCCACCTACTTCTCCATATAAATGTTGGAATAGGCAATTTTAGTGGCTATTTTAGAAAAGGGAAAAACTACATGATATTTTTGACTTTCCATGAGAATCTTCATATAAGACAAAAGTTATTTTTGATTATTTTATTATTTTTAAAATTTTATATAAAGGTAGTCATGAAAGGCCACCAGTAAAATACTATGTAGTCAAACCCAAAAAGAAAATCTTCTTTCCTATTATTTTTCTTATAATTTTCAAGCAGAAACTAATCTAAATAAAAAATACACAATGTATTCAAACAAAAACAAATTATATTCCCTGCTCCCTTTATACAGAAATTAAACCACTTTAATGCTTATATTAAACATAACATGGTCTTTATTGATTAGCTCAAGATTAATCATGAACTTTTATAAACTAAGATAATGTGAAAATTTACTTATTTTACTGTCATTTTCTATTTGATTAAATAGATGAAAATCTTGAGTAATCTTGATAGCCTTTGAACAAATTGTTGAAACCTTTATCTTTTGCAAAAGTTTTGTTAAAAATCACGTGTGCTATCTTTTCTCACCTTTTTAATGCACATTTAATCAATGTTTTGAATTTCGTTCCGTATTGGTAAGTACGCCTTATTGGTCGGAAAACAGAACGAAATAGGCATGTACTGTACCAGATTCAAATACCAACCAATATTATCAGTACCGGTCAGTATTTGAAAAAAATAATTTTTTTAAATTTTGTATTTTGACATTTTTTAAGTTTAAAGTTAAGTTAAAAAAATATACAATATAATATATTTATAGACTAATTTACAAATTTAATAAAATTTAATAATTAATTTATAATTTTAAAAAATTATTCGAAACGGTACTGGTATTGACCGGTACTGGTACGATACCATTTCAAAGATAAAATCTGGTATCAGCATTGATACGAGATTTAAAACATTGCATCTAATAGGTATTTATGGTAATCTAATTAGGTCTCTTTATCATAAGTACCGAGTTCATACTGCATTGCGAAAGAGTTATTTTTTTAATTGGATTATAATCCGTTTAATTAAATTATTTAGTAAGTCTCTTTATTATTTTTATGCTAGATCAAAAATTTAAAATTTATTAATCTTAATTTAAAAAGTAGTAATTAATAAATATTCAAAAAAATTTCAAAAGTCTAAACAAGTTTATGATTATTTGATATTATTGTTACTTATAATTTTTATATTTTTGTATTAATTTTTATGTGTTATTTTCAATTTTTAATTTTTTTAATTTTTATACTGTATTAATATATTATTTTTTAATTTTTATTAATTTTTATATTTTAAAAAATAAGAAATCAAAACATAAATACATACCAAAGATACTCTAGCCAGAAGAACAAAGAAAAGCATTTCATTGTTTTACACGCCATATCCACCAAGTTGACGTCGACCTATGAACCAACATCTTAAATGCATTGCGACGGTAAAACTCACCGTAGATGTACCATTTTCAGTTTTCTTTCCAGCTGTCGCTTTCCGTAAATGCTTAGTTCGGACTGTCACTTGTGTCCTGTGGCTTGCACTAGTCAATGTTGCAACACAAAGGTCTAAATCATATAGTTTAATGCTATAAATAGATATTATTTTCCTGACTACCGAACACAAATGCTGCATGGATTGATCCATCCCTGAAATCACCAGCAAAACGTACTGGCCCTGCTAAAAGTGGGAAGAGAGGCAAATCAATAAGTGAAACAAATGAAACTTTATTATTTCCTAGTTCTCGGGAAGTAGCTCGACGTAAAACGAAAGCTCACTGACCTCGGGCTTCTAAAGCTCTTCCTTTCTGCAGTGGTAATGGCGGAAAACATATGGAGAAGTCTTCGATCTCTATCCTAGTCAATAAAAGACCAAACTTTACGAAAATCTAAACACAACCACAAAATGAGGATGCGATGAGACTTTGAAGTAGGCAATCTAAACGCATTGTCTTTCCCCCAAAGATCTCACTTATCTTTTTAGTAGTTAAAATGAAATAGACAATTCTGAATGTTGGACTATAATTCAAAGAGCCCTTGTATAATTCATTTGCTGTATCTTTCCTTGGATTGGAACCTATCAGCATCTTCAATCCTTGCTATCTTTCTGGAAAAATATCTGTTTCCAAGTCTAAATATTAACCTTTTAAACGAAATGACTTAGCTCAATCAATGTGGCAATTACTTGTTTCTTTTTGGTGGAAATGAAATAAAATTGTTAAATTAGGCCCTTCGTGGTTTAGATCAGCACGTATACAGACACCGAGACGCCTGTGTTCTTCTTTAATCCATTCTTCAAGATGTGAACTGTTCTTCAGCCGCAATGTTTTGTGAAATCAACTAAGAACACTAACCATGATCCCCTTATAAAACAAATTTGACAAAAGTGAGGTCAATGAGATATTAAAACCCCACAAAACTTCCAAGTTCAAACTAAACATATTCGGATTCCACAGAAACAGATTCTATATGGATGAAAGATCTTCGTATATGGTCTTGATGCCTGGCCTCTCAGACACAGACCTTACACATCTTAGAGCTATTCTAAGGACTTCATTCATTCCCTTGTCAACCACCGGATTGCCCATTTCAGGTGTTAATACAGGGTCAAAGCACTCTGAAGGACAGCCTTCTGCCACCTTCTGCCGCACCCAATCCGTCAAGTCAACTTGGGCATGTTGCACAGAAATCACATCACCAGCACATCTGCCGGTAAGAAGTTCCAGTAGCAGCACGCCAAAGGCATAAACATCTGCCTTGAATGATGGAAGTGGTTTCTTGGAAGCAGCCAATTCTGGTGCGCGATAGCCCAACACCCCAGCATGAAGAATCTGTTCTATGGTGCCAGCCTGAGTCATAAGTCGATGGAGGCAGTAGTCGGAAACTCGCGCATTGAGTTCAGGCCCATCCAGCAACACATTTGTTGTTTTGAGGTTACCATGTGGAACAGCACGGTCAAAATGGAGATAGTTTAGGCCACGTGCAACGTCGACAGCTATTTTCAGCCTTTGAGGCCAGGTTAATGGTGGCCCTTTTGTCCCAGGTCGATCTGAAAATTGTGATTGCAAGAGGTGAAGTTGAATGATTATATGGGATTCCTTGGCTGTATATTCTGATGATCCTATTTCCTATGAATGCATAAACAGAGGATAACAGACTGGGGCACATCAAACCTAGAAATGCAGTATGGTTGCCTTGAGACTCCAGTCAATAAAACAGATCAATCTCAAAACCAGTTGCACAAAATGGTGTCCTTCAACTCTTGATTGGTGTTAGTTAAACATCAATTAACTCGAGAAATTTAAAAAACTATGGATTTTAACAAATTAGTTAATCAATATAAACCAAAAATCAATAAATTCAGTCATCATTATGCATCACGTGGCGATGTTAACTGAAATGCATACAGCAGATTGCAACGTTAGCTCATGGACCTTGGATAAACAATACTTTTACAATGCAAAACCAGTTATTCCATACTGAGCTTTCGCATTGGTCATGTCTCAGCAGATAACTCAAATGCAGCCAGAACTTTTGACTTGCATAAAGAATGTTGTCATGTGTTGGCCTCTAACATGGATACTTCTCTCGCATAAATTTTAGTGGACAAGCCTCTATACCTAAGCAGATAACTCAAAAGCAGTTTTGACTTTAATTTCTTATGATAACTCCAAAGCAGTTTTGTCTTTAATTTCTTATGATAACTCCAAAGCAGTTTTGTCTTTAATTTCTTATTTTTGTTATTAATTTTTCTAGATATGAAAGTGTAGTATTTAAAATCTATCTAATGAATCCAAAGCTCTCAAATTTTCAAGAACTTACCATACAGAAAGCTTGCAAGACTTCCAGATGAGATATAGTCTGAAAGAATGAGATTCTCATGTTGTGTAGGCCCCCAATAGTATCCTCTCAATCCCACCACATTTGGATGCCTAATATTTGCAAATTTTTTAGCCTCCTTGGAGAACTCTTTTTTCTGTTTGGCAACCCCTTCCTTTAACCATTTCACAGTCATGAAGATTCCATTATCAAGTTGTGCCCTGTAGGAAGTTCCATGACTGCTCCTCCCTAATACTTCAGCTTGGGCCCTTGACAGCTCCTCAGGTGTCAATGTGATTGTATCATCAAGAAAATGCAGCTCTCCCACCAATTGATCTGTTGATCCTACATCCAGTTTTGAAAGGGTTTCAGCAGCAAATGAATCTCGAGGCTCCGGCAACCAAGACAAATGGCTATGCTTTGGCGACGAGAAGCCACTTACTGCAGCCATTTTCTTGTCAGGACTGATAACCTCAGATGATGATCCTTTTTGTGATGCTATAAGATCCTCACTTAAAAGAATCAAGGCACCTCCACTTCCTGTTCTACTGACATTCGATGGATTTGTGGGTGTTTGCCTGTTGATAGCTTTACTTATCACAGGATCAGCAGGAGGTCTTTTTGACAAGCAAATGTAATGTATGAAGACAGCAAGCATTACAAGAACAATAACTGCAATCACACAAGAAACAATGATTACCACCTTGAGAATAGTATTGATTGATTTCCTCCTAAGCTTTTCAGCTGGAGAATTGCTTAATCCAGCAGGACCACTGAGAAGACTCAGTCCACTGTTTCCAGGATAGAAAGAAGTGTTAGGGAACCTTCTCAAATTTTCTGGTACAACTCCAGAGAGATCATTATAAGAAACATTGAAGTTTGTAAGGGTGTTGGACAAATTATATGGCAAAGGACCTGTGAAATGATTTTGGGATAAATCTAAAAAGGTTATCGAGCTCATGTCAGCCATGGAAGTTGGAAGGGAACCAGATATATTATTCCCTTCCAGTTTTAGCATTTTAAGTCCAGTCAGAGACCCAAATTCATCAGGAAAATAGCCATTTAGTCGGTTATGTGAAAGATCAAGAACTTGAAGATTGGATTTACTGTTTGGAGGAGGAGAAAATTCGATAGAGCCTTGAAGTAAATTACTCCCAAGATAGAGTTCCTCCAAAGTAGGTGAAGCTAACAAATCAGCCATAAGAGGACCAGCTATTTGATTGGAACTGAGATCTAGGACTCTAAGCTTTGAAGACCGTGCAGTAACTTTAGGGAGAAAGCTACTGAGAGAATTATGGGAGATATTAAGATAATTTAGACGCAAAAGTTGGGAGGTTGCTTCAGGTATTGGCCCTGTCAACTTGTTCTGGCTGAGATCAAGATACTCAATGTTTTCCCACTTGGAAATTCTGGTTAGATTTCCTTCAAATTGATTGTTTGATAGATCAAGCACAACACAGCCTCCAGTCAGCAAGGGAAGTTCACCCATGAGCACATTTGATGACAGGTTGAGAATACGAAGAGTTGTTGGCATGACCATACTTACAGGCCCTGAAAGACGATACTATCACGTTAAATGACATGATAAACCAAGTTCAAGAAATAAACTATGCTGCTAAATGAGAATATATTTAAAGCAACTATCACAACACGTAGAGAAAAAAAAATGGCTAAAGCAAAAATTGAACCACTACCTGTGAGATTATTAGCACTCAAGTCCAGCTCGGTCAAAAGAAGAGAATCTCCTTTTAATAGGTCATTAGGAATAAAACCTGAGAATCTGTTGTTACTCAGCCTAAGGACCTGGAGCTCATAAGCAAAATTAAATCCTAGCAGTTCTCCAGATAACTGATTGTAGCTCAAATCCAACACTAGCAAGTTTGCAAACAAGCCAAGGTCACCTCTGCCTATAAGTGATCCAGTAAGCTGGTTGCGACTAAGATTTAGGACCTTGACACTATCAGAAAGACTGGGCAGTATCATCTGCGAACTAGAGCTTGCAAGCATATTTGAACTCAAGTCAACATGACTGGCATTAGTTAGAAGAAAAAACTCCCCATCTAGATGACCATCAAGCATATTTGCATGCAAGTCAAGCACCTGCAGCCCTAAAAGCAACTCAAAGCCCCGAGGAATCGTTTTAGTGAATCCATTTACGGATAGATTCAGATACACCAAACTTTTCAGCCTTGTCCATGATGCTGGAAGAGGCCCAGAAAAGGAGTTGCGGCTAAAGTCAAGGGATTCCACTGATGCAAGCTCTGAAATTGTGTCAGGAATTGAGCCAGAGAAATTGTTCCCAGCTAATGAAAGGTTCCTGAGACTCTTCATTCTACCAATCCCCACTGGTATTACTGAAGAAAAGAGATTGTCAGACAAGTCCAGGAACTCAAGCCTCCTGAAGTCACCGACATTATCAGGAAGTTTGCCCGATATAGAGTTGTTAGACATTGAGAGTTTGACAAGTTTTGTAAGGTTTGTGAACACACTCAAGTCTGCATCAGCAGAGAGGCCTAAGTTATTGAGGACAACACCAGCAACATTTCCACCATTGCAGACTATGCCATTCCAAGAAGCAGGACAACCATTAAAATCAATGGACTCCTCATTCCATGATTCAAGTACATAGCCAGTAGGATCATACTTGATACTTTTCTTAAACTCAACTAATGCCAAAATGTCTTGTGAAGGAAGCTGCCCCACTGCTGAAAGGAAAAATAAGGATAACACGAAAAGCCTAAAGAGTTTCATATTCTTCCTACCAATGCTCCACTAAGGTTCAAGATAAAATATCAGTGAAAATTTAAGAGAAGCTTCTTAAAATTCAGAACAGAAACAACACTGGCCTCTTGATCACTAGAAACTGGAGTCTGTAGTCAGTTTCGACCTTTTAGAAACTAAAACAATAGTGCACGAAAGAAAGACCTTTATCTTTGACAAGAAGATCATATCACCCTCCAACGCTCTAAACTTGGCACTAAAATCTGCACCCTTAACTGAAAACCTCAAACTGAGCTTCTCATTTTAGCTCCCCACCCCCTTTTTTTTTCCTGAGAATAGTCCAAGTTTAGAGAAGCAGAGCTTTAGGGGTTGATTCTGCTTCCATCGACAAAGACTCAGATTCAGGAGGAAAAAAAAAACTTGTTTTTTCTTAAATGTACCAACGCATTAAACGGAAAATATGAACTACAAAGCTAACTGAACCGCAACGAAATATTCAAGCAGAAAAACCTGCAGCATTTTGCATCAAAATCTCAACTTTCATCATCAATAAAGGTTCATATTACCTCTTCACTCCAGAAAGACTAGAGCCAAAAAGAGAAGAGTCAACAATAAAGTGAAACAAGTTGAGGGAAAAAAAAAAAACAATGAACAACAAAGATTAAAAAGACAAAAGAGCCTTTCCCTGTAGGTGTGCAGCAGTTTTCTCTAAAATCTCAACCTTGGTTGAGTACGGCAGCACCATCAAGAACAGTAAATGGGGCAACATATTCTAGTTCTAGAGCGACCTTTGTAGTAAAGACAGAAGGGACCAGAAACATTTTAGCAATAAAAGCGTATTCTAATTGCACATTTAGGCATTATGGAAAACGCCCCCACAATGCTTTAATGCTTTTATCTAAGCGAGGAAACAACCAAACCAAACAAGAACATCACTCGTTTTCCACAGTCTTGTCGACATGCGGTGAGCACGAAAAGGTTGGATGGTTAAAAAAAAGAGCAAATTTCAAAAGGTCCGATCTTTTGTTCTTTCGGAGTCAGTAAATGAACAAAAGAAATGGGAAAAAGTGAAATCTCTTCTGGGTATAGACATTTTTCTAGCAACATAAATCAGGGAATTACTGTTACCCGCCAAATGACATGGAAGCTGTCTTTGCATTAGCGGACGTGGAAGCTCTGTAAACCTCTTCTCAGTTTTTGGTTTACTCCATAATCCAAATGCTTATTTTAGTGCCAGGTAGGAAACGGGACCCACTTATGTCCCTTTGACCATGTTTCTATGCAAATTCCAAGCACAACGACAGCAAACGAGGACCGAAGCAGGTAAAGGGGGTTATTATAGGCTGCGCTGAGGTGAGTAGAGTTGGACCCACCAATTTTTGGACTCAATTTAGTGGAGATGTGACACGTGACCCTCAATGTGTCTTCCACGATGTGTTGTACATCAGCTTGAGCAGAATACGAGCAAGTAGATAAAGAGGACCGAAATGGATCACACGAACTTATCAACAGTCCATGGACCACTGCTGCAAACCCCACCCCACGTCATAAAAATCTTACAAAGTTTTTATGGACATTTTTAGGATATTTTTTACTTACAAAGTTTTAGCCAATGACATGTAGGTCTACATAAAATTGTCGTGTTGACCATAGAATAGGACAAACGTTTGGGGTAAATAAGACAAGAGGATAATGTTGATGAATTTTCGAGAATAAGTGATAATCTACATATATTGGAATGCATTGACAAAAATTATACAAGTATTACCTCTTGTTTTTGTATTTAATTTTTATTTTTATGTATATGTATTAATTTTTATATTGTATTAATATGTTGTCTTTTAAAAAAATTGTATTATTTTTATTATTTTTATATTTAAAAATTTAAAAATTAAAAATCGAAAACCAAAAATCGAAATATAAACAAACAAGGCCTGAGTTTCGAAAATTAAAAACAAGATTAAAGATGATTGTCGTAATTTCGCTGTACTAAGTTTGAAGTGTGCGAAATGATTTGATTTCATCAGGGAAGTCTTCTAAAAGTATGTCAAATTTGCCAGGTTTATTGTATATGAACTCAAATTCTTATTTAATATAAATGTGTTTGGATAGACTATGCGAAGATGACTCAAAATGGCTAAACAATGGCTCATCAAGGTATTTATTAGATCAAAAGCCAATGGTATAACCACACATGAGAAAAAGTCAGTGCACTTCTTCAGAGCGAAATAGTCTATTTTATTTTTTAATATTTTATGAAAAATTTAATTTATCTTATAATATTTTTAAGGTATTATTATTATTTTTAATATTTATAAAACAGTGCAATTTATCTCTTAACATTTATAAAATAGTATAAATTATTTTTTTAATATCACTTTTAATGATATTTTATTAGTTAATTATTAATTTTGTTAAATTTTATTAATTAATTGTTAAGAAGGTAGTTAATATAATTTTAATATAATTAGTATTAAAAAAGTAATATATATTATTTTACAAATATTAAAAGGCAACGTACATTATTATACAAACGTTAAAGAATAAAGTAATATCTTTGAAAATGTCAAAGGTGAGTTAAACATTTTCGTAAAGGTAAATTCTACCGTTTGTTCTTCTTCAAATAGTAAAAAGTGAGCGGATGATATGATAATAAAGTGAGATATGCTTACTTCAATAAAGAACGATTAAAGTAATTTTTGTATTGTTTATGTGTGAGAATATCATTAAAAAGTTAGGGTTTGTTTATATTGTTTTGTGGCTTTTATTTTTTATTTTTATTTTTTATTTAACATAAAATCTAAAAAAATAGTATAGAAATCGGAAATAACACATAAATACAACAAAAAAAACCAAAAAATAGTACAGAAACAAAAAATTATATAAATAAAAATAAAAAATTGAAACGAAAAGCTATTTTAAACAGGCCCTTAGCTTTTTGTCTATTTATCTCTTGTTTTTCTTTTAATTAATTTGTATTAAACACTTATATGTTAAAACTGATTGAAACACTTAATCATGGGTATGTGTGAGATAATTTGAAAATAAATAGATTTGTTAGTAAATTTTGATAGCTTTAAACTTAATTGTCATATGAAAATTTTGACAAATTTATTTAATTCTGTAATTTACAAAGGAGTTCTCTTTATCCTCCATAAAAAGCAACAAATTTAGACATATAAAATATAAGGAAAAATTATATAATATTCTACTGGTAGCCTTTCATAATTATTTTCATATAAGATGAAACTTGTATTGATTATTTTATTATAATTTTCTTTTATTTTGTATGAAGATAGGCGTAGAGGCCACCAGTCAAATATCATATAATCAAATCCTAAAATATATTGCATAACTTTTGAATGTACTATTAGACATTAAAAAGTGTTTTCTTTCTTCCAGATCCAAAAATATGATCATAATAGGTGTACAGAATAATATTTGAACATATATTTATTTTAAACTAACATCAGAATCAAGTATCATATTGATCAATGTTCATGTAGCTTTTTAATTGTTTGTTATTATTGTTCGGGCAATTTAGAATGAAAAGGAATGAAGCAAGTATAAGTGATTGGTCAATATTAAATAAAAAATCCTCACGAAAAAGAAGTGTAAAGCGTCAAAAAAATCTTGTAATAAAGCATCTATTCTTTTCTTGTCTAAATCTTTTTTTTTTCAGCTATTTTTATCTTGGTTTGGGTGAGTCACGTGACTGGAATTGAACGTTCAAGGACCCACGTAAAGACTCGCCTGTTATTTAGCACCCTCCTTTTTGTTTTTACTTCAAAATGACTTTATGGAAAGTATAAGAACATTAAGGAAAGACATAGTTTGAACTATTTTCATAAAGTTCCTTGTACAGAAAATAAAACAATGATGAGTAATGAAAATAAAGAATTCCACCCGACACCACGATATTCATACCACATTGCAAAAGGAATTGCTCTAGGCAAGATGATGATCCAACATAAGAATTCATCATCAAATGAATGTCAACACCGAACACACTCATGGACCAAATAGACAAATCCATTATTGAATTTGGAAAGCAAATATTATGATAAATTTTAAAGAAAAAAATGGAACAGTATTTCACTAAAAGTTCCAGTAGAGCGTATTAATAAAAATGACAAGACATTGCCAATCATTATGCCAGTTGACAGAGTAGAGTCAAGAGAACAATCTTCCAGAAACTTATTCCAAAGTCTTAAAATCATTATTATTGGGGTTTATCATCGTAAGATGTAAAATTGCTGTAGTGGAAACGGCTGTTTATATGATAAATGAATTGGTCAAATTGACAAGAAATTATGCAACAAAAGACTTGGCAGAAACATGAATAAGCTACCAGCGCCGTCCTTAAATATATGAGTGGCATCCGCTGAAAGAACAAAGTTCTACACAACTATAAAGACAGGTTACAAACATTTCTATAGCTTAGCTAAGCCAAGCAAAAGCTTAAAATTTATGGTTACATTCCAATCAAAACTCAAAAACTTCATCAAATTAACGGCTGACTCTGTGTGGATATCTCTCACTTCTTGCCACCGCCCGACACGTTAAACTTGAAGAATATAACGTCACCATCTTGAACAACATAGGTCTTCCCCTCTTGTCTATACTTCCCACCAGCCTGCATCAAGCCCAAGGCAATTAGCATTCTTATTTGCCTTCACACTCCATTGAAGAGAGACAATTATATTCTATATTCCATAATATATATCCTACTCCAGAAAAGACTGCAACTTTTTTAATCCCAAAAGAAATATATATATGCGTTTCTCCCATTTCTTTTACTTTTAAATAGATGTTCAGAAACCTTTCTAGAATCCTAGCAAAACTGAAATGCAAATGAGCAATCTGATCTCTTCTTTGGACTAACATAGCAAACATAGCCAAGAGAAGGCTAATCAACCCTTGCACAGTCAGAGTCAAATACTTGAGGATCTGGTTTTGGATCCTTGAATGAATAAGCCTGCAGTTAAAAATTTCAAGTACTAATGGATGTATGTACCTTCACAGCTGGCTCACTACCAAGCTCCTTCAGATCCTCAAATTTCATGACCTATATTTGATCAGAAGAACATGTACAGATCAAACTTCAGGGATAATCTAACATAAAAGCAATAACCTTCAGGAAGGTCTTAAGGCCTTAAAATTATTTGAGTTTGGAATAAAGACAACCTCAGCACATATAAACCCTCTCTCAAAATCAGTATGGATAGTTCCAGCAGCTTGAGGGGCCTTCGTCTGCCTTCTGATTTGCCAACACTTTACCTGTAATAGGCAAATCGTCTAGACATCAGTCAAGAACTTCATAAATGCACATTAAAACATTTGAATAATAAATATTAGCATTAAACAATGACAAAGAAGATGGCACACCACCCGAACTCTCATCTTATGCAAATTGGTAACTCACTCAAAAAGAGAAATTCCCATAGAGGATCTCAAGGAAACAAGGAAAACCAATAAGAATTATATAAGGAGCAGAGAGTGGACAGTTGAAACTAATAAGTTAATAATTGCAGCCACATATTAAGCAAAATTTCAGGGCTGGACCATTCACTCCACAAAATGAGTGCCGGCGGTCCCTCAATGCAGGTGGCACCTAAGCATTTATTTGTAAAGTCCTGTTGACCACAAATCTTACACAATGTAGAAAGTCAATAAAGACATTAACTATATTGACTTTTAGTTTATCACAGTGAGAAGTTCATTCTACAAGTGCCACAATTATTCTCTTCTACCATGCTCCACAAGACTTGTGAAGAATAAACAATTAAAGTACCTCATCCGGACCAGCCGTGAAGAAGTATATTAGATTAATAGCTGAGAATCCAATCTTTATGATCTTAGGAAGGGCACTGCAGGAAAGTTCAATTCGGTTAGTTTCATCACGAGGTAATAACAATTCTGACAGTTATATTTGCACAAATCCACAACAATCTCAGTAGACTTGTAAAATCATTGCGTGAGACAGAGAGTTCTGGAGAAGAGCTGATTCAAGGTAAAAAAAACTTGTTTCCCCGGGTTTGTAATAATAAAGGGTGGTGTGAAATTCATTCTGAAAGAGAATACCAAAAATTGCTTGACATTCATTTTGCGTACATCCAAAGGACAAAATTAATAGACAGGCAATTATAAAATCTACAACTTCAAATCCATGAATTTTCATACTAACACCTTCTGACAAGGCTGAATAAACAAGTTCAAGAAGTTATACTCCCATACATCTATGGAAGTAAAAGACTAGATTCTCTCACTTTGCAATTAAAGATGCAGAACACTAAAATGGAAATTTTGGGTTACTACTCATTTCAAATGAGAAAGGATATTTCAAATGAGAAAGGATGATGACTGCAAAGGTTTCTCTCTAAAATATTTTACTAACCTTTGCACTTGATTCTCCTCACAATATTTAGCTGCCTCATCTGGGGGCATATCAGCAAGATTTCTCTCCAGGGCACAACTAAAAGGAATAATTGTTTCACCCCCATGTTCCTGCACCCTAAAAAGGGCAATAATTATGACTGATTTCTCATCTGTAATAGACATGTACGGGCAAGTTCTATTTTTAAAAAGTGCTTCAATAATATCAGAAGCTCTTTGGCTAAATCAACAAAGATAATAATGCTATGTCATTCCATTCTATTAGAAGAAAATTTTGAGATTATGAATCAAATCTCAAATATCGAAAGAAACACCGGCTCACACAGATACATTTTGTTGAGATACCCATTGCAATGACCTCAACAAAATAAGGTTGTATTTATCATGCATACACAAAGAACAAAGGTAGCAGGTGCACATACTCATGCAAAGATGTAAACTTGTGGAAAACATTTGGACTTACTTACCAAGCATGAATCTTGGGCAAAAACTTGTTCTTTTTCCTCTTATAGTCTTTCTCATTCATGTTCACCTGTTGACACGTATAACTTAATATAGGGGTATTCTTAAAACTGGATATGATAAAAAGAAAACATACATATTTCTAACATTAAAGGCAAAAAAAAGCCCAACTGAACTTGTAGCCCAAATTAATACATTGAACAGAAAAGTAAAACTCTAGAAGTTATATGGATATCTGAGCAGCATAGCTACTTAAATATCGAATCTACAGCAATATCTATAACACTTGAAGAGTCTAACCAAGGAGAAAAGGGGGAAACAGATATGAATACTACCAAATAAACAACAGGCTTGGCAGTAAGCAACTGGAAGGTATTCAAAATCTCGATATCAGCAGCCTTCCAGTCTCCTAAGCGGACATCTTTCCCATCTTCAAGCCATGCCTTGACCTGCAGACCACGAACCAGAACGGATCGACAGCAGTTACAATGTATTCCATCAAACATGCATATCAAAATCTTAAAAATGATGTTGCTATGGCTTTACAACAAGTAATGACTGGGAATCAAAAAAATTTTATGAGCCAGAAGTTTATAAAATCGTCTATGGCTTTACAAGTAATGACTGGGAATCAAAAAAATGTTATGTGCCAGAAGTTTATAAAATCGTGAAAACATCTACCTACCTTTCAGAGAGGAATGCAACTAAAATACTAGACAGAAATTTTACAAGCATCTGGTAAGTCATATGTGCCAATAAATTTGCAGACAAGCTAAAAGAGTATTTTAAATAACCAGGACCAACCCTGCCACACAGCTCATGCTCTATTTTTAACTGCTTTTCATTGCTCCTCTTCATGCTCTTTTCAAGATCTTCTATTCTTCTGTCCATGAATTCAATATCCTACAGTGCAGTCATGAAAAACAATATTTTAAAAATCTATTCACAAAAGCTATGTAACATCCAGCTTCTAGATAAAAATCAATGGTTTCATTTGTATCTAAGTTAGTAACATACGCAGAGCATCAAACAGACAACTGAAGAAGTGAAATGAACAACATACAGATAATTGCCTTAAGATGTCAAAACCCCTAAAACAAGGCTGAAGAATTTTTGTTTAAGTAAAAAAACAGGGGAGTGGAAGCTAATCATTACAGCATAAAATATTCAATCACCAAATTTTCTGGTGATTAGAAATTTAATTGAGCCAGTTCCCACATATCTTGAAGTCAAATTTCATAATTTCCCAGTTTGGGTAATGAGTCATCACATAAAAGTGTTGCTTTGCTATAAAGGGATAAAATTATCCTAAATCTGGAGAGAAATAGGAGCACATTGGGTTGTTGAATGTCCCAAAAAAAAAAAAGATACCTGATATGTCAAATTAAGTTCTTTTATTCCAAGAAAAAAAATTTGAAACGGCACTACCTACTATCTAGCATCTTAATACCCTTTACCAAAACAAATAAAAGAACAAGAAGAAAAAGAAACATCCGTCACAATGGGACTAGCACTAAGAATCATGATTTTCTTCATATTCGTGCATTTACCAACTTTTG
>JAOXYD010000003.1:18454946-18474405 GCA_028565735.1 Pinacopodium congolense | reverse complement strand
ATAATTATTTAAAATTATAAATTAATTTTTAAAATTTATAAAATTTGTAAAATAATGTATAAATGTATTATATTATATAATTTTTAACTTAATTTTAAATAAAAATTTTTTTTAAAAAATTAAAAAAAAATTTTTTTTTTGGTACCGGTACCGGCCGAAACGGAATGGAACCAAAAACACTGACTTAAACAGATCTTGCGTTCCCATTGCAAGAGCATCCACGTGTTATTCTGGCGGGCGAATGTTAGGCACTGAGTTGCTTGCTGAGTTAAAAAAAGTTCTTAAAATGATTAATAATATGGTGGTATATGGTCCAGTAGATCCAGATTCAGGTCTTGACTGTCTAGATGGTCCCATGCCATGACTACTTCTTCTTTCCCCATTATTCTTCATCTTGACGATCATCATCCTCCCTCCTATTTTACTATTGACCTACTTACTTGGTCATGAAGGAATTCAATTAATCTTATTAACAAGTATGGAGTATGGACCCTCCTCTTTGCACAACATTAAACTCATACTTCTCAGTCGTTCTCTCTCTCTCTCTCTCTCTCCACTTTGTTTTAAACTTGATCAGTTTCTTGTCTCTGTTCTCTTTGCTTGCTCTGTTCTTTCTCTGTTTCGGTTCCATACTCTTTTCTGCGTGATCATCAACGCCCACATTCAAGAAATGGATTCTACTCTATCTAAGCCCATCAAAAGGAACCAACAAACTCTCCCTCCAAAGAGAGGGCAAGTTACGATGAGGATCATCAAGGGACTAATCAAATCAGCATCAAAAGGAACTTTTGGTAAAAAGCAGAGGGAAGATGCAGGCTTCACAACCTCAAGATCCTCAACACCAGCAGTCCCTTCAAGTGGCTACGTCTCGGAGGCTCCATCTGAGTCCTAACACCTCTCAGTTCTACAGAGTTGAAGATATACTATTACGAATTTCATCCTCCTGTAATCTAGGCTGTTTGATTCTGATTGCGTTTTTGGATTTAATTTTTAAATTTTTTAAATAAAAATTTAATACAGAACATTACAAAAATTTTTAAAAAATATTTTAATACAACATAAAAATTTATAAAAATATATAAAATTTAATAAAAATACCACATTTACTAATAAAAATCACAATTAAAAAGCTAAGATTCAGCTGCCTTATTTTTATATTCTTTTATCTGACCTTATTTTTTATAAAAGTTCTGTAATTTTCCTCTTTCTGTCTAGCAACAGAAATGAGATGGTAGAATAATTGGGTCATTTGTCTGTAATTATAGTTATATTGAGCTGATTATAGTTTAAAGGATATTACTTTTGACAAGTTGGAGTTTTGTTAAGCCAAATTTTTATCTGGGCATTCTTCGGTATCCTACTCCTCCATTCCTTGTTTGAGAATTTAGAAAAAAATCTGTTTCAAGAAAGTGAATTTCTAGGTTTTTACTTCCTTCAATAAACGTGTAAGACGACGATTGGAGAGGTAGTGGAGCGCCGGTCAATGTTCGTGATAACTCGCATCTTCTTGAATACAATTATGATCAACCAAAGGATCGTATCAATGCAGTATAATAAAATCTTCCCGAAGTGGTGTTACTGTTTAGATTGGTTTATATTAATAAAATTTTTATTAGCAGAATTTATTTTGGGTAAAAATTTTTTAGAAGAATTTTTTTAAAAAGAAGTTGATTATTTTATTGTTATTTTAAAAAATAATTTTTTTAAAAGAGTTTTATAGAATAGATTGTTTGACAATATAAAAATAAAACGTACTTTTAACTATATTTTATCTTATAATAAAAATTATTTATATATATAAATATTAGTTAAAGAATTGAAGAAACAAAGGCTCGAATTAGGGTTTTAGAGAAAAGAGCTAAAGAAGGAAGAGTCAGGTTTCAGAGGTAGAAGATAGAACTCTCTAGAACTCTCTTGACTTGTTCTGACTCATTTTATATTTCTGGGCTTAGTGGGTTGGACCCAGGTCTTGGACCTGAGACTTTAGGTCATGTCCTTCCAACCCAGTCAGACCAGGGCCTGAGAAGCTGGATCAACTTCTATGCGCGCTAGATCAACCTCCATGCATCTATATTCTCCATCAATATCCAGCTCATCTCTTGGGCCCATCCTGTTTACTGTATTGTTTGTTTTTTAATTCTGTTTAGGTAGTTTCAGTTCAGCTTTTTTGAGCTGAAGAACGACTTCCTTTCTCTTTCCTCGGCCTATATATGAAGGCTCCTGTCACTGATCAAAATGTATGAGAATACAAACTTTTATATGTTTCTTTTATTCTAAATCTCTTTGTATTATGGTATCAGAGTATACCTTTTTTTCCTTTTCTCCTTCTTTAGCATTAATGCTTTGCTCAATCCTGGTGTTCTCACCTTGTTGAGGCTCAGCATTCTCACCATGTCAGGTCCTTCTTACGCCAGTGTGGCTGGCAACCAAAATCAAGCACCATTCCAAATTAGTAGGCCTGAGGATCATCCTGCATCCTCTTTCTACCTGCATCCTAATGAAAACCCGTCTCTCATTTTAGTGTCTTCTCTTTTGACCGGACCCAATTATCACTCATGGTCTAGGTCTATGAGAATGGCCTTATTATCCAAAAACAAAATCAAATTCATCGATGGCAGTATTAATATGCCAAACAAGGAAGATTCTACCTACCTGTATTGGGAAAGGTGCAACACCATGGTGCTATCTTGGTTAATACGCTCTGTCAACGATTCTATTGCCCAAAGTGTCATTTGGTTGGATTTAGCTACTGATGTATGGAAAGATCTCCATGACAGGTTCTCCCAAGCAAATTCTTTTCGTATTTCAGACCTACAGGAAGAAATATATAGTTTCAAACAGAATAGTCTCTCAATCTCTAATTATTACACACATTTAAAAATGCTATGGGATGAGTTCTTTAACTTACGACCAATGCCCAAATGTCAATGCCAACCTCAATGTTCTTATAATGTCATGACTATCATTAAGGCTTATCAAGATAGTGACTGCGTTATTCGTTTTCTAAAGGGTCTGAATGAATGTTATGCCACAGTTAGATCATAAATCATGCTAATAGAACCCTTACCTGATATTAAGAAGGTGTTCTCCATGGTGGCTCAACATGAACGCCAATTGCACTGCTCTGGATTACCTGTTGCTCACTTAACTAATACTGAATCACAAGTTTTCCTTACAAAGTCAAATTCCAGGAAATCTTTCCATCTCAACAAAAGACCTTTGTGTACTTACTGTGGCTACAAAGGACATACTGAAGACAAATGCTACAAAAAGTATGGGTTTCCACCCAATTTTTCCTCCCATAACAACAAACCAACCCTTCATCAACCAAAAGACAACTACAAAGCAAAGTTCAGATCTGTCAATCACATTGAAACACAACCTGAACCTACCTTGGAAACTAGTCGAATCACTCAAGCCATGTACCAGGGAGGAGCCTCAACTAGTTATAGTTTTAATCTAACACAAGAAGAGTACTATCAATTGAAGGACCTGCTTAGCAAAGAAAAGAACCCCACTGCTTACTCAGCTACAACCTCTCAGATTAATACAGTTACCAAAGATAACAGAGGTATGTCCTTACCTGAGAAACCTCTTATATGGTCATCTACCTGGATTCTGGATTCTGGAGCTACTGATCATATTGTATGCAATCTCCAATTCTTCACTAAGTATGCACAGGTCCAAAACCTGACAGTAAGACTCCCCAATGGTCAGCATGCCCCTGTCACGCATATAGGATCAGTACATATATCTTCTCTTGTTCTAACCAATGTTCTTTTTGTTCCCCTATTTTCTTTCAATCTTATTTCAATTAGTCAGCTCACTAATTCTTCCCATTGCAAACTAACCTTTACCCAACACTCATGTGTCATTTAGGAACTCAAAACTTTGAGGATGATTGGTTCTACTAAACACTTTAGTAGACTCTACTACCTCACTTCCCTACCACAAGCTCATTCACTTATATCTCATACCAACTACATTTGGCCCAAAAGATTAGGATATCTTTCTAATGACAGACTTGGATTTTTGTCTAGCATAGATAATTTTATTAAATTTTGGCATGTTCCTCAATGTGATACTTGTCACTTTTCTAAGTAAAAAAGATTACCTTTTCCTCTGAGTACTTCAATTACTTCCTCTTGCTTTGACATTGTGCATGTTGACATTTGGGAACCTTACCATACTTCATTAGTGCATGGCCACCATTTCTTTCTGACCATAGTTGTTGACCACAACCAAATGATCTGGGTATATTTAATGAGACATAAGTCAGAAACCAGAGAATTAATATTTTTTTAATTATATGTGCATGTTGACATTTGGGAACCTTACCATATTTCATCAGTGCATGGCTACCATTTCTTTTTTACTATAGTTGATGACCACAGCCGAATGACCAGGGTATATTTAATGAGAAATAAGTCAGAAACCAGAGAATTAATAAAAAATTTCTTTGATTATGTGGCTCGACAATTTACAAAGCATAAAAAATACATCAAAAGTGATTAAGGCATTGAATTTTCCATGACAGAATTCTTTACCAACAATGGAATTTTACATGAAACTAAATGCATTGAAACACCTCAGCAAAATGGAAGAGTAGAAATGAAACATCAACACATTCTTAATGTGGCAAGAGCCTTGAGATTTCAAGCAAACCTTCCAACCAAGTTTTAGTTCGAATGTGTTTTACATGCAGTCTTTCTTATTAATCGCATACCAACACCTCTGCTATCAAATAAATCACCCTACTTTATTTTATTTGGAACTAATCCCAATCTTTCTTACCTTAGAGTATTTGGCTGTCTATGCTTTGCTTCCATTAAAGAAGCAAATAGAGGCAAGCTAGATCCTAAAGCTCAAAAGGCTATTTTTCTTGGTTTTTCCACAAGGAAGAAGGAATACAAGTTGCTGGATTTAGAGTCATAACAAATTTTCTTATCAAGGGATGTTGTCTTCTATGAAAACACTTTCCCTTTCCAACAGCTACCATCCTCTGGTCCTCCCATACCAAGCCTTGTTCTACTTATAGTGGTGAATTCTCCTTCCTATGAATTCACAGACCCTGCTTTCTCACCTAGTGATCACACTGCCTCCCCTAGATCACTTAGTTCCTTCTCTTATCAACCTCGATGTTCTGTCAGACACATTAAGCCACCTTCCTACCTGAAAGATTATGAGTGTTCCACTCTACCCCACACCTCTCCTCATACTATCTCATCTGTTATATCCTATGACAACCTCTCTTCTCAACACCAACAACTCTCCCTTACATTAGTAACCTTAAAGGAACCTACCAATTATGCTGATGCTCTACAACGTAAAGAATGGAAAGATGCAATGCATGCAGAGTTACAAGCTTTAAATCAGAATGACACTTAAGAACTAACCTTTTTACCAACTGATAAAACAGCGGTTGACTATAAGTGGGTGCAAAGGTACAAGTTTCACCCAAATGGCTCCCTCCACCTTTGTAAGAGCAGATTGGTGGTTAAAGGCTTCGCACAACAAGTTGGGGTAGACTTCACTAAAATTTTTTCCCTGGTGGTTAACCATACAACCATTAGGGTTCTACTAGCCATCATTGCTTCCTACCCATGGCATCTTCACTAGCTTGATATAAACAATGCTTTCCTCTATGGAGACCTCACTGAAGAGGTCTACATAAAGTCACCTCCGGGGCTTGATTTACCTGATTCAAGAATAGTATGTCGGTTAAAGAAAAGCATTAACGGTCTAAAACAGGCCAGTAGGCAATGGCATAAAAAACTTACCTCTGCTCTGACCTCTTTAGATTTTCAGCAATCCTCCTCTGATCACTCTATGTTTATCAAGAGATACGGCAATAGCTTTATTATTCTCCTCATATATGTGGACGATGTATTATTAGCCAGCAAAGACCTCAAAATTATTAACAATACAAAAGATTTTTTGGATCATACCTTCTAAATTAAAGTCATCGGGAAAGCAAAGTACTTTCTTGACTTAGAACTAGCTAGATCTTCCACCAGCATCAACCTCTTCCAACACAAGTACAATCTCGACCTTCTGGCTAAAGCTGGTTTCTCATAGTGCAAACCCTTGGCCACACCTATGACTCCCAACACTCGTCTCTTGGCCACTGGAGAACCTTACTCTTATGTTATTGGGTATCGACGCCTTATTGGGAAGCTCCTCTACCTCACTCTCACAAGGCACGATATAAGCTTCGCTAGCCAACAACTATCCTAGTTTCTGGACAAACCTACCATCAATCATGTTTAAGCAGCTTACCGAGTTTTGAAACTATCTCAAACAATCCCTTGGTCAATGGATTCTTTTTCAGCAAGACTCCACTATGCAGCTACGAGCCTTCTTTGATTTTGACTAGGCCACATACCCAAACACCTGTAAGTCAGTTACGACTTTCTGCATTTTTCTGGGCTCCTTCCTCATTTCCTAGAAGTCGAAAAAGCAACCAACCATCTCCCGAAGTTCTTCAAAAGCTGAATATCGTGCCCTCGTGATTACCTCTTATGAGCTTTAATGGCTGCTTTATCTTCTTCAAGACTTCGGCTTTCTGCACCCTCAGGCCGCATATCGCTATTGCAATAACCAATCTGCCATCCACCTTGCCAATAACTCAATTTTTCAAGAAAGAACTAAGCATATCAAAATCGATTGTCATTTCTTTCATGAAAAACTTTAATTCGGAGTTATCCATCTTCTTCTAGTTTCCTCTCACTCTCAATTGGCGGACATTTTCACTGAGACCCTACCGAAGCCTCCTTTTAAGACTCTACTGTCTAAGCTGGGAATCCATGATGTCTTTTCCAACTTAAGGGGTGGTGAAGAAACAAAGACTCAAAATTAGGGTTTTAAAGAAAGAAGACAAACAAGAAGGAGACGAGTTTTAGTGAAAAAAGAAGGGGTCAGACAGAAAGAACTCTCGAGAACTCTCAAATCCTTAATATTCCTTTTATACCTCTGGGCTTAACGGGTTGGACCCGGGTCTTGGACCTGGGCCTTGGGCTCTTGTCCTTCCAGCCTAGCCAGGCTTGGCCATGACAGCTGGATTAATCTCTGGATTAGCTTCTATGTGCCCATCTTCTTCTTCATCATCTAGCCCTTCTCTTGAGCCCATCCTATCTATTGCCTTGTTTGTTTTAATTCAGTTTTCAATTCAGTTTGAGGTTATTTTAGTTCAGTTTTTTTGTTAAGCTGTAGAACGACTCCCTTTCTCTTTCCTCAACCTATATATGTTGACTATTATCATTGATTAAAATTGATAGATTACAAATTATGTTTTTCATATTCTAAATTTTGTAATAGAATAGACCATAGACATGCTACTCCACAAGTACCTAGAGTTGGAAAAGAACCGAGAAGGACTTGAAATCATAAATCTGTCGAATTCAATAGGGACTATTTACAATGATCAAATGTAATGATACTTTGTTTGATTAATAAGAGCCAAGCAATTTGCAAGTTTTGAATAATATGAAAATGACACAATTTCAAATTGATGCGAGTTTCCATAATCATGGCGCCAGTTTGGTAAAAGAGAACTCTGCAGACATAACAATTTGGAGGAGAATATTTCTAATCTAAGCGAAACACCAAGCTTCATTTAAACATGTTATAGATACAAGGAGTTTGATTTTAAAACTAAGTTATGTGAACTTTTGCATGCATCACGATATGCTCAGTTAACTTACAAAGTTGAATGTGGGGAAAGAACCTTTTTTTTTTTAATTTGAAAGTAATGTAGGGAGAGAATTTTTGCGAAAAGTAACATAAGGAGACAATTAATGCAGAAAGTTTCTCATTTTTATGTAATTTTTTACTACAAATTTCTATGTAATTTTTACTACAAATTTCTATGATTGTCAATAAAGACAACTAAGGGCAAGGGGGCCTTGAAGGTTTTAGGGGAAGTCTTGAAGCCTACTGATGGCAGGTCTATCCAAATCTGCTTTACCATTGCTTCAACTCTATGACGGTAAAGAAGCCACCAAAAAGCAAACAAAATAGAGTACTCGATGCTTTTCTTATACTTTGAGTTTGCACGAAACTCTTGCGATTAGATAAGTCATTGATTCTCAATCAAGAATCATAGCTTTGGAAAGAAAAGAGTTGTTCTTTCACTACCATCATTAGCATTATTAGCGATGCCACTAAAATCATATATTTTTTCGGAAACAAAATAGTTTCCCTCGAAGTTGGATTTCAAGGTTACATAAGAAAGAAAAATAATGTTTGTAGCTTCATTAGAATCATTTAACCATGGAAACTCATTTTCCTGTGTGAGCTTAATGGACTTGGGTAAGCCATCCACTTTAGGGAAGATGTTGATGGATGAGGAGAGAAGAATCAGGGGCTATTTAATTGAACTTTTGGTTGTGGTTGTTGTATTTTTGTATTGAGTTTTGTGTATTTTTTATAGATTTTCGTGTTGTCTGTCTTGATTTCTGTGTTGTATTAGCGTGTTTTTTATTTTTGTAATGTTATTTATTGATATTTGTGTTTAGAAAATACAAAAACCAAATTCGAATCAAACGAGCCCTTAGAGAATAATACTGGCGATTGTGAAGAAGAAAAGCATACAGGAGGGAGGGGAGTAAAAATTATACGTGGGCATCACATCACTTGCAGAACTGGTTATAGTGGACCCATAATTGAAATTTTTAACAGGATAATTAACAAAGTTTGTAACAACAAAGGTTAGTTTTAAATATCTTACAAATTTTAGGGTTCTTTTAAAATGTTTTTGAAATATTAAGGTTTCTTTTAAACGTTTCAAATTTTTAGGGTTTGACCTAAACTAAATTGAAAACCTTAAGGTCTGTTTTGGCTTTTTTGCCTAATAAGAATTAGTTAAGGTTTCAAGATCTAACGGGATAATCAAATCCAACAAAATTTAAATTTGAAATAAATTTATGGTTGCTTAACGAATGCAAGATAAAACCTACGGGATAGTAGTATCATTTTCTTCTCAATTATAGTATATTTATTTAGTTACATAAACAAATTAGATTAAAAGGTGTAAGTATAAAAAAGCTCAAACCTAATGCATTAGATTTGAAAACTTTCATAAAGAACTAAAGTTTGGTCATTCATCAATTTAATTATGCTATCTAATTAATTATTCTAATAATTAAAAGTTAATGATCATAGATCTTTTAATTCTTTATTGAATTTAGCTTAAGTGGCTAATTTAAGAAAGATGAAATAAGCACTTAATTAAATAAAAATTCATTCAAACATGTAAGAACATGGAGAGCATGATTCAACCAATCTCCTACCTTAAGCTTAGTTAAAGCAAACTTACCCACTATATTCATTAATAACCACAAAACGTAAATAGAAAGTTCATTCCTATTAATGGAATACAAAAGTTGATTACAAGAAAGATAAGAAAGAATAAAGAAATTATACAACCCAAACATGAAATTTGAAGTTGTAATCCTTACTCTTTCAATTCCACTTGAATATATGATAGAATCACTCAATCTCACTTTGTCAATGTCTAAAAAGAACTTAAGAGAAAAAATAAAGTGAAAAAGAATGAAAATAGAATAAAATGTGAGCATCTCCTTTATGTGTGGCGGCCATTAGGCTTAAAAACCCTCAACAGAGGTAGTTTGTCAATTAATCCTTAAAAATAACCTTTAGATCATGTAATTATAAAAGTAAAATGATACTTGAAACCCACTAAAACGAAATCATTATTATGAATTGTTATTCTTCTATCTTTTTTTAAAAGCAAAACAATAGGGTAAAATAACATCATTGAGACACACTGTTTATCATTTGCTTAAAATGCGAAATCAACCTTTTATACGCCTAACCCCTCGAATCTAATATATACTTGAAACTTCACGAAAGTAACTTACAAATAAGAAAATTTACACTTAAACGTGAGTAAAAACATCTAAAAACTCAATATAAAACTTATATAATTTACCTACATTAGATTCGTCATATGGCAAGGGTCTAAGGTGGTCCTGGTGGCCTATCATCTGTGAAGGGGCATCCCTTTGATCTTACCTTCTTCATTAGTGGTTGCTAAGTTGTTTTATTACTTTGGTACAAAAGGGTACATGAAAAAGAGGAGCTTTTGGATAGGTTATGTTTTTGGTGTAATTTTAACGCTATTTCTTTCCTACAATATAAGGATGGCTGCTATTGGCCCCTTAGCACATGCATTGCATATGTTAGATAAAATAATGTTTGAATTTGGTAATATTTTTGTAAGTGGTATCTTTTTTTTAATTGTGTAAAATTTTGAATATATATATTTTTACATATGTACTTTCCCTTTATGTGATTAAATGTTTTGTAAGGCATAAATTTAGGGGGAGTACACCTTTTAGCATATTTCAATTGTCTTTATATGGTTTTAGAATAAATTTGGTGATTTTAGAAGTTTTATATAAGCAAAATCATTTGAATCATATTTGTGCTTATATTTTGCATTTTCAAGGCATTATGCATGTAGCATGTATTTTTTATACAAAACATGCAATGTATGTATTTTTGTATGTTTTTCATTCATAACATGCATAATGTGAGTAAATTTGTAATATTGATACATAATAAGTGAATATGTGCTCTAGATGGCAAAATATGCTTAATATGAGCACATATGTACTTTTTGAAACATATAAATGGATATTATATGTTTTCAATATAAAATATTTATTCTTCATGCATAATATGGTAAACATGCGTTTTTTATGCAAAATATGCAAGATTTGTGATTTGAATATATAATAGGCATCGTAAGAACAAATATATCTTTTTAATGTATAATATACATAGCTTTGAAAAATGTATGATTTTTATGCAAAAGTTGTATAATATATATTTTAGAAACATAAAGAAGCAAAATAGGTGTTTTTATTTATAATATGCATAATAGAGGTAAATATGTATTTTAAAGTATAAAAGATGCATAAGTTGTGTTTGTGATGCAATTTGTGTTTTTAAGTCCCTTTTTATATTTATTGTCTCATAATGCATAAATGCATACATTTAGGGCAGGGGTATAATTTGTTTTAACGCATGGATTAAAGGGGAGTGAGATTTAGAAAGATAGATTAGTTTGGAAAGATTTTTATGTGGATATGAGAGATTTGGGAATTGATTTATAAAAGGTTTTTCAAAATCATAATGTGGTTTAATGTTTGACAAATTTATAATCTCTCTTATAACAAGTTTTTTAATGTAAATTTTTTAATAACAAGTGTTTTAATTAACAATTGGTATTAAAGTTGATTTTTGGTATCAACTTGATTAATATTTGGTATCTTTTCAACTTTTTTTTGGTGTTGTAAAAAAAAAAGAGGAGAATGATTATTTTGGTGTTGTCAAAAAAAAAAAAAGAGGACAATTTTTCCTTACAGTTAGTATGTTTTATTTTCAAATCTTTCATAACAATTGGCATATTTTTGATGATGTAAAAAAAGGAGATGGTCTTAGCTAATATTAAAGAGGAAAATGAGTTTCAGGTAAAAAGGAAGAAAGTGATATCTTTTCATGATGCATGAGTATTATAGATGAAATGTTTTACATATGTGCATTTTGTATTTTATGTGACCTTAATATCACATTTTTTGTCATCATTAAAAAGGAAGAGATTGTTAAATCAAACGAGAGTCCAATCATTAATTTTGATAATAACAAAATATAATAATTATTAATGCTTTAGTTTTATTATGTTACAAAGATAGAAAATGAAAATTGTGTAAGAGGTTATGGTGCAGCCTAAGAATGAAGTTAATTTATGAAGAAAATAGTGATGGCACGAAGCAAGCATTGATGAGGAAATCAAGAGTGGAGATAAAGATCACGAACAAAACAAGGTTGAATAGTTTTTTTTTTTGTTGTGTTCTTGGTTTGTAAGTTTACCTTGATTTTTATCAATGCTTGAAGTGTCCACTTTTGCATGAATATTTGTATAATGATTTGCATTTAGAAGCTTGGTCAAGGTTTTTAGTCTAATTAAATTTGTTTAATGTTTTTGCATATTAATATTTGGTTTAGAGTTTAGTATTGGCATGAGTTTCATAATCAAGAGAAAATTGTGTGAATTATTTTAAAGAAATTCTCTTGATAAAAATCTTTTAAAAAATTGTTTGAGTATGTTTGAATATAGTTAAGTTAATCTTTAAGTGAAAATTAGTTTTTGAGATGTTTGAGAAAGTTTTTAAAATTTTTTTTAAATGAAGTTGAAAGAATGTTTAAAATGAAAAATTTCACCAACCAAGACATATTTTATACTTGAAGTTAATTGAAATTTCTTAGTGTTTAAAATGAAAAAGTTTTAACACTTGTACAAATTAGCTTTGGAGTGAAAAGAATATTTTTGAATTGGTTGAGAAAGTTTTGTATACTTTCGGAAAGGTTTGAAAGTGGTTGGTATGAAAAAATTCCGTAACCAAAGCAAGTTTAGTGCTTGACTCAATTGAAATATTTTGCCAATTGAAATAGTCTTAGAAATGGATTTGAAACTTATGTGAAATATTTTCGAAGCAAAAGAAAAGGTTTTAGTATGTGTACAAATGGTTTAGGAATAATTTTGAAAAGAAAAGTTTGAAAAGTGTTAAAGTTATAAAAAATCAAGACTTATTTTATTTTTGAGCTTAATTATGATATCCTAGTATTTAGAATTCTTAAAGACTGATTTAAAAATTGTGTGAAGTGTTCTTGGAGTGAAATGAAGTTTTTGGTATATTTATGAAAGGTTATAATTAGTTTAAAGATTGAAAGTTTTGTAAAACATGTTAAATTTGTCACAAATCAATGTATAAATTGTTTTAAAACTTAATTATGATGTTTTATTATTCAAAATTACTTTAGTAAATATTTGAAATAAGTTAAAATATATTTTAATCAATTTAGAATTGATTTGAGTTAGTTTTGGATGGATTTTGTGTGCTACAAAATTCTGAAACATTTTTACAGATGTATCAATTGACCTATAGGGTATATAAGTTGACTAGTTGTTGAATTTTTTGTATAGGTTGACCAATGATGCATTTGTTATGAGATAGGTTGACCATATGGGTATTACAGTCGGCTAATGTCAATGTTTTTACCTTATAGATCGACCAATGTACTTAGGTTGGTTAACTAGTGATCTATCAACCGAACCTAGAGCATTTGTCGAACAGATAAATAATTGCTAGTTCTGTAATGGTTTTTTATTGCGTGTAATGGATCTTTTAAGCTTTCAACGACTAGGAGAGATTATGAGGCTTATAACCGGATGCTTTACAGGGCTTAGAACAATCTTGATTCATTATTAATGTTTGTGAGAGCATTGAAAGTGATTTGTGTTGGTTTTAGTCATTGAATAAGTATAAAAGAAAAGATTGGTTTTGTATGCTCATTGTCGCATTCTTTAAGGTTTTGGTTTTGATCAAACTTTACGCTGGAAAGTTTATGTGAATTGAGAGCTTGATTTTGGGACTTGTTGTTAGGTTTATAATTGTTAAAATTAAATTTCGGTGAAAGGTTTTTTTTACCCTTCATAAAGAAAGATTGTGTACAGAGTTCCTCATCACCTATTTGAAAAAAGAAATTTGTAAGTTGCTTTTTACTCTTTTTGTGAAAAGAAAAAGTTGTTGAGTTGCTCTTCACCCCCTTTATGGAAAGAAGAGATTGTAAGAGTTCCTTTTCACCTTAAAAAAGTTTTGAATTAGTAAAAAATCCACTAAAGTTATTAGGAGTAAATATAGACTAAAGTTGGTTAGATGAATCGCTATAAAAATCGTGATGTATCCTTCTTTTTCTTTAATATTTAATTTTTTGTGTATTGTGATTGCTTTAAAATTATCTTAATTTGGATTATTGTGTTATATTGGCATATTATTTGCATTTAAGTTAAATTTCAATTTAGAGATTATATATAGTTGAAGAATTAATTTAGGTATTTTAAGTTCTTAATTTATAGAAACTTTTTTTAAAACACTCAATACCCCTTCTCCCCCTCTTGAGTGGCATATAACTTATAAAAAGATTTAAACAAACGTATAAATGCTTGTTAGAGAATAAATTCGTTGACTTGATCAACATGAAAATTCAATGTGAAACATTGATATATTTATGAAATACTCATTTTGTGTGATTGTATAAATGATTATTTGGCTTAAATCTCCAATATATCTAATATAAAATTATTATATTTTGATATTTCTCAAGATCCATCATAGTTAAGAGTAAAATGATTGTTATTCATTGAAGACACACACTATCTAAAGATAATTAAATGATCAATATTGAATTAATCACTTTTAAATAACTAGGGATAAATTTTTATTGTTCTCTATTAGTATTAATTTGAGATTTTTTAACTAAAGTGAAATTACATTTTAAACTTATTTTTTAAATATCATTAAAGGAATCAATTCTTAATATTGGATAAGTAATATAACTGAATCAAATAAAATAGATATTAATTATATAATTTATATCTAATCATAACATTATGTTAAAAACTTTGAATTATATGGAAAAATGATACATGGAAAAATTAGTCAATTTCACTTTAAATTCATAATATTTTTATGATCATGATGTATTATTAGACATGAATTTTGATTTATAAATACAAATTATTCAATTAAATAAATTAAAATTATTGAATAAAATTTTAAATTTTAAATTATATTCATTGTTAATACATTTAAGAATTTAATGAATCACACATAACAAATAGTTAAATAGAAAAAATTTAATTAAATTTAATTGTAAAATTTGAGAAATTTTAAACTTAAATATAAAATATTTAATAAATAAGAATTAATATTAGATATTAAATCATATTGAATCTTAATTAGTATTAATTATGATTATAATTGAAATTATAATCATAATTAAATTAAATAGTTTGACTACATAAATCATTAATGATCAGTGTCATCTCACATATAAGACAAAGAAATATTTGGATGTTTTAGTCAAATATCCCTTGTTTTATACATGACCATAAGTAGAAAACCACATAAGTTTCTCCTAAATTAAATTACTATAAGTTTCAAACGCTATTATAAATTGACATAAACTACAAGAGCTAACATTATTGGCTTACTTCTTTACGTATCATTTGTAGAGTTCTTTTCACTTATTAATATGGATATTATTATAAGCTAACTGCATATTTGTGCGACTACAATAGTTGTTATTTACATATTTAAAAAAATCGATTTACAAAAGAATTGAAAGAATAAAAATCAGATTTCATAATAAATTATTTTTTGTATTTTATATTTTATTATATTTATAAATTAATCATATTATAAAATTTAAATGATTTTGACATTAGAAAAATCATAAACATTATTTTATTCTTCTGTTGCATATGATGTTTCCCGTTTCCGTAAAATATTAATACGATCAGTGTGGACGTACGATACAGTTTTTATTTATATTTTTAAATTATAAAATTAATGATAAAAATAAACAAATAAACAAAAATTAAAAATTAAAAAATAAACAAAAATAAACAAAAAAAAAAAAAAAACAAGTCAAAACAAACGGTGCCTTAGTTGTACCTTAGCTGTAAAGTTGTTATCTACGCAAAAGATCTAGCTAGTAGGACCTTATCCAGTTATTTGGGTTTTACTGGCGGGACTTACTGAAGATTGTCATTTACCGATTGGTTAACCCTTTTGAGCCACTGTCGTTTGCCTGGAATTTTGATGGCCAGGGATTCTTGTTTAGCTTTAGTTCATGATGAAGATTAAGATGACTTGCATAGATGACCGGGGATTCTTGTTATCTTCTGAGGTTTGGTAGTCTAGTCAACAGGTTCAATTCTCGCTTCAGCTACTCTCTGTCCCTTGTCTTGCAAAGCCCCACTGCTTGGAAAGGACTTGTCCTTGGCATTGGCATGCAGCCAAGCTTCGTGAAGTTGTAAAACATACTCCAAATGCCACAGAATCTCCCCCATTTTTGGTCGATTCTTTCCCTCCTCCGCAAGACATTTTTCCGCAATCTCTCCATACTTTTTCATTGATTCAGGGCAGTAATTGCCCCTGAGGTGAGGGTCAATGATGGTCTCAAGTGACTTCTGCCTTTGCCACTTCATTGCCCACTCTGCGAGGTTAATCTGATCCTTCGGCAAACTAGGATTTATGACAGCTCGAGCGCAGACTACTTCAAACAACACCACACCGAAAGAGTAAACATCTGACTTCTCGGTCAACTGTTGTCGCCTGAAGTACTCGGGATCAAGGTATCCAAAGCTCCCCTTCACTGCTGTACTAACATGGGTGTGCTCATAAGCAGGACCTGTTTTCGACAACCCAAAATCTGCCATCTTTGCCACTAAATTCTCATCAAGAAGTATGTTAGTTGTCTTAACATCCCTATGAATTATTCCGCTCTCAGCTCCTGAATGAAGGTAATGGAGTCCCCTTGCAGCACCAATGCATGCTTCTAGCCTTTGCTTCCAAGTCAGGGGAGGGAGATCACTTCCAAAAAGATGACTTCTGAGAGTGCCATTCGCCATATACTCGTAAACCAAGATCATTTCACTCTGTTCTTCACAGAATCCAATCAAAGAGACCAGATGCCTGTGTCTCAGCTTTGAGAGCGTATCAATCTCCGTTTGGAATTCAGCAAGGCCTTGCTCAGACTGGGGATTTGAGCGTTTAATGGCCGCAAGTGTGCCATCTCCAATCTCTCCTTTGTATACTTTGCCAAAGCCTCCGACTCCAATCACCAATGCTTCATTGAAGTTACTTGTTGCAGAACGAATCTCTGCCAAGGTAAACCACTTGCCAGCTCTGGTGGATGCTACACATCCACTTAGATATTTGGTTCCTCCCTTAATATTGGAAACACTACTTACGGTGGAACCTTGTCGGAACACAGACCGCCATCCGGGAGAGGTGTTTTTTGTCTTACTCGATTCTTTTCTCTGGTTCTTGTAGAAGCAAAAGATGAAAGTAAATATAGCCGCAAGAATTAG
The DNA here is from genome assembly GCA_028565735.1 of Pinacopodium congolense. Lineage (NCBI taxonomy): Eukaryota > Viridiplantae > Streptophyta > Magnoliopsida > Malpighiales > Erythroxylaceae > Pinacopodium > Pinacopodium congolense. The sequence goes on along the minus strand of JAOXYD010000003.1, from coordinate 18,457,439 downwards.
AACAGAGGCCACAGCTACACCAATTCCCACCCAGAGGATCCAAGACTTCGATTTTCTTGCAGAATTTCCACTTGACTCGATTCTGCCTGTGTAAGCAAGATTTCCATTTTTACCCAGCTTGAATATCTCCAGCCCGTTTATGAGAGCATCAGTTCCTGAAGCACCAGCTGCAGTGTCAGGACCTAATTGAATCCAGAGTGTGTTGATTCTAGTGGAGACTGAATCACAATAGTCCTGATGATAAGCCTTGTTCTTCCCTCCTGCTTGCAAGAAAACATCAAAATTATCGGCAGCAGTCCTGTTGTTTATGTAGATCCTGAAAATTCGCTGATTTGCTTTTTCATTGATCAACTCACAAAAATGCAACCGGATCAAATAATCAAAGCCAGGATCAACCTCAAATTTCCATGACATGTTAATCCTTTTCTCCGACACTTGGGTATTAGACATTGTTCTAGCTGTTTCATACACAGTAAGAGGAGCAACCAAGGAATCATTACTAGAGGAATATGTGATGTTGGAAGTGTTACTGATCTCAAAACCAGCGTTTGCTGTGATCATGTAGCCAGAATCCATTGCCCATGTCCTCCAAAGCCCTGAATCACCACTGGGTTTAATCTCTTTACCACCAACATTCAACCTATACATGGATTCAATACCCCGACCTTTCAAATCTATATTAGCAGCATTTCCACCTACCTTACTCACGGAATCTGGAAAAAGCCCGTCATCCACAGGGACAATCTCTAGGGCATTTATGAAACCAAAGGACCCTTTAGACGGAATGAACTCAATCAGGAGTGCATCTGAATCGAGTGCTAGAATGAACTCCTTGAGCAAGTAGGATGAACTAGAATTGTCATTGGAATTCTGCAGGTGTAAACTCTTACGTGAAATCTCACCTACAACATTCAACTCTGACACCAGCTTAAGATCATTAGCGACCACACTAAATGAGGATTTATTAACATCATGGTTCTCAAAAGGAAACGGAAAAAAGTGGAGTCTAACAAAGTAATGTCCTTGCATCCCTTCAAATGAGTAATTCATTTCACCGGTGAAAACCCTGGCGGTGCTGTAGAGCGGTCCATATGTTGGACCCCCGATTTCCGTGGTTCCAGGAGAACTGAGAGTGCCATTGTTGTCAGAGAACATGTCACCAATCCACTTCCTACCATCCACATTTACAGTGGTATTGGCACCACAGTTTATTAGGAAGGACCTTGGCTGAGCTTCTCCAATGCTTAAACGTTCTAGTATTATGACCAGAAATATGAAAAACCAAATCCCTCTTCTCTGGACCATCTTCACAGAAGCTTGACCAGATTAACGATATGTTCTGAATTTCCAATAAAATTTACATGGAAATCCTATCTCTAAAAAATGTATAAGTAAGCCCCTTTACACCTCATGTACCAAATGCAGAATCATACAGCCTCAACAAGACGATTACTTCGTTCAAGTGTCTGTTGCAAACATCCAGTCAACTTCACAATGCTCACCCATGGAGTTCTATTCTGTGTCAGACGCATCTAAGCAAACATCAAGAATTCTTACAAAGACACAACAGAAGATTTTTCTACCTGCAATGAACGCATCCCAGTTAAGCTCCGGATCTGAACCGACAAGAAGTATACCAAAAAGAGGTAAAATATAGTAAACAAAAGGAAGAGAAACTGAACCGAAAAAGCAAAGGGGAAAAAGAAAGTGACAAGCTTTAGCTCACCAGGAAGGAGGCTGAGTCCCAGAGAAGCCACTGGGCAAAGACGAAAGTGAGGGGGGGCTAATGCGAACAAGAAACTAGAAGAATTTGTTGGCAACAGCTTGGAATACTTTGCTGGTTCTGTACCCTAGCAAAAAGGACAAGCATCTGACATAATTGAGTTTGCACTTTGGAACAGTTGGGTGACTTGTAACAGGTTTTTTCATTTCAAAAACAAAATAAATAAACAAAACCCAACAATCGTTTACTACTGTTTAATAGATGTTACAAACAGACAGGGATGGGCTAACCAGAGGATGGAATGGAACTCCATTATTAGTAAGTTGGGTCACATGCACTTGTCTGGAAGATGATAACCCAGCGTTTAGAATTACAGAACTAACCCGCCGGCTTCTTAAAAAAGCTGTGAATCGTTTCCCCCTCTTCCGTACCAATGGTACTCCACGAACATGAACAAACACTCAAAAAACTTTTTAACATCCTCCCACTAAACATGCTTGCATGTCTCTCTGCTCAGTTACAAATCCTGGTCTTTGTATCGTTCACGCAACCTTTTAATAAAAATCACCCCGTTTTGATCTGATTGTCATATGGCTTGTTGGTATACACTGAAATATTGAAATTCTCCTCGATGGGTACGGTTGTTTCTGTCGTTCACCTCAAATTTTTAAGATAAAAAAAATATAAGTTGCCTTTAATATTTTTTTTTAAATTTAAATTATTATTAAAAGGTATTATTTTATTTCTTAATTTTATAAAATAGTTTATTT
>JAOXYD010000003.1:18441139-18454846 GCA_028565735.1 Pinacopodium congolense | reverse complement strand
AACTGATTCCTAATATTCAGCATCTATACATGGTAAGTCAATCTGTACAGCTAATAGAATCCTAAATTATGGAAATTTTTAAACTTGTATACGGTGACAAGCCTTAGCTCCAGAAGGATTGTATATAGATTTTTTAGTGAGTTTTTGACTGTCCATAGTTCCATAAATGTCTCCTTACGAGGTTTTGAGTTATATGGGTGGATTAATCCATGTTTAGAATCTAATAATTGTGCATCAACAATAGGGTGGTTTACAGTTTGCTTGTTGCTTAAGGAAGAAAGTCCTATTATGACATGTTCAATTTAACTTGAATTATCATGACACAACGATCTTTTGCTGTAGTCAATATCTTTTCGTTAACTTTAGATATTTATATTGGTCTTACTATTTTCGTCACTAATTTATTAAAGCCCTAGCTTGAAGTTTTTAGAGCGCTAAAATTCCAAATGGCGATAATAATTGAAATTCTAATAAGCATTGCCATTTTTTTTTTTAAGGAGGGAAAAGGAGAGTTATAAGTAAGAGCAATCTATCACGAAGAAATCAATATCACACAAATCTTTGGGTTGATTTTCGGTTGGGTTTGGTTGTGACCTTTATCAATGTGGTATGTTTCTAATTTTTATTTTTCTAGGACCTTCTCACAAAGTTGCATTTTATTTTTATGGCAACCAACTAGAAAGTATCTAAGAGGGATTTTTCACGTAATATTCATAATATTGCGATACCGTATCAATAGTGAATTTGGTTCTAGTATAGTACTTTTCCATTACCAGTTAATACCGAATATTATACTAGATAATTTTTAAAAATTATAAAATAGTCCCTAAACTTTATAAAATCTATAAAATAGTCCATCAATAAGTTATGTTGTATAAAATTTAAATTTATTTCAACTGTGTCTCAAAAATAATATAATAACAATTATTTTTATTTTTATTAATATTAAAATTTAAACGTTTCTTAAATGTATAACAATCTAAATTAATATAAAAAATTATTCAATCCATATACGATACAAATATAATTATATTAAAGCATTATAAAATAAGAATAATATATAAAATCATAATTAATTGTATTAAAACATCATAAAATAAGAATAATACATAAAACTATAAATTTTACAACAAGGATAATCCTGTAGAGGAATTCCATACAGCAAAACTGAACCCTTAAACAAAAATATTTACAATTCGAAATTTTATATTTATATAGCATATATAAAATTTAACGCATATATCAAATAAAAGTGGGGAAAAAAGAGAGAAATACCCAAAAAGCTTGAATCCTCATTTTTTGGTTATATTCACTCAAATTGTATTAAAGAGAAAAACTTCAATTTTCATTTGGTATAAAGTTATTATTATTAAAAAAAAGTCTCATCATCATCATCATTCAACCTTAATATACTAAATAGCATATTAATACTCTTCCAACTAAGATTATCTTCTAAATCACTCCTATTTAAAAGACTTGGTTCTTCAGAAACTCAATATACTAAAATATTAATACGATTTTAGTAAAATGGATCGATAAAATTGTTTGTTTTACTAAAAATCCTAGCAAATAAATAAAATTAAATTATTAAGGAAATTATATTGAATTTAATAATGATAATAACATTATAACATACCTTTTTCAAAGTTTCAAATTGATTTTAATAAGGATCAAATCATTGAATCTCTTCTAATATGTTCCTCTTCTTAGAATAGATGAATTTTAATATGCTTCAATTCCTTTCACAACTGTTAGTACTCACATATTGACTCAAAATTCAAATTACAATCCTTTTACAATTTTAGAACACGATTTCTAAATTGATCCCACCAAATAGCTGTAAAACAACAAAAAAATCTTATAAATAAAATAGAGCAATGATTAATTTTAAATAAGTAACAAAAGTAAATAAATGTATACCTAGATTGAGTTTATTTCTTTTTTTTTGTTATTATAGGCAACTCAAAATCACCATAAACATCCTTATATGATTTTATTTATGAGTTAAAAAAGTCTTACATCATCTTATGTCCAACAATTATGGTGATAGTTAATAGCATCCCCTTATTAACTTCAATTCTCTTGTTGAAATTAGGTCTTAAATAAACATTCTATCTCTTATTAATGACATGAAGGAAATGAGTGTAAAAAGAAGATCTATTCTTCGAATTATCCTTTATTGCTTCTCCCTCCCTCTCTATGACATCATCAAGATATCCCATTGTAGCCTTTTCATCGGTATCTATTAGACGAAATACTCTCTTTAAAGGCTCACATGTTAATAATAGTTATAAGCTATGAAATGGTAGTTGTCAATGATAACTATAAGATATGATATGGCAACTGTCTAGATTCTAAAGCTGTAATATTTCTCCAGATTCTATAGTAATAATATCTTTTATAACTAAATACAATCTTTATATTAAAATATCCTACAGTAATTGGGAGATATTATTTTGTTATACTTATAATTGAGAGACATGTATTATTTTGTTGTACTTGTAACTGAGAGATATGGTCAGCTGTATATATCCTATATTGAAGGTAGAACCCATTGTTTTAAACACTTAACACTTTATACAAAATTATGATTTATGTTCTTTCTTTAGTTTTGATATGTTATCAGAGCCTCTCTCTTTTTTATATGTTATTAGAGTCTTTCTTTGTTTATTATGAATCAATTTTTTTGTAAGTCTCATCTTTTGGTTAGTTTTTAGAAAGGGGTGATTGCTTCTTGATTCAAATTTGTGGGTTATTTTTTTGGCATGCTCTTTTAGGAGCTCATTCATGGGTAAGGCAAAGATAGCTTGTCAAATTTTCAAGTAAGAATTATTTTGCTTAAGAATTTAAATTTGGGATTTATGTTCAAGGGAAGGAATTAAAGGAACACATTTATGGTACTAAAGCTATGCTCACTGATCCAATTAAGGCTAAAGATGTTAAAATCAATAGTTGGTTAGTGTAGACTATGGAACCTACTATGTTATCAATCCAGGACCTTATAAGACATCCAAAACTATATGAGATTATCTGAAGAAAATTTATGATAAAAAAATCTAGGATAGGTATTTTCAGGTAAAGTATGATATTTCAAATTATACTCAAGGGAATTTGTCCATTCAAGAGTATTGCACTGCTTTTATCACACTACGGACTAAATATATAAAAATTATGTATGCCAACCTCTTGAGAAGATGTTCAGACTTTTCATCAAATTAGTTAGATGGATCAATTTTTAATGAAAATTTGACCTAAGTTTGAATTTATGCATTCCAATTTATTCCCACTAAGTCCTTCTCTATCCTTGGATATCTATTTGAATAAACTTCTTAAAGAGGAGCAACATCAACTAACCCAGGCTACTTTGGAACAACAAAGGGATTCCTCTAATGTTCTTATCATTGCTTATATTACTCAAGGAAAACATCAAACTCGCGATATATCCAGTATACAATGTTATGATTACAAAACTTTTAGCCATATTACTAATCAATGTTTCCAAAAATTCTGTAAATATTGCAAGATTAAGGGACATACTATTTTAGAATGTTAAAAACATATTCAAAATCGCAATCCTTGTGTCCCATCTCTTACTTAAAGATAATGTTTAACATATGATTATTTTAGCTCTTCCTACCCTTGTTATTATTGGAAAAAAAATATCCTTCTATAAAATTTGGCTTTTGGCTCTGTAGTTTTGAACCACATAACCTCTTCTTTTGATAATCTTATTAATATCAAAAAATATGATGGAAACTTGTAAATTGAGATTGCTAATAAGGATCATATTCCCATCACTGCTAATGGTTATATTCCTTCCTCTTCATCCATGAAAAATATGTTTATTTCTTCGAATCTATTTGATAATCTATTTTCTATTGGAAAAAATATTGAAAAATTTTCAAAATTATTTTTTCTCCTTGTAGTTGTATTGCGTAGGAGCTAGTACCAGGGAAGACAGTAGCAGAGAGACTTAAATGAGACAAACTCTTTTCTCTTCATCTTAACATATGAGCCAAGCCTATGAGTGTAGTTTCTTTATTTTGTAATTTTATTTAAAATGACTACAAATCATGGCATGTTAAGTTAGGCCATCCAAATAATAAAACCCTTTTATTCATGTCAAAATCTAGAGTTTTAGGAAATAAAATTCCTTTTTCTTATAAATATGTTACCTTTGATTATTCTAGTTGCAAAGCGAGAAAAAAAAATCTTCCTTTCCTATATCATGAAACACATTCTTATCTTTTTTTTATTAAGTGTAGAGTGAGGTATGACCTTTATTGATGGCTATAGTTGTTTTATTTGGATTACATTTTTTTCAATGAAAATATGAAGTTTTTTTATGCCTTTAAAAAATTTTCAACAATAATTGAAAACCAAAATTTCAAAAGTATCAACATCTTCTATTATGATTTTAGGAGGGAATATATATCTAAAAAATTCCAAGATTTTCTTCAATAAAAGGGAATTATTTATCAATGGATATAAGTCCTAATATTATTAATGGAGTGACCGAAAGAAAAAATCGTTACGTTTTTTATGTGGTACGTTCTTTACTTATTAAATCTTTTGTTCCATCACAATTTTAGGTTGAGGCTTTATCCACAGCTATACATTTGATTAATCTAATTCCTTCGTTTAGTCTTAAACATCAATCATCATATTTTCTTCTTCATCACTAACAACCTGAATATACTTATTTATGTCTTTTTGGATGTGTTTGTTTTGTTCTTCTTTCTTCTTATGAGCTAATTAAGCTCTCTACTCAATCTGTTAAATGTGATTTCCTTGGTTATATACATCATATTAAAAGGCTATATGTTTTACGACACCACCGCTTAAGGGGTTCGCATACCTCAAAATGTAATACTTATTTAAAAACAATATTTTCCCTTTTCATGATGCCACTCCTAACTTCCCCTACTCTCTTCTGCTTCTTCTTTTTAGCATGAGTAAAATTCCTATAATGTTATCCCTCCTCCTGTTACCACATAAATTAGACTTGGTTTTGTGTATGAAAAATGAAGTAGTAACAAGGACTATATTGATGGACCCCCTCAAAATTCTCCACTACCACCAATAATTAATATAGCATTTCCACCACTTCAAAGGTTCATCTGAACCTCTCATCCTCCGAATAGGTATGGCTATTCTCATTAGAGTTTTGGTATTTAAACATCTTTAGTTTCAGCACTGTCCTCTGTTATTATTCCTACTTGTTACAAGTTATGAAGCATGATTGTTAGAAACTAGCTATGTAGGAGGAACTAGATTCCTTACAGTAAAATAACGCTTAGGATGTTATACTATATCCACCATTTATCAATCCTATTGGTTGTAAGGGGGTATTTCTTATCAAACTTAAATCTGATAGATCTTTAGATTGGTATAAGGCTCGACTAATAGCTCTTGGTAATCATCAATAATATGGGATATATTATGATAAAACTTTTGCTCTAGTTGTAAAGATAACTACTTTTCGAATAATTTTGCCTATTATAGCTTCTCATGATTGTCCCATCCATTATATATGTGTGAAAAATGCATTCCTTTAAGGGAATCTTAAAGAAGACATTTACATACATCCTCACCTTAGATTAACTACTTTGAATGCTATAAATATTTATCACTTGAAGTGCTCATAGACGAGTTACAACAAGCCCCTCGTGCTTGATGTGAGAAATTTTGATAAATACTCTTTTACCTCTCTTTTGTTCAAAGTCGGTATGATCCTCCTTTATTTTTATAGAATACTTCTCAATGTGTCATCCTTTTACTTGTATATCTAGATGATATTATTATTACTAACACTGACATTGGTAAGATTAAAAAATTTAAAACTTCTCTTCATACTTCTTTTCACATAAAAGACCTTGACTATCTTATTTATTTTTAAGGACTTGAAATTTACAACAGCAACAAAGGAATATTTGTAAATCAGAAAAAGTATCTTATTGACATCATCTACTTAGCAAGATTATAAGACTCTACTCTAATTGATACTCCTATAAATGTTAATGTCAAATATGGGTTATAAAGGTGATATCATCTAGGATCTAACATTATATTAGCAATTAGTAGGAAGCCTAGTTTACTTGACTATTACTCGACTAGATATATCATTTGCAATCAATTTGGCAAGTCAATTTATGAATTCACCATCATGTTTAAATATTTTTTCTATCAAAATTTTTTTTTATTATTTCGGTAGTCTTACTTGTGGGCTCTTTTTTTTTTCATTTAGTTCTTCCATTTACCTTGCTACCTATAGTGATGTTGATTATATTGGTTATCCTAATAGATAACATTCCACTATAAGTTGTTGTGTCTATTTAAATAATGCCTTAATTTCTTGAACTGAAAAAAAAACAAGAAAAAGTTTCCAAAACCTTTATTAAGGTTGAATATCATACTAGGTCATTAACATGTTAATTACTTGGTTATGTGGCTTTCTTTCTAAATTAGGTTATCTGTAATCTAGTCTTGCTCCCCTGTATGTTGACAATACAAGTGTTATTTAGATTGTGAAAAATCATGTATTTCATGAGCGTACCAAACACATTGCAGTGGACTACTACTCAATTCGTGAAGTTTCTGATAGTGGTTCTACTCTTCCTCACATCTCTACAGATTATCAAATTGACCAATTAGGTTTATGACAAAATCAGAAATCGATCACCGATCCAATTTGAATACCTTTACAGGATAGAACTAAATAGAAAAGTGAAGAGTAATAGTAGCAAAAGATTGTGTTTAGTAGTTCATCATATAAAATTATTAACTTTAGAGATATAGTAATATAGAAAAGCCTTTTTTATATCAATACTAGTTATAAGATAAGATATGGTAGATGTTCAAATTCTATAACTGTAATATTTCTCTAGATTATATTACTTTAATGTCTTTTTATAATTATATGCTATCTTTATATTAGAATATCTTACTGTAAATAAGGGATATAATTTTACTGTACCTATAATTAAGGGATATGGTTAGCTATACATATTCTATATATTAAAGGCAAATGCCATAGTTTTAGGCACTCAAAACTTTATACAAAATTCTAACTTATGTTCTTTATTTAGTTTTAATATCACAATTTCATATCATAAATTGAAAATTAGATCAAAATTCACTATCTTCAAGTATAATCCTGATAATTTCTAATCCTGCATTAAAGTTGACATGCTGAGAACTAACCTACTTATTACTTGTGAACATTTTTATCAACTCCTTATTCATTGGTATAAAACTCTAAAGTGATAAAACATTTGTTTTAAAACTTGTAATGCTTACGCAATTCTTTCAGATGATGCTATAGGTATATGTACAAGTTCAAGTATAAGATGCTATGCAACCATTGGCATAAGCATCATTTATGATTGATCGTGATTATAAAAGACCTAGGGAGATGAGGATTACTAAGTTTGGAGGTACTACTAGCTTGGACGAGGTAGATACTTGGTAGGAGAATACTTAATTGATTTTAGATAGGAAGGAGTGCACTAAAAAAAAGCATTTGTAAAATATTGTATTCTTGTTTCAAAGTTATACGTTGATCTCGTAGAAGTCGATGAAAAGAACTTATGAGCCACAAGAGATGACATAAGTTAACTTTTAAAAGGAGCTTGATAACAAGTATATGGCATAGATATAATGAAACAAGAAGTTGGAGTTTATAAATCTCACCCAAGATGATGATACGATAGTGGCTAATTATGAGATTAAAATTATTGCATTAACAAAGTACAGATCTGATGTAATGACAAATCAGGATGGCCATTATTATCATTTTAAGTAGGGGTCATGCTTTGAGATCAGAAAGGGTAATGTCATGACATTACTGAGTTAAAGACATTGTTAGCTATTTCACTTAGAATGAAGGATGTCATGAATAAGGAGAAGAGAAGCAAGGACAAGAAGGGGAAATATATTAATTCTAAAGAAGAGTCAAGATGGTCGGATAAAGAAGAGGTGGTTATTAATTTCCAACTGATAGAGGAGTTTCCCAAATGAATAATATTATTTTTTAAAGAATGCATAGTTCCTCTATCCTAAACTCATCAAGTTAAAATCCTTCCTTTTGAAAATTGACTATTCTTTCTTTCTTAAAAATCCAATCATTAGATTAGGACGAACAATAATCCACCCCTCTCTAAAGAATAGGTTGAAGTAAAGAGTTGTTCATCAACCAAGCTGAGAAACTTTAGTTTTTAAGATCTAAAATGGGTCCTCATGTCAATTAAAGACATTAAAGAAAATAAAAATGAGCATACAAAAAATAGAGTCCTCCTATTTTGGAGCTAAAGAATACTAGTGTTCTCCTAGCCTAAATGCGTGCATAAAACGAATCAGTTACATAATCGAATTTGTACTCCTTAACATTTTCACATCAGGAAATATCATGGTATGTTTCTTCAGGCAGTGAGAAGAATCTTTTAGCTAAGCTCTAAGGTATCCTCCCCATGTTGTTGCGTACTCAAACTTCAACGTAGTACTTCTTAAATCTGTTTGCTATGAACTGTCTAAGGCAATATAAATTATAAGAAGTTGAATACCATTTTTCTTCTTTCCTTTTTCAAAATGTAACACATTAAATTCAAAGGAGAAGCTACAACGGATAGTAACATCAGCTTAAAGGAAAAACTAAGGAAAATAAAGGCTGATAATATCATATATATCCTGCGACTTATCCATTTTATCCAACGTTAAATAGACCTGGGGTATCTATTTAAAAAGCTCAAACTGAGACATTCACGGTGTTTTTAGTATTCGTGTTCGATTAAATATCATTCCTCTAGTGCAGATATAACACTACTCCTTTTATCTATGCATGCCTGTCGTTCTTTTGTCACCTTTACCTTGTCCTCTGACATCAAATTGATTATGCTATAATCAATGACAGAGAATTGTTGAAATAATTTTATTGAACCATATTTTATTTAATTTTCCCATCATTTAATTTGAACAACATTAATTGGATTAAGTAAAAAATAATTAATTGAATTAATGGTCCATAAAGATAAATATTTATTTAGAAGAAAATGTGACCTTATTAGTGTGAGCAGATAGGTTATTAGACTGTGATGTGATTATCTAATAAAAGACTATCCATAAAGACCAGTACTAGATCTCCTACTCTTACTATATATAGACTTGGTCATTCAGTCACTTAAGCCATCATAAGAACCAAGTATTAGAAAATAGCAGAAAGACAGCACCAAAAAAAATCTCTAACCTCTCTCTACTCTCTCTCTCTCTCTCTCTCTCTCTCTCTATTTTTTGTGTTTTTTTAGGTGTCCAAATCACAACTCCAGTGACTGAATTCTGCAAGTTTCAAACCTATTAACACAAAATCAGGTACAATTTCTATACAATTCATGTTTATATAGTTAGTTCCGGGGTTAGTTCATAGTTTTAAACATAAAGTATCTTACATTTGGTATTAGAGCCTAGCCATATTCTTATATATTGTGTTAGAACGTTGTGTTTTTCATCTGGAATTTTGAAGAAAAGTATTTGTATTTATATATCTATGTTTTTATTGTGTTATTTTTAGTTATATACAAGAAATAATGTAGAAAATAATATTTAGATAGCAAAAATATGAAAATTATGAGTTGTTTTAGCCAAAAAAAAAGCTAGATCTGCAAAAAAACAAACCCAAAAAACGCAGAAAATCGAGTAAAGGAGGAACTGCATTAGGAGCGTGACGTAGACACGTGGGAGGCGTGAGTGGAGCTGCTACAGAGGTCAGTGGAGACACGTGTTAGGCGCATAGGGAGACACATGTCTGGTGCAGGCGTTGCAATGGCTAGCGCATCAGTTCACACATGACGTGTGTAACGCATACGCCTGATGGTCAACCCACATCGAAGAGTGTTGACATTTGTGCCATGCATGTGTGACTCCCATATGCAGAGAGGAAGTAGACATCACGCTGACATCACGATGATGTCATCAAATACTATGTAGTTGATTGGGCTGCTAATTGAGCATATTCTGCTGACACAATGCTGACTGGGCGCTGACCGGGTAGTTGACGTGGCACTACTATAAAACAAAAGAACTTAAATTTTCCAGATTTTATAGAATGGTCTCTAAAGTTATTTTGGACCATAGTTTGGGTGTTGTGATTTTCGAAAATGTATATTTTTTAAATTTTTCTAGATTTTTACATTAGTAAATATTAAGGTTTAACTTCATAAAAGCTTAAATGTATTTGCAAAAACCATTTTAAGTGATTTTTCTTACAATTTGACATAGTATAAAGGAGATAAATATAGTGACATTAGCTCATACGATTTGTTTTTTAATTGCATGTTTAATCAAATTTTTCGTTGAATATTTTTCAACATAAAAACTCAGATAATGCATTCAGTATTCCTTTTGTGACATGATTTGTTGCATACGGTTATTACCAATATATGATGGTACAGTGTCACATTTTACGTGCCCATACAGTTGTTATGTGAGGATAACATATATATATATATATATATATCTCTTATACTTGAGGAAATGGGTTAAATACTGATAAGAATGTAGTCACCACCACAGCCTTTTGAGTTGGTATGAGGATCATGTTTACTTGCATGTTAGGAGATGTCTCTTGTTTTTTATTTAGTCATTCAACCCACAGATGTTTACCTTGTATGAAAATTGAGATGTACATAAAGGCTTATGATGGAGGAAAGTCGTTTCTTGAGTGACCTATACACCCACAAGTGGTAGACTCATAAGAGTTAATGATGTGTACTCTGATCGATGTTATAAGGAAGTCTTATTCATGTGTTATATATTCTACCTACAGGTGTTTTATAATATATGCATAGGATTCTCAAAATACCTTTTTATGGCTTTGGTATGACTGTTGTCCTACATTTGTGCTAATATTACATTATCTAATTTTGCAGTCACTTTTCCGATGAATGAATGTACCTTTACCATTGAATTGCTAAGTAATAACAATCTCAGTAAATAGAAGGAAGACGTGGTATTTACATTAAGGGTACTTGATCTACATTCAACTTTAACAACTGAAAAGCCACCTTCGATTGATCCTTCCAATAGCTCCAAAAAGGATAAAATAAGTTATGTAAATTGGGAACAGACAAATAGGCTAGCATTTCTAACAATTAAAAAGTCAATTCTTAGTAACATTTTCAACGGACTTCTAAGTACAACCTTAATGAAGCAGCTTATGGAAATTGTATTACAGACATACAATATCTCTCCTAATGGTGAGGTAATGTCTCTAATTAGGAGATTATTTTTCATGAGATATATATGAATTGAGGGAGTACGACCGTATCTTCTCAGCATGGTGGACCTACAAAAAAACTTGAGGTGATGGGTTTTCCTCTTTCATAGAAGCATATAGTTTATTATGCACTTACAATACTTCTAGGGGAATTCACATATTTGTTTACTACTTTCACTACTCAACGAGAGTCTTGGGATGTCAGTACTCGGATATCTTATTATGAAGTTGAGAAAGAAAAGTTAAGTGCCAAGTCACAGATAGTGTTGATAATGACTAAAGCAAAAGGTAAGGTAAAGGCGCCCACATTTAAATCCAAAGCTAAAGGTCCTTATTGACCTTCATCAAAAGGTAATGGTTAGACCAGTGGCATCAAAGGATAAGAGAAGGCATGTACCTTGAAATGTTTTTGGTGTAAAAAGAAGGGACATCGAAAGTAGGATTGCCTAAAGTATAAGACCTGGCAAGAATAGCAAGAGCAATCAAGTAACTCTTTGGCCCTCGTTATTCTTTTAGAAAGAAGATCTTCTGTCTCATGGTAGCCTGCTCTAGTCGCCTTACAAAACTTTCGTTATTGGGTTAGCCATAGACTTTACATGTTTTTAGCAATTCCCATGGCATCATCAAATGATACAAGTCTTGGATAAGAATCTACAACGCACTAGAACACCCTTGATGTGAATCCAATGTTGCTCTAACTACATCTGGTTCTTGATTGTTAGATTGTGGAGTTTATACTTATGTTGCTTCCACATTGCAAGGATTTAGAACAAGGAGGAAGCCAAAATAAGATGAGTTAAAGTTCATAGTCGGCAACAATAAAGAAGTAGTTGTGGAATTTGCTAGAATGGTCTATTTGATTTTAAATTTAAGCTTTGATCTTGTACTACAAAACACATTTTATGTACGGTCTTTTAGACGGAATTTGATTTTTATATCAATTTTAGATAAAGAATGATATATTTTTGTGATTGATAATTCTACGGTTCAATTATCTTATGATGCAAAACATATTGGTAAAGTTTTCTAATCATATGGTTTATACATAATGTGTTTAACTCCAAAAAACTTCTATTATATTTCTTACATAACTGAAAAGGTTGTTGTAAAAAGGCCTCTCATAAAGGATATATCACACATGTTGTGGCATAAGAGATTGGGCCACATCTCTAAAGAAAGAGTTAAGAGAATGATAAAGGACAACATTCTTTCAACTCTTGATTTTTCAGATATAGAGACATGTGTTGATTATAGTAAAGGTAAAATGACTAAAATAAAGAGTAAAACTTTCAAGCATAGTTATGAGGTATTGGAAATCATCCATACAGATATTTTTTGGTCTCTCCTCATCTATAATTTGTGGATCAAGGTATTTTGTGATTTTTATTGATGATTTTTCCCGATACAACTATGTTTTCTTGATTAAAGAAAAGTTTGAAGCACTTGATAAGTTTAAAGTATTTAGGACTGAAGTTGATAAACAACTGAAAAAATTCATCAAGATAGTTTAATCTGATTTAGGAGGAGAATACCATAGCGAACATGAAGTTTCAAAATAATAAAGGGGTCCATTTGCCAAATATTTAGAAAACTACGGTATAATTGCTCAGTTTACTATGTCAGGTAGTTTTGAACAAAATAGTATGGCTAAAAGGAGCAATTGCACCTTAAAAGATATGATGAAAAGTATGCAAAGTAGGACTAACCAACCATAATACCTTTGGGGCGAAGCTATAAAGATAGCCTTGTATATTTTAAACAAAGTCCCCAATAAATCAGTGCCAAAAACCCCGTTTGAGTTATGGAAGGGATGGAAACCATCCTTAACCCATATTCATGTTTGGAGTTTTCAGGCTGAAATACGACTATATAATCTAAATGAAAATAAGTTGCATTCTCGAACTACTCGTTGCTATTTTATAGGATATCTTGACCACTCTAGGGGATACAAATTTTACTGTAGAGAAGGAGGATCCAAAAATTTGGAATCTCAAATAGCTAAGTTTCTAGAATTCGATGTGACTGATGAAATTTCTTCTCCTAGTAGTTTAGAAATTAGTATTCCGATGATCATAGTGTCGTATCGTACATTTATTCAGATATAATTAATGGATCATAGACCTAGTGTCATACCAGTACAAAACCATGAACCAATACAAACTTTTAATGACATGGTCCTTGAGGCACAAAATCCAGTTAACCAAGCTATATTGAGAAGATCCAGTAAGATGAGGAGACTTGTTATCCATTTGACTGTATGGTTTATCTGGGGGAGACTGACTATGACATTGGTCATGTAATAGATCTAGTAACCTTTTCAAAAGCTATTTCTGGTCCTCATGCAGATTTGTAGTGGGATGCAATGAAAGAAGAGATGCAATCATTAAAACATAATTAAGTGTGAGAATTTGTTGACTTATCTTAAGGTTGTAAAGCTGAGA
>JAOXYD010000003.1:18422596-18441039 GCA_028565735.1 Pinacopodium congolense | reverse complement strand
ATTAGTTAATAATTTATTTATAAAATATTGATATAATTAATATTTATTAATAAAATCTTAATAAAATTAATATTAATAAAATAAACTGTACCATTTTGTAAACGTTTAAAAGTAATATGTATCATTTTACAACGTTAAAAGATAAATTATATTATTTTACAAATATTAAAAATAAAATAGTACCTTACAAAATATTAAAATTTAAATTAAACTATTTATCAAATATTAAAACAAATTATACTTTTTTCAATTCTTAATAAAGTTAAAGTCTTTAAAAGGGCTTTTAAGGTTTAAACCATTAGAACTAGATCCATTTACATTGAGCCATTGATGCAAACACAAGATGGAATCAGCAATCATACCGCATAGGTTTGACTTGGGATTTTAAATTGCAAGGTCTAATAATGTGATTGTGCTCAAGTACTCCGTCATAATTTATTATAATTACTTTCAGAATTGTCTTAATTACCCGCTAATTTATAAATTTTGATTTGATTTAATGAAAAAGCAATAGGGATATGTTTCTCTATCAATTAAGTTTGAATCGTAATAAGCTTAGGGCGCTCATTGCTGGATAAGAAATAAGATTAAAACAAATCTTGGAAGATCCGGGTGGCTTATTTTCCACATATCAGTTTTTGGCTTATTTTTTTCCGAATCAATCGTGAAACAGATCATCCACGTTGCATGCACAAAGTGACAAACATCCATCGATGACGTATGACATTTGCACGAGGAAAGGAAAAAGGTAAGGGTCTTATTAATTATAATTTTTTGTTGTAATTTTTATATTTTTATATTAATTTTTATATATTATTTATTCTGATTTTTGTTCTGTATTAATATATCATCTTTTTAAATTTCTGTGTTATTTTTATTAATTTTTTTTTAAAAAACAAAAAACTAAAATTTAAAACTAAAACCATATCAAACTACCCTAAAGCTTAAGCAAAGAGGAAAACCCTTCTTGATGATTTTTGACACAAAAGGAAATCTCATTGCTACATGCAGTATGATACCAAATGATTGGCGCAAAACATAATTGCTTTCAACAACTTCCAAATCAAGCTTTCAAAAATTTCGTTGCTTGTCTAAGATGCTTGAGCAGAAATGAAGTCAAATATTAAAAAAAATAAATAAATAATACAAGTAGGCTTGGATTGACAGTCATTTTAACATCAACCAAAAGTTTACTTTGGCTCTAAGATAAAAAGCAATCTGAAAAAGGAGTAGGTATACATTAAAAGTGATAAATCCATAACATAGACAAGGATATAAGCTAAATACAGGAAATATACCAAAGGCAAGGAGCTGTACATGTTTTTTTAATACATCTCTATGCTTTCCTGCGTATAAATCTGTATACTAGGTGACTACAACAACACCCAATCCAAACATCACACTATTTTAATTACAAAAAGAAAATTAGCAGCACCACCTAATCGAAGCTCTTTGAGTTGTTCCACCTGTAATTTCGCTTCATTTGTATTCAAAATCTCTTTGATGCCCCCACCCCCTCAACCCCTTTTCATAAAAGGATGCCAGTAGTTCAAAACCCCCTGTCCCTCAAAGTTTTAACCACATGATTTTGTGACTTCATTGTCTTGTAGCAAGGTGAAAATTTGCTCGCTAAAATCCCCACTGCACTGCAGGATAAATGATTGTATCACTATTTGATCAACAAAGAAAGCAAAAGAAAAGATTCACTTGTAAATTGCATCAAAAAATCAAGATGGGAATTAACATTGTTCTTCCAACAATAAACTTATCTATCGAAAAAATGTCATAAAGCCAGAGATGGATATAAAAAATTCTAGCTAAATATGAGCTTCAAGAATGCCTTGATGAATCCAAGCTGGTGCCTTTGAGAGAATAAGCTTTGTAATTGCGCAAGAAATTACGGATTAATTGCCTTCTAATGCAAGAAGGGCAAATCAACATGTTACTGATGAGCAATTAGAGGATCAGGAGTGAAATTATCAAACCATAAGGGCTACCAAGTCTCAATCATAAGCACAGGGAATAAGCTTCTGAAACACCCATACCACATACAGTACGTACAAAGTATAGGCTGAAACAGAATGCTAAGATAGTACTACAGTCCCAGAATGCTGAGAAAGATTAACAACAAGAGATGAGGAATCAAGCCATAGGCATTCTGAACCATCAACACTAGCTGCTGAATGTGTTCAAAGAAAACATTAAGCTTAAAGCATTACCTAGTAAAGTGGCTCACATGGACTTATTAGATTCTCCACTCAATTCTCTTTTTACCAGCTTCAAAATTTCAATAACCTACAGTAATAATATGAGAAAGCTTGATGAGTAACAGACTCAGAATGTTTCAAACACATAAATAAGAAATTTAATCACTCCTGCATAACCATTTAAAATAACTCTCTACGAACTTTCACCAAAGAAATAATTTCTTCTACATTTTGCAATGTTGGCATTTCAAGAAAATTTTATATCCAACTCACTTCTTTCGAGGAAGAAAAATAAGAAAAGGAAGAGTTTACTATTGAGGGATGAGGAACATTACTTCTCAAGTCCAGATAGAAACGATATTCTTCAGGAATGAGGAACTGATCAAATGATTTAAAGACATTCAATCAAAATTAGGTCCCATCCCACCCTCTTATGACAACTTGGAGGAAAAAAGTCATCCTATCTACATGACCTTGATGCAGGCACACTTCATCTTTCTATCTCAGAGATACTCAGATTTTAAAGAAGCATCTTACCCCAGGGTAGTGTTTCAAGATAGGAGAGTAATGATCTAAAGCTATGTATATCTTTTCAAGAAGTCTAAGAAGAGCATTAACTTCATCACCCAATAGATCAACCTGAAAATCAAGGAATAACAGTCAACAAAAAGAATACAGAATATGAAAACATAGAATATCTTTAAATCCGATTAAGCATACCTCAGCTTCAGCCTTTTGGAGATCAGAACGTTTCCTTTCAAGCCTTTGCTTGTTCTGCAGTCCTGTTTCTCTGAGTTTATTAGCTTTCTCACTAAGAGAACCCAATTCAGATGTCAGAGTTCCCAACCTGAAGAAAAGGCAGGAATGAATCAACTGTAGTATTAATATCAGTACACTCAAACAGAATGCCACTCAAAAGCCTTACAGCTAAGTGGTCTATCCAGGTAAAACTGCCACAGCAGAATGAAAGCCTAATTAAACTATGTTGGCTGTGGAAATAGAATAACCATATAACCAATCAATAGCCATCTGGTAGACCAAAGGCCTCATGGAATATCAAGATCAATTTCTAACTACTAAAGCAGGGGTACAAGTGGTTGAGAAAAACCTTACATTACCAAATAACCACAAAAGTGGAGAGCACTTATAATAGAAATCAGGTGTAAAAACTTATTTAATTACAAAGCGGGAAGGACCTCCCTTCATTTCAAAGTCATTTAATTACAAAAACCTAAATGTCAACAATTGTCTACATTGATAAAGTTCTATTGATTAAGGAAAAATATCAAGTCACCAGAACGTTCATTTTTCCCTCCAATTAAATACGTGGGGAAAGGCAAAGGTTTTGATATTAGATGAATCCCACAATAGGAAGTTCAACACAATGAATTACGAACCAATTAAATCTTAACTATATAACATAAATGATCAGAAGATGATGATAAGTACCTTAAACTTTTTCTCCTAATATCTTCTGCTACTCTGCGCTCAAATGTACTGAAACCCCCCAATAATCCATGGACAATACCAGCAATTGAATCCATTTGCTTCTTGTGCTGCTTCTCTCTTTCTTCCAAAGAGTCCTGCTTCTCTTTGACAATAGAAAAAAGAATACTCTTTTCTTTCACAGCTTCTTGTAACCTTTTAGTTTCTAGCTCAAGCCTCAGTCTGAGATCAGAAATTTCACCCTCATGAAGCCTCAATTTTTTCAATGCATCTCCAGTTGCCGAATCATATCTCACCTTCTCTTTTAGTAATGCTTCTTCTGTTTCCTGCACCAGCCTATCGCTTTCATCAACTCTTTCATTCAACCTGATTAGCTCTTGTTCCAGTGTTCCTTTTTCGGCAGCAGTCATTCTGAGTGTTTTCTCTTTCTCCACTGCTTGCACTTCAAGAGATAATCGCACTTCATTTTCATTAATATACTTGAGGTTTAAGTCAGCAAGTTCCTTCTTTGCTTCCATTAAAGCCCCTTTTAAGATTATGTCACACAGTCCTTGTGTGATAATGGACTCCATTTCCGTATCATCAATCTGCAAGTTGCTATTGAGTTCAGCATTTTGGGCATAATCTTTAAACATAGTTTCATAAATTCCATGTATAATATCACACTCCATATTTAGCTCTTCAATCAGGAATTTGTTCTGCCCGACATATTCCTTGAGTATCAATTTAAATATGTCTCCATTGATCGAGGCTTCAACTTGTTCATCTTTCATCGAAGATTTAAGATCCATAACTGTTTTCAACAGATTTGCCTCAGCTAGAGACTGCTTCGATTTCTCTTCTGCAGCATCAGAAACTTGGGAAGAGAGGCATTCAATTTCCTTTTTCTTTTCAGTAAGCAAGTTTCTTAAATGGCAATTTTCTGAAAGGAGTGGTTCCAATCTATTGTTCATGCAGTCAAGTGTCCCTGTATCGATATTCAAAGCAGGCTTTTTCTCTATTTCCATCAGAATTTCATCCAACTTCAGAATGACCTCCGGAATCTTTTTCCTAAGTAAATCGAAATCCTTATCCTTTTTCACTACACAAGATGACCCTCTCTCCCTCATATTCTCCCTTTTGAGACTAAAACATTCCTCTGTCAGTGCGTGTACTTTTGATTCATGGTTTCTCTTCATTTTAATAATTGCAGCTTTAAAATAATCTTCTAGCTGATCCTTAGACATATGGTTTAGTTGAGAATTTTCTGGTGCAGTTATTGACTCATCAAGTTTACCATTCCCCTCCCAAAGTGAAGATACAGATGCCAGATGATTTCCTGAAACCTTACGGTGCTCCAAAGACCCATGAGAAATTAGAGGCCCACTTTCAGCTGTGGTGAGTGATCTAGAAATGGCATCTAGTTCTTTACATAATATTGAAATTTCTTTTACCTTTTTAATCCAGTTGGCACTTTCATTACCATAAGATACAGTATTTTGATTCCACAATCCTTGTTTCAAATCTTCTTGCAGACTGAGAACACATGTCTTCATCACCATGTCTTGAATTTCAGTTTGACATTCCCTCTCTTGTTGCCAATCACAAAGGGATGACTTAGATAAATGAACAACTTGATCTACTTCTTTGTATATAGAGTCTAAAGTAGTTCCAAGACCGTCAAGCATTCTATTCACATCAATCCATTTATCAGGTACCTTCTCTGGTAGAATACCACCCAATCCCAACTCTGAACTAGAACCATTCCTCCTCAATGAACATTTACCTTTAATCTTGTCTATTTCTATATTTAATTTTTTGAACTGCTCTTTAGCTGCAAATTTAAGGTTTCCTAAAGATTCTTGTAACCTGTCAGGCACTAGCAGAGTATCTGAATAGCTGAGACAGTGCCCATACTGTTGGGTAATTGGTTTATGGGTTACCACTGGGAACCTAATGTATTCACTATCATCTGCGCCAGCATGGCAGAGATGCAAAGTTTCTCTCAATCCAGCTAATTCCAGTTCATGCTTAGCAGTTTTCTCTGCTGCCTCTTCTTCAACTGCAGATATCAGACCCTTTGTCACAGATTCACTCACCATTCTTGCAACGGTCAACCGGTTGTTTATATCTTCCAAATAAGAATCCAATTCATTAATAAGGTGAACTCCAGGATTCTCAGTCTCTGCAAAGTCATCTTTCTGATGCAAGAAACCACCATCGTTTAAAGTACCACATGCATCCAAAATCGCTGACGTACTGAACACCTTTTGGCTGCCCATTTGCTTCTGAAAAACACCAGCCCAAGCCTCCTCAGCTAGAAAAAGGGAGAACGAGGAAAATTACTCTCAAACATCAAAAACCTGCAAAATTCAACCGAATCCCATTATACTTTAAACAATAGAAATTCGGAAGATCAGGAATACAGGATCACAAGTTTGTCAGAAGTTTTAAATGATCATTTGGTGGGGAGAAAATGCTGGAGAACAAATGGAAAATAACAGGGGAGAGTTAAGACCTTTAACTTATAATAAGACCCAGAAAAATAAAAACGATAAAGGAGTGATTAAGGAGACTTCCAAACCGAGCTCATAAACAGCTATTCCGATAATACACAAGTTGGGACATGACTTATACTCACAGAAATCAGAAAAATGACAGGATTGATTAACAAAAAAAAAGTCACTCTTTTTCCTTTTACTGCATTATGGGAAACAACGTAAATGTCTGGATACCAAGTGAATTGGAAACTAAGCTAAAACAAGGAGAACTAAATTCGAAGCTAAACCCACTTGGCTTACTGCCACAAATTAGCATGGTGTGAGAGAATTATGCTTCAAAGCAACCAAAAGAATCAACAAACATTAAGCCCACCAACATCAACTTAAAGCTACCCAAAAACTTCTCAAAACAATCAGCTCATACGAAAGAGCTAATATGAACTACATAAGAAGAAGAATGAAGCAAAAAAGCCATACTTACAGTGTCTTGAAGGCCAATCTAACACACATGAACCAGTGACAGTCCTTTACGAAGCAACAAAACAGGTCTTAACAAGGAAAAAAAAGAGGGATTTTGAGAACATCCCAGAAGAACTGTTGACTTTTTAAGGTTGAACGAAAGCTGGCTCAGGTGAAAAGTCTTTGTCTCTCTCTGTCTCACCCCAACATGCTATGTTTTCGTTGTTTTTGGAGCCTTTTAGGGCGTACGTTGTGTGAATGGGTAATCTTCGGCGAGCGGGATTACAGGGATTCTTACTTAACCCTCTGACAAGTTTATAATTACGGAGATTGCCATTTTCCGTTAATAACAAATTTTCGTCTACTTGTCGTTTGTGTTCTCTGTCGTTTGTGATTTTTGGTTATGAATATTATATTTTTATATTAAATTTTATGTATTTTTATAGATTTTTGTATTATTTATCTTGATTTTTGTGTTATATTAAAATATTTTTTTTTATTTTTATGATATTTTTAATTAATTTTATATTTAAAAAATTTGAAAATTAAATCAAAAATCAAATCATTTCCAAATGTGTCCTAACATGTATTATCTTTTTGCCTGCGCCTGGGAGTTGTAGACATTGTTTCTGTTTCCAGACTATTTAAAAATACAAATGGAACAGACAAGTCGGTAGATGATATTAATTTTTTTGAATTTTTTATATAATTTTTTTTGCGTAAACTATTCCTAAAATAATCAGCCTACTTTATTAAGATAAGAGTTTTGAATTTTGTACCAGTATTAGTAATATCGGCGATATTGGAAGAAATTCGGTATGAAATTACTTAATTTTGTACCAGATTTAAATACCGACTGGTACTGATTGGTACCAACTGATACCGGTCAGTACCGGTCGGTACTAGAAAAAATAAAAAAAAATAATTTTTTTTTAAAATCTTTTAAAAAAGAAAATTGTGTATTTTAACCTTTTAAGTTTAAAGTTAAGTTAAAAATTATAATATATTATACATTTATAGACTATTTTTTAAATTAAATAAAATTAAAAAATTAATTTATAATTTTAAAAAATTATTCGAAACGGTACCGGTATTGACCGATACTAATATAATATTATTTTAAAGACAAATCTAATACCAATACTATAGTCAAAACATTGGTTAGAATATAAAGATGACACTTTAACGAGGATCGCCTACCTGCTACCTTCTGTTGAGTGGTTACATAATTTTGTCAATGAAAGTTTATAAATTTGAATTGGGAATTTTTTGCACGAATCTATTAATTACGATGATGAGAAAAGTTGCATAAATCAAAAGATCCTATACCATGAGAGATCTACATACATGTACACAATTGTAAATAGAATGGAAAAATATTAAGATATGTTTAGATAGATTATTGGTTGTAGTTTTAGTTATAGTTTTTATTTTTTTATATATTTTTTAATTTTTATACTATTTTTTCAGTTTTTATATTATATGACTGTGTTATTTGAATAGGTTTTTATACTATTTTTTGATTTTTATATTTTAAAAAATAAGAAACAAAAATTAAAAATAAAAATCTAATAGAACATTTGGTATCACTTCTTATTTTTATTTTTTATTTTAATTTTTGTGTATGTGTATTAATTTTTATGTATTTTTTAAATGTTTATACTATATTAATACGATGTCTTTTTTAATTTTATACTATTTTTATTAATTTTTATATTTTAAAAAATAAGAAACGAAAACCAGAAAATAATAACAAACATAACCTAATTAAATAAAACCTTAGTTAACTTTCAAAATAAAAATAACAATAAAGAATTGAAAAAATTAAGGTCCGGAGATAAAGAGAATCGATGGATTTTTTTGTTGAAAATTTATTTTATTTTTGATTTTTTTTAAATAAAAAAATAAAAAAATAATTAAAATTTAAAAAACATTAATTCAGTATAAAAATTTAAAAATATATAAAAATAGATAAAATAAAAAAAACTGAAAAATAAAAATAAAAATAAAACAAACTTGTCCCGAGGGACAAATAATGCAACCTTTCAAAAAGAAAAAAAAAAGTTTTCGGAGAGAAAGAGAACTAAGGTACAAATAATGCAGTCTTTCAAAAAGAAAAAAAGGAAGTTACGGATAAAAAGAGAACTAAGGTACAAATAATGCAGTCTTTCTAAAAAGAAAAAAACAAAGTTGTGGATAGAGCACTAAGCTCCAAACTGACTATCATCTTCATCACGCCCTTTAGTTGAAGCGTAACCAATGAATCTTAAAAAAGTGTTTGTGTGCTTAATTTAATTAGTAATCATGCATATAATGAGTACTGTAACTTCTTTTCTCATGGCTGTCTTTTTCTTTTCTTTTCCTTTTTTGTCGGACATTAGGCTAAATCCAAGATTATTGCTTTCATGTATAGTGTTCGAATCAAATCTGTAGATATCTTAATTAAAAATCTCCGATAAGGTGGACTATTCAGATTTGGAATAAATTTTCTATAGTTTCACTGACATTAAAATTTTAGTTATTTTACGAACAATAATAAGACAGACAGCTTGAGTTGGTATAGTGCATGGGACCTAGTTAACCTTTGTATGCTTTCCGACAATTGCTGAGGTTGTTGATTAGCTTTCGGGGGAAAAACAAAAAGCCATTTTGAAACCTTTTTGACTCTGCTAAGTAACGTACAACTGCGGCAGATGCTATTTACCCGAAGTTCAAAGGATTTTACTGATAAGGATGATCAAGATGTCCGGTTGAGTTATAATTTATAATTTTTTTATTATATTTGTTGTATTTTTATATTAGTTATTATATTTTTTTATTAATTTTTATATTATATTAATATATTTTTTAATTAATTTTTGTATTTAAAAAAACAGAAAATTAAAATTAAAATAAACATGACCTCAAGCATGTCATTGCGTGTAATATTTTCCATTATTACAAGCTCTAATTACAGTGAAGATCTCGCCAGTGGTCTCGTAAAATACAAGTTTTTGTAGTCCATAAAATATATTATTTTAGGTATTTCTCCACTTTAATTCCATTTATAGATGTAAATAAATTAAAGAAGTATAAGATTGAATAACATGTCATGTCTAAAATGGTACTTAATAAATCAAGATTTTTAACTAACTTCCAACAAATATCATGGATTAATAATAGCTTTTCTAATATAATCAACAACATATTGGTAAACAGAATATAAATCAGAAAGAATGCTGAATTTATGATGTTGAGGTTAGCGGTAAAAAGTAAGAATATTCTTTATTAACAAACACTTGAAAGATTTTAAGAAAAGAGAAGACTTTAAAAACATTATAGAGAGAGAACACACTATTTTTCTCCTGGTGGAGACCCAATGGTAGCTATCCATGGCCATCCTTATTTTATATATTGGTTATTTTATCATTGTATTAATTAAAATAGCTCTTGTTTTACAAAGGAATTGTCATAAATGGGCCACCAATAGTTTTGGCCTTTTTCCTTCTTCAATTCTGAATAAAAAAGTAATCATAACCATCTATTTGTAAGAGAAAATAGATGAAAAATTAGGTAGACATCATTGATGGCTTCATCAAGTGACTAACATCATTTCTTAAATTACAATAGCAAATGACATCATTACATAAGTCACGCATAATTTTAATACTAAGTATAATTAAAAATTTAAACGCACTTAATAATATTTTAGTCCCTTCTATCTCTAAATATAAATTCCGTTTATAGGAAAATTTTAGATTTTTTTCTACCTCGAAATCATTTTCATAGTAAGGAAGAGTCCACAATTATTCATCTTCTTCTTCACTATTGTCTATGATAAGCCTACGAATATCTAGGCTTATGGAATAGTCTTGTTCTCCATGTTCAAAGGTGGATTGTCTTCATACAGGTCTTAAGAATCTTGCAACGTCAAAGAATTAAAGTTACAATACAACAACTAACCAAGGCATAACAGACTGCACAAGATTACTAAGATGAGCCATATCATCTAAACATGATTACTGAGTGAAGGGATGAACAAAATTCTACCTCCCACTCCTGATTAGAGGTTCTAAACTATCTGCAATCTTTGTGAGAGGCTGGAAACCTCTATTCTAGCCATCATTACCTCCCTCATCCAGTTTAAGGTATGTTGAATAAAGCTGTTCCCTATTTTACTCTCGCACCTAAATATCCTATTGTCTCTTTCCATCCAAATGGTATATATACAACAGCAAAATGTCAATTGCAATTCAGAATGATCAGTTTAAGTGAGGGAGTGAGTATTGGCAGTTCAGGTGTAGATGTTGGACCCTTATAAGGTTGTCGGGTGATTGAATAGAATTTGCAACCTAGTCCAGAGTTGAGTGGAGCATTCACACGAGAAAAACAGGCGATCATGACTTTCATTCATACTATGGCATAATTTATAGGTTTTGTCATTCTTTTCCATCCCCTTGATTCCGTCAAAGGTGTAAAGCTTCTCTTTAGTCGCTAGCCAAGGAATAAAAAGGTGCTTTAAGGAGATTTAGTTTGAATCAAATCAACCTGCTCCAGGGACCTGCTGGTGTATCATTCATGAAGTGAGCTCTGTAGGACTTATTAATGACAAACATACCCTTAGAGCAAGTTGGTTTGACTTGGATGATAGGTAAATTATTTTGCATCGTTGTAAGAGGATCGGTTGATAAATCAGTTTTGAAATTGTATGCCAGTGTACACATATTGAAAGTAACTAGAAGAAGTTGAGATGAAGCAGAAATTTTTGAAATTATATGTCAATGTAGACAGTTGAAAATGGTTAACATCAACAATGTATTTAATGAACTACTAAGCTCATCTTAACACTTTCACAAAAGGAACATGACATGTTCACTTTAATAGAAAAAACGGTGTCTTACCAAGTGGAACTATAGTTATTTTATTCCTCTTTGTAACTTGGGACTTTTTCACTTATAGATTGGAATTATATTTTTTAATCATTGAGGTGATCACTCTTGTGCATATATATATATATATATTTGCCATTTTCTATATTTTCTTATAAAAAAACTTCTTCCAAATATTCATCACTGGCTTTTGTATATAATATTCTCTTTTAATTAGAAGAAGTCTTCAAAGGGGCAAACTATTTACCATATCTTTTAACTATTTTACAAATTTTAGATTGAGATTGTAACTATGGTGGATCATTTTTTTAAAGTTTTTTTAATGAACATTTTATTTAAGACAATTTTAAAATGCAATTGCTAAGATAATTAACAATTCTAAATAATTGCTAAACTTGCTTCTTGGAGAAGTTCAATTATAGGAACTTAAGCAATTTTTATCCAATATAAGGTTATGGTTGAAATTTTCATATTCATATAAAAAAATTTAATTAGTAAATATCTTTTGGATTAAATCTTAATTGTCAAAAACATAAATTTAAATAAAACTTTATGAAGATAAAAGCCTTTGATAATTGTGAGAATTACATTAGACTATTTGGTAGACCAAAAGTGATATTCATAAGAAAAGGATTAAAAGGTTATAATTAATAATAAGTCTTAATTTTATCTAATTTTCTCCACTTAATTATTGTCGTAGGATAAATCGCCTGCTTATAAATTTGATGTAGGCTCTATGCTACCTTGTTATTAAAGTAATTCACATTGTTTAGTGGCCAATTACAGTTGATCAAATGACATTCCAATATGACTTGTCTTGATAGGATTTATATCTCTATTAAGTTTAAATTAAAGTTTTATAAAGAAACCTTTATGTTTTTAATGAAGTCAAAGTGAGACTCAAGACAACAATAAATTATAAGTTTTGCTTAATGCCCTTAAAATGGTGAAATCTACTACCCTAAGAGCATGTTAGTGTATTTTACAAGTGGTTTGAAATATTATCTCCACCAAAAACTATTAGCTTCAATCCTTAATTTGAAATTGTGATTAAGAATAGAATAGATATTAAAACTAATGACAATGCCTTTATTAGGGACATAAAGATCAATAACTTTAATTTTGTAACCTTAAAATAATTTCATAGCAATCACCATGCACTGAAGATTAGTTTTCAAGATGTTTCCACTTACCATATAAAAATTACATTGTTGAGGGTGCCAAATTTCATATGGAAGCACCTTAGGTTGAAAATGTTGTTTTGAGCACCTATGTTTGTGGAGAAAATTAGATGGATTGGCTTCGAATACTTTATAAGGAACAGAACAACTATAAATAATGGAACCTTTTGTTTTCTTTCTTGATCAAGAACATAATTTCAATATGAAACTACTTTGGAAAGTATAAACTATATGGAATAACAGTCGTCATATTTCCAATAGACTTATTGGAAGGTTCCATTGGCGTGCATCCAGTAGGAATTGAACCTACGAATTCGCCAATTATGAGTTGGGCGCCTCTTTAATGGTTAAACTATCCAAATTAGAATTATAATTGATGGCATATTCATTAGTAACTAATAGAGTCTTAAAAGTATAGTATTTATATAATGAAAGAATCAGTTCCAATCCATAATCGTCAAGATCAATAATGGACAATAGCTTGAATAATGTATATGTTTTTTTTTATTAAGGGGCAGTTCTTTGCAAAATGTCCCTTTTGGTTATAAAGATAACATATATCGGATTTTATTAAGGTACATTTTTATTTGAAATAGCATCATCGAGGATGATTATGCTTCTTGTGTTTTTTTTATTAAAGATGTAAAATTTCTTTATTTTGAATTTAAAGAAATGATATTTTGTCTTATTATGTAAAGAAAAGAAGACTTAGGAAACTTAATCTAAAAAATTGGACTTTGATAGATCTTCTTAAACTTGATTTTGTGATCCATAAATTGCTGCTAAAATCATCATTGAACATGTATTTTATCCAAAGATTTCATTATTGTTTGGTAAATTTTACCAAATGTAAGTTATTCTAGTCATTTCTATTATTGAATAATAAGCTACTAAGTCTCTTAAATAGGTTATTTTAAGACTAAATTTATATATGCTACTTTAAATTAGGATCATCATATCTTTTGATAGAATGATAATGTTGACTTATACTTCTATAATGAGTCTACAACTCTTTCTTCTTGTAGGAACACCATTTCATTTTAAAGAATTATACTCTTAAAACATCATTGTAATGATCAAGGAAACCATAAATTCAAAATATAGGAATCTTAGTAAAGTATCAGTTTCAATGGTGTTATCAGATTTATATTATTAATAAGAGCCTAAATTTGTCCACCAATCTTTTAAGATGCTCATAAATTTGACTTTAAATTCTTAAAAAAGGTTATTACTTTGAACTTTAGGACATTGGCTTTCAAGAAGTAGCCAAGTATGAAAGATATACATTGGGTGTTGATATGCAATATTGAATAATACAAGATTTTATATCATAATCTACAAGTGTACCACAGTTTGATAATTGTTAAAAAGTTTGAGGAGAATGTATTAAATTCTTATTAACTCTAAAAGGGCTTAATTTAGAACCATCTTTTAAAGAATTAATGATAAATTTTGACTCTATATGACATCTGTGAGAAGAGAGGAGATAAATTAAGTGACACTAATTTTTCAAGGTCTTTACTTAACTAAAAAATTCACCTCTTAATGCAATGTAGAATATGTAATGATAACTTGAATCAATATCAAAATATAATTTGAAATAAAACAAACTTATAAAGTAAAGTGATAGGGAAGAGAATGGTAAATCGATTTACAATGGTTCAATACACAATTCACACTTACGTTCACTCTTTAACTACTTAATGAAAATTTCATTAACTCAATTTTTGTATGGTTAAAGGCCAATCCTTTTATGGCTATCTTCTTCATGGGTGAACACCAATCATTTTATAATTATCTTCTTCATGGGTGAATACCAATCCTTTTACAAGCATGTTCTTTCTTCATGAGTAAAGCGTAATACTTACAACTTCAATATGAATAAGCTAAAAAATAAAATATATTCAAAAGATCTCTCTAAATCAACCAAAGTGTTTAGAAAGGGCTCCTAACCACCTTAAAAAAATGCACTAACTCACTTAAAAAACCTTTGATTTAGTATAACTCACTTTATTCAATCTAATGTGTAAACATATTATAAAAACGTTGATTTATAGTATGGAAACCTCCAACTAGCCTTTTATAGATGATGTTAAACATTAAAAATCATAAAATATAAAAATTCCCATTAAAAGCTAGCCATTACAGTCCAAATTCCTCACATAATAGTCAACCATCAATGTCTATGAAAACTACATACCAATTAATTACTAACCTTACTACTAGTCTACTGATCTTTCTAGGAACTGGTCATTATCACTTTTAATACATTTTGACACATCTAAACTATCTCAAACAAATCCTAACAATTATTTTCAAGAATTCTTAACACCCCCCCACACACTTTTCAAACTAATTCTCCAAAAGATTTAGATGTATCAAGAGGATTATTTAAAAACTTTTCCATACATTTCCTCTCGGTTATACAACTTATATGCACACACTCTAAACATAGATACATATATATGATTTTTAGCCCATAGACACTTTAAAAAGATTAAGATAAGTCTTACAACAAAAATTTGTATAAGTATAACCTATTAAAAAAACTATCTTGACTTTTGAATCTTTTTAACAACAGTTCTTTATAAATTTCCATTTAAATTCCAATGGCTACAAATTGTATCTCTTAATGCCTTTTCTTTAATCATATCTTTTCAATATATGAACACACTATAAAACAATTAGTATCAAATTTGTTTTGTCTTCATCAAAACCTAGGTGGAATATCCCTTAGTTCAATAATTTCTCTCTTTTTAATGATAACAAAACTATAGACTATTATAGAAGCACAAGAATCAAAACATATATTCAATAATCCTTATTGCTTTAATACCATATAAATTTTCTTCCCTTCTATATAATATCAAACACATCATAGTAATTATAAGATAATATCATTAAAATCAAAGCTTTGTGAACTCATGAGTAAGACTAACTAATATCAAACATCTTCTCATCCTTTTTAAAATCATCAAAAATTTATTAACATAAAAAAAGCAATTTCATTTCAAGTAGTTCCTTTAAGTTCATTTGTCAAAAGCACATATATGAAACATCAAATGGATTGCTTACATTACCAAACTTCTCTCCCTATTAATAATGATAACATAAGATATGCTCATCAAAATTATCAAGAAATCTCCCTTAATTTAAATTTTTTACAAATTCTCCCCTTTTTTATAAGGTGAAAAGTAACATCAATTAAAAACATAAAATATGAAACATTAACATTAACATTTTCAAAATCAAAACTCTCCCTAGATAAAAGTAATTAATATCACATAAATTCTCCTCTTTTTGTCAATATTAAAAGGGTACAAATATGTATATCTATAAGTATCAAAATGAGAGAATTATACATGATTTAAATATCATCATTTAAATTCAAATACCACTCACAACATCTAACATCCAAATACATAAGATATATCTAAATGCTCACCTTATAAGAAGCACACATATCACTAATACCTCTTCCAAGAAGATATTATCCAAACCGCATATTCACACACAATTTTACAAGATTTTCAATTTTGTCCTAATCATGTAAAATATATCCTCTTGTATCATGTAAATCACAACATTATTCTCTCCCCTTTTATCTATATATTATGTAACTATTACTCTCCTTTAATCTATGTACTGAGACTAAAGCATGTGTAGAACCAAGAAGGTTCCAATTATGTATTTTAATGATGAAAAAATATTATTATTACTAATGTTTAAGTTTTTTTTACTTTTATAAGATAGGAAAATGTTTGAAGTACAAGAATATAATTATGGAGATAAGGTAGATGATCTTAAGAATTGGATGATCAAGAATAGATAAGGATTGAAGATCAAGTGAAGATCAAGATTGATGATCAAGAATGAAGATCAAGTTTAGATAGGTTTAGGAAAAAGGATTAAGGTGTAAGTGTCCTAAACTTGATTCTTAAGCAATGCTTGAAAATGGCTCTCACATTTACACCATACATTTGTATATAGGCATATATGAGTTGAATTATAGTTTTAGTGATCAATTGGATTTGATTATGATATTTTCAATATTAGAAATTGAATTATAATGGCATATGAGTTAAATGTTGCATAATTAAGTTGAAATATGTTGAATTAATTTAATGTAAATTTATTGATATATTTCAGTGAATTGAAATGTTGTTTGAGTGTTGATCATATGTGTTTTTAATTTATTTGTGTTATAATGGTAATATGAATTTTGGTTTATGAAATGTTTGAAAAGCTTTAAAGTTGTTTAAAAATGAAAGGTTTCATAATCAAGGAAAATTCTTATGTTTGACTTAATTTTAATCATGCATTACATTTGAAATGTTAAAAGTTGCATATTTTCTCAATTTAAAGGCCAATTCATGATTTTGAATTATTTTATGTGTTTTGATCATTCATATAGTCTTAATACATAATTTAAAGTTTGTTTGAAGTCTAATTTATGTTAGATTGATATTAGGGTAGGATTGGAGCTTGTTTGTAACTTGTTTTCTAATTTTCTAGAAGCAATACGGCAGGCTGAGAAGCAACACAGCAAGCTATCTAGACCCCTGTATTGGGTGTATTTCCAAAGATTAATACAACGGGCTGGAGGGTGCTGTATTCATCCCTTAAGATCGTCGTATAGGTCTGAGTCTCTAATAGCTAGTTTTTACTTTTGTCTTTTTGTCTCTATTCTTGCTTCTAATGGCTATTTTACTCTTCTAAACCCTCCTTCAGCCTCTAAACACTATAAATACTTTCTTCAAACACTTAACACTTTTAGATGCCCTAAAAATAGATAAAAAAAGCTAAAGCTATCAAGTTTTTCCTGCTCTCATTTTCAATTCATCTATTTACTATTTTATTGAGTTTCTGGGTGTGAGAAATTATTTTTCATCTTGCTTGAGTGTTTAAGTATTTGTTTGATCTATCTTTTACATTTTATAAGGGCTATATCATGAGATTAAAGTTAGAACACACATATATATCAAAATTGTCTCTGTTGAGACTATTCTTGTTTTAATCTTGATTTTAGTTGACTAATCTAATTTCTCAAATCGTGCAATTGTTGTTTACTACTTATTTAAGTCCTCTAGATTGTGTTTAACCTTGGTTTCGATTTTTAGATGCTTATTTTGGTTATCATTGACCTTGAACATTCAAATATTTTTAAGATAGCTTTTGTTTTCACTAGTTTAAGTTTGATCTCGATTTCAACCTACTTAATCTATTTTTTAGTGTGTGTTATTACGTTTTTCGATTTTTTTAAGTTCTTAAGAGTCAAAATAATCATAGTTTTGGATTTTTGGTTGATTGTTTCATCATTTGTGTGCATTAGTTCACTTATATATCGAAACTTTCCCATTTTTTATGTTCTCATTTAATTACGAATTGCATCATTTAAATCAGTTTTTGAGTTCATAAATTTATTGTTTTTAGTTCACATAAGGTGTTAGGAGTTCTTTGAAATTTTTAGTTTGATTTTTAAGCATTTATTTTTTTGTTTTAGGCTTAATATTTCAGATTGCTCTAAAGTTGTCTAAGTTTGATCACTCTTGCTTAAATCTTAATTTAATCAACCTATTTGATGTGTTAAAATTGTTTTTATTGTTGCAATTTGTTTTTAACTGATATATTAATGTTATAGTAGGTTTTTTGTGCTGATTTCATGCCATTTGGTTTGTTAAATTCGTTTATATATAGGCTGGAGCATATAAGTTGCTTATTTTGACAAATTTTGTGTTCAAGTGTTCAATCGGATTTTTTAATGCAATAATCATGTTTTTGATTGTTTATGATATGATAAGA
>JAOXYD010000003.1:18409971-18422496 GCA_028565735.1 Pinacopodium congolense | reverse complement strand
AAATTTCTTAATTTCTTAAAAAACTATAATTTTATTATCACTTGTAAAGTTTTTCCTATTTTCTTCCTATATTCCATTATTATGTATTGCGCCGCGTTTTTGTAGTTTTGTCCTATCTAATAATTATTCTATAGCCAGTGTCATTGTCTTTCGCTTATCGCCTGTGCTATCTGTTTCCGTTTCCAATTTCCCCGAAGACACTGCCATCACATCAAATGGTTTCCAACGGAGGATGAAACTGGCATATCTCCAGTACTCGTGGAACACAGAGCTGAACAACGCACCAATCTAATAAATGATTATTAAATGGTTGCATTATCTGATGGTCCCCACCATCATTAATGTGAGGCTTTCTTCAGTGTTTTTGAGGATTATATTTCAACTTATTCATTTCTAGCCGGGGGTGAATTACCACGTTACTGGTCCCTACGCTTAAAAGGCCAATCTCTAAACCCTGAAATCAAATAAATGAACAAGCTCAAATAGAAAAGGAAAGTTAACATGTAAAATTTTATTGCAATGTGAACCCCACAAAGATGCTTGTTTTTACGTATCCTGATAACACAATTTGCAGACAAGTTTAATATTACAACTGCTTGGCTTCGGCTTCGGCGTTGGCCTTGGAGACATGCTCTCCAAGCCATGACAAAATGGTTCCAAAACCAAGCTCCACTGTTTCCTTTTGTTCTCCGACTAACATATGCCACACTCCAGGAAAGACCTTCAGTGTCTTGTCTTTGCTTGGCGCTGATTCATAAGCATAAACCGCAGCCCTATAGTCGCACACCAAATCTTCTTCCCCATGCACCATTAATAAGGGGACGTCAACCTCATGACAATGCATTCTTATATACTCGCATACTCTCAGGAACTCCAAAGCTGTGGCCGCCGGCGGCCTGCCAGAGACCCGTCGATTAGGGTTGTTTGCCACCAATCTTCTTTTCCATTCCTCTTTATACGATCTGCTAGCCACAGGCTTTGACACCACTATTTTCCAAGTTGGTGCAATAAAAGCTGCCACTGGAAGTAGCTTCTCTAATGGCCACATGGGTTTTAACTTTGCAGAAATCCCACACATAGCACCGTTCAAAATGAGACCATCCCATGCATAGCTCTGCTGCAAGCATGTAAGTAGCGAAATTGCACCTCCTAGTGATTCACCATACAAAAAAGCTGGGAGCTTTGGTTGGCCGGACTTTACAGAGTCGAAATACTGCGTGCAGTCATTAACAACGAACTGAATGTTTGGGATGTGACCACTGAGCCCATCAGAGCAACCATGGCCCTGCAAGTCAAGAGCACAAACTAAGAAACCAGCTTTTGCTATGGCGACAGCGGTGAGCTCATTGATCCAACCACTTTCCGAAGTGTAGCCGTGGACCATGGCAACTATTCCTTTAAGTTGGGTTGAATCTGGACGCCATGACTGAGTGAAGATCTTCATCTTCTTTTTGTTGAGCATGAAGTTCTCTTGGTGGATGATTTCATGCTTCTTAAAGAACTCTTCCCTTGTGAGATTTCCGTATGGGGATTCCTCGTTTGCTTGGTGTATTGGGTGAGACATTCTTCTGCTATATTTTATGGAACCGATCAAATTTGGAAGCAACAAGAATCGGAAGTGACAGCAGCAGCTACACGTTCGTGTAGCTCAGTGGACAAGTTAATGGACGGAAAAAGGCCTAAAGAAATTTAAAGAAACAGACCAAGAGAGTGACAAAGAAAGGAAGGTAAGTTGTATAGAAAGCGATGTAGTCGTCATACATGAATTTATAGAAGCTTCACAGCCGTCTAATTATCATCCCAACCGTTTCTTTACCTAACACTTTATATGGCTATAAAGGGCTACATCATTCAAAATGGACCGAAAAATTAATCACTAGGGGCTGAATAAATGAATATCAATGTAACACATGCTTCTCATTGGTTAATTAACATTTAAAATTGAATATTTACATAGATTTCATCAATCCTGCTTTTGATTGAATGCACATCTCTGTTTGAGCATTGTCATTGTTCAATGTTTATTCAAAGACTGTACATATTATGGGGGAAAGATTTGTGGATGAATTGTACCAATTTTTATAAAGAAGATGATTAATTGGTTATCTTATTTTCAATATGAAAAGAATGTTATATATATATATATATACACACACACACTTAAAATACATATTGTTTTCTCAATGAATTGATAAGATAATTGTTAGATGATGTAATGTTAATTGATTTTTTACTCAAAATTTTCTTATATTAAAATCAATTACATCATCAATTACAACAATTTTATCTCCCTATAATCATCACTCTACCATGAATTTAACAATCTTTTACCATAAAAAAGGTGTGAATTAAATTTCTTATAAAAATAATCGTGTAAAACTTATCTATAATGAAATTAAAGATTTTATTTCAGTTTTTAACACGTCTTATTAATTATATATTTTAGCAACTATTATGTCATATAAATTAGACCATAATTGTTATTTTACTTAATATAAATCCCGATCTTATACAATGGTTATAAAATAGTTAAAAATGATTCAAACTTCAAAGCTCAATATGAATGATTTTGACTTTTAATTATACTTTTTTTTTTCCAGAAATATCAATATATTAAACAACTATTATCCTGTAAAATGATTCAAATCGTTTTTAGCAAATTCTTTGTAATGACTATTGAGTGATGGTATCATCCTTTACATATTATATTATGTTGCTGGAGTTTATTAATATCGTTTGATATGTAGGATTTTGAATGCAGTACTTTACGAATCATGGATCTTACAGCAAAAAGAACTCCGGAACGAAACTTGTACATATCAAGTGGCAGTTAACTATAGACCTTCTGTTTTAATAGTAAAAGACACCAAATATTTTTCGTGGTTCGCTCATTTGTTAAAAATTCATGTTATTTTAAATTATTAAAAATTTGACGTGTTCAAATTTTTTTAAAAATATTTATATTAAACAAATATCAAATTATTTTATGAAAATTATTATATAATTGACTCTTACACATATGAAAGAATATGTATGATCGTTTAGGTTTATATTAAAATAATTCCAATGAAAAACCTAATAGTTTTTAAATTGTTAACATCACATTTTCAACATATATATTTATACTTTTAAATAAAAAAATTAGAAAAAAAAGGTTTGTATCTTTTACTCTTTTCATTTCCAAATTTCTCTTTGTAAGATCGACATTAACATCATACTATATGTATATGTGACTTGCATATTAAATTATTGTAATGTCATTAAGCATAGAAGTTCATAGAAAAAACTTTTTTTTAAAAAAAAGTAAAAGAAGATGTATTAGAGAGGAATTAGAGAATGTAAAATAATAAAGCCCTTCTTGACAAAAATAGGTTTACAAAAATGCCTTGAAAACAAGAGCTAGCAGAACAACAACAAAACTAGCAAGTGACAAAAAAACAAAGCACCAAGCAAAAAAACCATTAGAGGGCCATTAGCTACTAATAAGAGAGGGGAAAGAAAGGCTGGCAATTGCAGTCCCAAGCAAGTCTACGTGTCCATCATATTCCGTTTCCTTCGACAATTTTGAGTGCAAAGGATCCATAAGTTATGAATCAGACCATAAAGCCGGATAGATGTGACTATCTCATGCAAAAGAGCTTCACTAGAGAGGCAGTTGCATTGGAAACTACGATGATTCCTTTCTTTATACACCTCATATATGAAATAGGCTATGGCAATCTGAGCTATGGTTAAATCACCCCATTTAGATGGAATTTCTATCGAAGCCATAAGAAGATATCCTACACATGAGGAGAGGAAATTGTGAGGCCACATAGCCTTTTAATCGCTATCTAGAGATGGGAGGTGAGGTGGTGCTTAAAGAACAGGTGAAAGATTGTCTCTAGTTCATCATTGTAGAGAGGGCAAGTGATTTATATCTATAGAAACTTGGATAGTACGTCAAAAGTGGGTAGGCGATTAAGTAGCACCAATCAACTAGTGATTGTAGCTCACGAGAGGGATATTTTGAACTAGACTTTTTTGTGCCAATCAATTTTATTGAAATGAATTCAAAAGAGATTTCTGCAAGAGCCATTGGTGAACCTGTGTGCATGGTGTGTTGTTTAGATAAACCTATTAGATTGTGAATCATCTAGAGTGATGTTACGAAGTTGTAATTTAACTGGGAAATCTAACAAGTTTAAATGTGAGGGAGATACAAATTAAAAGCATATGAGATCATTGCAGTGTTTCAGATATTAATTATAAGTCAAGACAGAACTAAAAGTGAATCAAGAAGGTGAGAGTCTAGCCACTGATCATGCTAGAAAGAGTAATGACTTCCATCACCTGTCCACACTATGATATGTTGTCTTACGGTATCTCTAACTCTGAGCAGATTCACCATTGTCCAAAATGAAGTGGTATTTGGTTGAACCTGCCATAAGTAAGTACGACGTAAGTAGTGAGAATGGACCCAATGAATCTATAGGGATTCTTTGTCAATAAGGAGCCACCATATTTGTTTTTCCTTGAGAGTGTTAGATTGGTAATTTTAATTAGCAGGATTTTGAGGCCCCCTTCGTTCTTTAGTGTACAAAGGTGTTTCCAAGAAACTTTGCAAGTCTCCACTATCCATAAAGCCACTATACAGAAATTGCCACATCATCTGTTCAATCAACTTAATTACTTTAATAGGTAAAAATACATAACCACGCCAGTAAAGGTGGAGGTTATTGAGCATGACATTGATAAATTAAAAAGGACCTGAAATAGAAAGTTATTTATTGTACCAGCTAAAGAGCTTCTTATGGAATCTATCAATTAAAGGAAAGAAATATGATATGGTCGGCCTTTTGGTGGATCTTAGAATGCCTAAGTAGGTAAATAGAAGGGGAGCCATAGGTAGTACAGTCAAAGTAGTGAACCGGGGGGCTGAAGCTTGAGTGTGAACTGACAAGAAGAGTTAAGACTTGGCAGAGTTCATTGTGAGGTTAGATAATTACGAGAAAGTGTTAAGAGCAGACATGAGTAGATTGATAGAAGCTGAATCTACTTGAAAGAATAAAAGGAGATCATCCGTAGTGGTGGAACCATCATCCTTGGTTAGGGAATTAAGTTTGGTGGTGTTTTCCAAGAGAGAATTTTGTTATGGAAGAATTTGGTATTTCTGTCACCTTTTTTGAGCCATTGAACAAGAGCTCACTAATGGAGGAGCGAGTGATGATTGGCTAACGGAAGGTTGTAGATGTGAAGTGCTGCCCTTTCATCACATGGCAATTGGCTCAAGTGGGGGTGGCTATCCACTAGGGTTTAGATGTGGTGAAGTTCCTCCCTAGCCTTGATAACAACCTTAAGTGTGTCCTGTCTACTTATGTAATAACTTCATTTCTTCTTTGATGCTTTGTAACTTCCTGGATAACAAGAACATTTTGTGACCTAGTATTGATTTGTTGAGGCCTCTCACTAAAGAGCTTCATGAAAGCCCATCTACCTTAAGAAGAAGTTATTAAGACGAAAATGGTAGTCTCAGTAAGGTTGATGAAAAATGTTTGTAACTAAAATAAGAGCATGATCTAATACCATTTAATTAAGGAATGAAGCTTTATTTTCTTAGAAACTTTGCAACCAATGGCTATTTACAAGAGTTTTATCAAGTTTTTTTCGCATAAAAAATTCCTTCTTTTGCTTATTTGTACACATGAATAATCGAAGTTTCATAGTAGGATCAGTGACCCCAATTTAACTGGAAAAGTCTCAAAACTCTATAGAGGTGATTCGTTGACTGAGGGTGCCTTCCACTTCATCAGAATACATGATGCAATTGAAATCACCAAGGACCAGCCATAGATATATGATGATGGGAGTTAGGTCCCGCGAGTTATTCTAGAGATAATGCCTTTGGAAAACATGGTTTAAAGCATACAAAAAGGTGACATAAAACTATGGAGGAGAAGTAGCCTTGGTGAATGCAAAAGGTGGACAAGCTAATCAGTGAAATGTTCCAAGGTAACTTCCAAAGGGTATAGTAGAAAGCTGTGACAATTATGCCATGATGGTAATTTCAGTGGTTTATAATAAGTTGGGTCATCAACAAAGGTCAAAGAGTTCAGAGGATTAGCTAAAGTGGGAGGATTTTGAGGGAAGGCTTGAGGGGAACTCAGTACCTTTAGAGGAATGGCCTATGAGAGGCCAAGAGCTATGTCGTATGCCGAGCTTGAAGGGGGACCAAGATTGACACTAACATAGTCACTGGCAGGAGAGGTAGTGAGGGCATTAACCTGATTAGATGAAGCAGGACACACCTGCATTAGTTCTTTATAGCTACCTATTGCAAGTTGTTGTTGTTTTTGGCTTCCAGGAATAAGAAACAGTGACATCATCCTTAAACAATTCATCATCCTCATTAAGGCACATATGAGGGATCTCATCGGACAGTGACTAAAAGGTGTGATAAGTACAAAAACCCAAGCATAACTCACTTGCTTCATTCTTGCCATGTATTCGTCCATACATAGCAACTTCTTCACATAACTTGCCAGGTGACTGAGTCCTTCTGTGGTCCACTATTATGATGGAAAATTGCAAATGTTGGTCTATAAGAGGACCTGCTTAGTCTGGATATATTGCAATCTCAAGCTCGGCTTCCATGATTGCAGAAAGAGTGGTTTACTGTTCACATGATACGATCCTAAATTAAGGACTCATGTAACTTAAGCACAACTATCAAAACAGAAAAGAAACAAACTTCTTCGTGTATGAGTGCTTCCTGAAGACCAACAATCTTCCATTGTTACATTACCCATTTATTCATAAATGGGTGCAACGACTAATCACTCAAGAAAAAATCCATCAGAATGGATTTTCACCGTTTAGCTCTAGCTTAAAGGATATGCATGGGAGGGCAACCAATTTACTATCTGAACTAGGCAGATAAAACTGATGCTTGACCAAAGGGGAAGAGTCGTCAGTTACCTGAGACCAAATCTTCTTTGTCAGAACAGGATTAGTGGTAAGGCACCTGTCCTGTTGTTTGGGACCGCGCACAACAGCAGCTTCAACAGGAACAGCAGTGACAAGCACATTGGTGAGTAAAACAGATCAAATTCTCGACCATCAAGTTAAATTGCGAAATCAGGTTCTTACCATTGCAAGATATGATCGTCCCAGCAGTGTCGCTGGGATTGAGCGAACTTCTGTTCACGTTATTGTGGAAAAAGCGTCCTAATCCTATTGGCTTAGCACAAGTTCCACGCGACTTCTGTATGTAACTTGGCAAGGCTTGTGTCAATCTTTTTCCTGCTCGTAGCAGAGTCGCCATGTTTTGTGATGCTTTCAACTTGGAATTCAGTGGCACGGCACAAGCTATTGTAAGAGGTGGGTATGCACTTATATAGGCAAGCACTCAGACAAGAATAGGAGATGATAGTTTGTTTGCCTTTAGAAAGAAGAAGTAAACAGGAAACAAATTTCTAAGGCACTAAATTTATATGATAAGAATGCAAACAAACTATTCATTAAAAAATAAAAACATATTTTTGTATAATTATATCTTCAGTTTTTTGAAGTATTAATATTATCGACATTTCAAAATATCCAACTTGAATTATATAGTTTGTATTTTTTTAAGTTTTAAAATTATGAACAAATTCAATGAAATGTTATTTGAAAGTTAGGTATAAAATATTTGAATAAATGACAAGACATTCTCGTTATAATATTTTAGACATAATATTGAAAGATTTATTGCTAGTAATCCATTGTTTGTATAATCATAGAGCCTTTTGCTTTGGAAATTGAAATTAAATTAAATAATTAAAGAGAATAATCTACTCCCGAAGGAGTTACAAAAGAGGGAAAGCATCACAAAATTCTCATGAACTCAGCCAAAGTTGGACCTGTTCCATTGTGATGACCGTGTACATCACAGTAAGAGCAGCCTTACTCTTATTTCCAACGACCTTGTACATCTATGATGAGGATCTCAATATAGGAGTCTCCTCACCAATGGTATAGCAGATCAAGATGGACTGCGTATATAAAGGGACTAATCCGACATCTCTGCTATGGTGCTGATGAAGAATAGTACGAGTTTAGAGGTTCCAGCATCGTTTCAGTCTCTCTGTTAGTGGAGCAAAGGATGACTATTCTAGCCTCCCTCATCCAAGTTAGGGAACTTCGACAAAAGATTTCCTAATAACGATAGACTTTATTCTATCAAAAGAACAAGTTGTAATTTTATTTATTTATCAATTTACTTTATTTTATTTTGAGATTATTAAAAAACATAAGAAAATTTTAAAAGAAAATAATTTTTATTTTGAATAAAATCTTAAAGATAACGTTCATATGAGAATAATATCTTAATTTAATTTTTTTTAATTTTGAAGCTACATTATGGTTGATTAATCTTTTTTACTGAATTTATTTTACCACCAAACTGTTGCAAAGATGATGACCCATTAGATTCAGAAGATACAAAATCCTTATACATCTAAATTGATCCCAATCCACTTGACATCCTATTTTATGACATTACTGAAGCCACGTAAGGAAAGGATGAGAAATGCAAAGAAAAGCATGAAACCTACTGTAGGTGTTGAGAGACTTTAAAAGTATGTTAAGACAGAAGTGTAAAGGATATAAAATTTTCAAAAAAAAAAAAATAGCGGACATAAATGGTTCTCTTAGGAGAGAACAGTAACAGTTTTTGTATGCTATTACCTCTTCAAAAATTAAGGATGAGAAATGTGAAAAAGGCAAGAGTTCTACTCTTTTTTTAAAAATCATGTTAAGACAGAAGTGTGAAGGATGTAAATGGTTATCCTAGGAGAGAACAGTAACAGTTTTTGGCCATTACCTCTTTGAAAGAGGCTGCTGAAGAGCTCTTTCAAAGTCCTCTGACAAGGGGTATGGGAAGGATAAAACAAACCTCTGCAA
Source organism: Pinacopodium congolense (assembly GCA_028565735.1). NCBI lineage: Eukaryota > Viridiplantae > Streptophyta > Magnoliopsida > Malpighiales > Erythroxylaceae > Pinacopodium > Pinacopodium congolense. The sequence goes on along the minus strand of JAOXYD010000003.1, from coordinate 18,413,574 downwards.
TTTACTTTTTGCCCTCACACATCCACTTTACACCCAAAATTCAACATATATATATATATATTTAAGCCCCATAAAAAACTTGTATTTTAATTCAAGCGTAGTTCAATAAGAAGAAAAACTTTAAAAATGTTATTTTCTTCATGAAATATTGATTTAATAGTAATAATAATATTGAGACAAATGTATACATAATGATATATTTTAGTAGTTTATTAACTCTGTTCCTATCATTACAAAATTTAAAATTTTTAAAATATAATTCTTTTAGAAATACAATTTAAATGTTTATTATTATTTTAAAATTTTATATTAAATTTAATTTTAATTAGAATTAGATTTAATTGATTACATATTAATAAAAATGATATTTTATTTCATTTTTACATTATATTTTTTTTACTTTTTTAAGTTTTACTTTGTATTACCCTATCAATTTTATAACGATCCAACATCAATTGAACTTTTAACTTATCATCTCTCCTTATTAACTTGATATTCAATCCAGCTTTTAAAACATTAAATTTTACTTGGAGAGAAAGATTACAAGAACAAGCTTTGAGAAGACTTCCTTAATTAATTGAAAAAAAAGAAATGGATAATTAATAGGTTAGAAATTAGAAGAAAAAGAAAAATAAGGAAAATAAGTGGTGCTAAAGATATCCAATGATCATAATCTTTTCTTCTTAATTTTCATAGACGATAATGAGGAGAAGAGATCAATTATTATAGGGTGGTTTTTAGGCTTTAAACTTGCCCTATAATTGCAATCAAAACCTTCATCTTGATTTAATAAAAAACTTGTCCAAAACTTGCAACAAAAAACTAAATGTTCATAAGCACACAAATATGTAGAATTTTTGAAGCACTTATAGAGAAAATTGGAGAATGATGTATATAAACAATAAAGAGAGACTTTTATTTCAAGAATATGGAACCTTTTGCACTTTGTGAAGGGCTCCCACTTTATAGAAGTCCTCTAACACTTGTAAAGTGTAACATAAGACAATAGGAGATAAGAATAATAAGTTGAAGCCAATGGTAGTTTTAACTACCATGTCCTAATAACTAACTAAGACCTAATCAAATTTGGACTCATTTAGCCCTCTTTTATTTAGCCAATAGACTAGGAATATTGCCCCTACCTTTAGTGTTTAAGTCCATTCAAAACAACCGTGTTAAATCCTATATATGTCACATTTTATCTTGTAATAATGACGTATAATGATGTTCTGGACAAGAAAATAATGGCGCCATTGATGATAAATTCAATTTAATGGTTGTTATTCTTCGATCATCGAATATAAATAACAATTCTAAAGGGAAAGAATGGCATCATTCTTCCCTGTCGTCATGCTTATATTTTAAATCACAAACGTTCATATTTATGCTATTTCCTTGGTCCAAATCATACCTTACATCAAAGTCGAAGAAATGGATCTTACAAACCTTCCCTACTACAAAAAAATCAATGTCCTTATCAGTTAATCTCCCATTAAAATCCACAATGTTATCACCGAGTTAACTTGCCTTCAAGTTATCTAAGTGAATTCTCCTTTTGCCCTTTAAAAACCTCATAATAACATGTGGGATTAATGTCCAAGAATTTTTCACAATCTCACCTTTGAGATTTTAATCATGAATTGACAATCCATTTCTAATAGTTTTTAGCCATCAATCATTGGAATTATAAGAATGTTTGAAGTCTTATGTGAATTTGAAGGAAACTAATGACTTCTTCGCTAAACTTTAGCCTATTGTTCAAATTTCTTAAGTTCCTTTATGCTCCCATACCCTTGATCATTTCATAAGGGACTCAGAAGCCCCACTCCTAGATTTCTTAGTCACCACCATTGAATTGACACTAACTAGGCAATCCTTTTCATATTGTGCCCTATTACAAATGAAACAAGTAGCCTTATAGTGAGAAGCATTTTTGTCACTCTTTTCCTTCTCATTTTGTCCATTTAATTACTCCCCTTTTGGTTTCCTATTTCATTTTCATTGGTGAGCTTCACCTTGTCCTTGTTTAGTTGCAAATCAACCAATCAATCTATAGTTGCAATAACACTAGATAAATCTTGAATACCTTACCTTCTAAGTTTCTCTTGTGTCCAAGCTTGCAATCCTAATAGAAAATTGAATAGCTTTTCCTCCTTAGATATATTTCGAATATCTAACCTGAGTGAACGAAAGGCCTTCACTTAGTTGTGAATAGTGCCATCTTATTGTAACTTCTTTAAGTTCTTTAGCACAATCCACCATGTATTGTAAGAAAGGAATTGTTCCTTTAATTCTTGTACCAAAGTTTTCCAATCACTAATCTTTGTCCTTATGACATTTAGATTTCCATCATTTCTAATCCTCCCAAAGGCTTTGCATCTCTCATAAGATATATGCTTATAAGTCTCACTTTGTCACTTTCCTACACTTTTGTAGCATCAAAACATTGTTCCATATCCTAAAGGAAATTTTCCAATACTTTAGCATCTCTTATACCATCAAAATGCTTAGGTTCAGGATTTTTTTAACTTTGTCTAAGTGCCACCATAATTCATAGAAACATTATCTCGAATGAAGGTTAAAACCTCCTTCATAACTCTAACTCATCAATTTGTTTCTGCAAAAATTTTGTCTAGCCTTTTATGCTATCCATTTATGGCATCCTCTAGGAGTTATAGATGTTTATAAAACGGTATAGATTCCCATTCTGATTAGCATCCAAGGCATACTTTAATCTTGTATATCTTTTTGTTATTGCTTCTATGTTTTGGCTTCCGGTCATTTAAATAGTAGAATTTTCAACCTTTATGGCTTTGATACCAATTGTTACAGAAGTGCTTTTAGGCTCTAAACTTATATAATTTTAATCAATATCTCCCTCTTGATTCAATAAAAACCTATCCAATACTTCAAACCAAAGTCTAAATGCTGATGAGTACATAAGTATGTAGAATTTTTTAAGCATTTATGAAGAAAATGGAAGAATTAATATGTAGAACATATAAAGAGACACTTTTATTTCAAGAATGTGGAACCTTTATAATTGGTGAGAAGTTCACAATTTATAGAAATCCCCTAACACTTATAGAATACAAGATAAGAACAATATAAGATAAAAATATCAAATCGAAGACAATGTTAGTTTATTAACCATCATGTCCTAATAACCAATTAAGGCTTAAATTAAATTTAAACTCCTTTAGGCCCCATTTTTTTAGAAAATAGAATAGTAATATTGTCCTTACCTTTAGAGTAAGTCCCATCAAAATGACCATGTTAAATGCTATATATCTCTTTTTGTTTCTAGCAATAACATCACATAACAACAATCTGGACAAAATAACAATGACACTGTTGATGATAAATTCAAAGGCCATTATTCTTCAATCATCGGGGAAAAATAGTGATTCTGAAGAGGAAGAACGACATCATTCTTCCCAATCATTGTGCTCCTATTTTGCAAGATAAAAGTTCGTCTTTGTGTTACCTTGTCATAATTTTTACGCTGTATCCGGTCTCTTCTACGTTTGATGTAATTTTATGCTTTTGTGTTCTAATGTTTTGGGAGAAAACCAGTTGCCATTGTTTAACGTGTAGCCAGGC
>JAOXYD010000003.1:18344906-18362161 GCA_028565735.1 Pinacopodium congolense | reverse complement strand
AAGCCCACAAATCGGAGCAGGACATTCTATGGTAATTGTGAAGTCATCTATTTTTAATTCTAGAAAGATTATGATTGTGTATATAAGCCATTTAGTCTGTATAGTTCTACTTATGATATTTTCTTATTGCTTTCTCTTATTCATTTATCCTCTTATGCATCTAGCAGTTTGCATTTGTATAAGTGTAATATTAACACTAGTTGTCTTACTCTATCATAATCCTATCAAGAACTAAACATCAAACACAAATCATTCATTTCATAAGCATCAATTAATTTTTCTGAACTTCAAAATTTTATCAAGAATTCATAAGATTATGCCTGGAAACAATTCACTACCTACTCATGCAATAACACAGGCATAAAACATTTTGGAGGTCTCATTAACATGAACATTTCCTTATAGAGTCAAAGCTTGATATCCTTATTCATTTGAGTAGGGATTATACCTGTACAAATATGCTAGCCATCTTAATTAGCTTCCTCATTTTATGAAATACAATCCTTTCTTTGACATTTTGACTTTCATGTCTTATGAAATTGAAGGCACCACCGACATACCCATATCCAGATCCTTACTACAGAAGCATATTTGCTCCTTGTGATGCTCAGCCGTATCCTGCATTGCCTTATGGTGGACAGCCAATGGTAAAATAGCTTCTGGTTGTGTTCTTAAGCTTCGATTTTTGACAGCAATTGTTTATTATGAAATTAACACCAAAATTTTGTCATTAACATTTAACTTGCTGCATCAATAAATCTTTCAGGTCCATGTTCAGTTAATGGGAATTCAACAAGCTGGAGTGCCTTTGCCAACAGATACAGTTGAGGAGCCTGTATTTGTCAATGCAAAGCAATATCACGGTATCTTGAGACGCAGGCAATCTCGGGCAAAAGCTGAGTCAGAAAACAAATTGATCAAGTCCCGTAAGGTATACTGTTTCTTTGAAAAAGGAAGTCCCTTTTTGCCTTAGATTTGATGTGTTATTTCCTCACCAGTTTGATTATAGCCTAAGGGTTAGGGATCTGAGTTGGCGCTCTATCATTGATTACCCTTTGGTGATTAAATCTTTTTTGAGTAGTGATTGACTTCTTATATCAAATTTGCAGCCATACTTGCATGAATCTCGGCATCTGCATGCCCTGAGAAGAGCTAGAGGATGTGGTGGTCGGTTTCTCAATTCAAAGAAAAATGATGACAAACAAGAAAAGGAAGTCACATCAGATGACAAATCACATCCCACTATTAATCTCAATTCTGATAAGAATGACATAGCTTCCTCTAATGGCAAGTCTTGATGTATTGAAGGTCCTGGATTCAATGAGTTCTCGTTGTTATTCATAGTTGATCTACAGGGTAGCCATGCCTCAGCAATCTTTGCTTCTCTCTCGGTATCCAAATAGTTTAGTATGTATAGCTTTTTCCAGTAGTAGGCTTCTTGGTGGGGTTGCAAAGTATAATCAGGCAGTGTAATTAAGTGATCCTTTGAGTGAACTTGAATTGAGATTTATGCTCTTGTTACAGGCAGATAAAATGAAGGCGTTTGGGCATATGGGTGACTCACATTCAGCCAGCTAGAAAGGAAATTGAGTGGAAAAGCCTTTCGGGGCAAATCCAATATTTGATGTAGCTTATTCATAGCCCCATTTCTTTTTCTTTTTTTGCAAATGACCCAAGAACATAATCAAGCCCTAGACTACGTTTCTGGCACCAAAACGAGTTGTGTTGCTTGGTTTAGTTGTGATTAGCTTTGAACATTAGATTTTTACTTTTTTCTGTGTACTGTCTTATTTATGACCTATAAAATAAGTTCAGTGGCTTGTATGTGCAATGCCCCCTTACATTTTAGATTTTCCTCGGACATTATTTATTTTATGTTTGAACTTAAGACTCTAGGTAGGGCATCTTGAGGTACTCTCCAATGGTCAAGTTTATACATATATATATAGATATATATGTATGTATATATATGCATTTTGTGGATTTTCCATTTTAAACATAAATGTATCATTAGTTTATAAATTTGACCGAAGATAGGCAAAGAACTTTTTAAGTTTTCAGAGGTGTTACAAAATGAACATATGGAAATTGACTACAATTTCCACAGAGAAATTACAGGAACGGCAACATCATAAGCTAATTGAAGAAAGTAAGGCAAGACAGGAAAAATGTGGTTCAATATTTTTATCTTTTCTAAGAATGGCTGTAGGTCTATAAAAAAAGAAGAATTAGTACAGGCATAATCATGTTCATGGAATATGAATGTCATTTCTCTAATAGCTAAAACAAAATTTAACCACTTTTGAGAACTTGGCATTAAACACAAGGTTCATATTTATAATAAACGACAAAAGAGGAAGGAAAACAATCAATTTCCAAAGAGGAGTGCTTTATTTATGAGAATTTGCAATGAGGTCAATAAAGTTAATTCAGCAGTTGACCAATGTCAATGATTTTGAGTAATGGGTCATTCCAAGAATATATATATATGTATATATATATATAAAAACATATAGATAGATATATATGATTTCTGTCAATTATCTCTTCATCAAACACAAAGATGAGGGAATCTCTCAAAATTTCAACGGATCACTATTACCTTCTTTATTCTCATGCATTATCTGATTCCCAAAATTTCAAACTTAGAATCATTTCAATTCTCAGCAATTTATGTTTTTGTCTTTTGTAGGACCTGCATGGTCTCTTCCAAAACATTTCTATGTTATTTGAGTTGGGTTGGTGGTTGATGATAGAGCTACGTGAACCTTAATAAGGACCTAGATTAGATTAGATTAGATTAGCTACATCCATCTTTCACATATATTCCACCTGTTAATGATGCTAAGCTTTACAACTCCAACTTCCCAGTTATTTATTCAACGTATATCTTTTTTTTTTCAGTTTAGATTTTAGATTTTACAATACAAGAGTAACGTTTGTAAATAAATTGAAAACACTTTTCTGACTTACGTGAGAAGTTGAATTAGCATAATGAATTTCAAGCTAATGACGCGGGTCCATCCTTATTATAAGTTTAGTTAATATTTTTATTCATAATTCATTTATATAGTATTTTAACTCCTGCTAATTTTAGGGAATAGTCCTTAGAAAGCCAATTGGGTATTCGGCTCTATAACCTTAAGGGGTCATTTGATATCACTTCTGTTTTTTTTTTATTATTATTTTTTTATTTCTTATTTTTGTGTTTCTGTTTTCTTATGAAGAAAAACGAAAATATGTTTGGTTGATATTTGTAATAAAAAAAATAAAAAAATAAAAACGTATTTGGTTGAGATTTATAAAAAAAAGTTAATATTGATGGTCCAATATAAAATAAATTTAAATTATTTGACTAAAAAACTCTTATATACCTTAAAAATATATTATTAGTCAATAAATTGTATTTATTATTCAATGTAAAAAAATCTGTTTTCAAAATGTAGATAAACATCATTTTATTATTTTTTATTTCTATTTATATTTCTTTGATTTTGAAAACAAAAAACATAAATAGAATACAAGTAAATACATTTTTTTCCTCGATTTCTCTATTTTTTGAAAATAAAAATAAAAAACAAAAAATATATATGACAACAAACAGGCCTAAAAGACTCAAGGTTCTACAAAGAATTCTCTTCTACCAGCAACAACTACTTAAGGGGCGGACCCATATTATTCATAGGAATGATAACATCTTTTGTCGTTCGGCTTGCTTTAAGGCCTTGAGTTATTAGTACCTAGACATCTATTAATTATAGGTAATTAAATAAATCAACGATCCAAGTAAAATTTTAGGTAGACATTTTTTTTTGGTTTACACTTAAATTATGCATATAGTGTTAGTTCGTATACTGATTTATCTTGTATAATATAATTTGAAGGGTAAATTAATAACGCGAAGGAAGGTTTCAACATAAAGATTATAGTCATAAGCTACTGAAGATTTACTCTTATCCAGATGAAATTACGCACTTGACAGGTTTACTTTTCGATTTTTTTTTTTTTTTGGGATTAGTTTGGATTGGCTAGCGAATTTGTCAACAGATATTAAGAAGCTAATAATTCCTTGATTACCTTTTACAGACAAAACAAAAGTTGAGTCTTGTTATGTAAGAGTCCCTTCCTTTTGGTTAAACAACAAATCGGTGTGCACATGATGAATGTTGATGTTTGAACTAGAAGCTTAACCAAGCAACAAAGTGGTTGAAGAATTGAAGGGAATAAACAAAAAAACAAAAATCAAAAATCAAAAGAATATAGAATGGAGTTAGACCATCGTTAAAAGATTAGTTGGGTGATGTACACATTTTCTTGGGTTCCAAACTAATTATGCGAAATTTCAAGTCCCAAATTCTGCTGGCCAACATGGGACACAACTATGCTTCTACAGGCAATTAACTAGTCCTGAAATTTACTTAGCACTAATTCTTTAAATAGAAGTCTGCAATTCGAATGATTCATTTAGCTCATCCACACACATCTACTATTAGATCAAATAAGACTTGGTCACAAGGCATCAAACAATTAGATGTCAGTTCTAAGCAAAATGTAATTACAATGTATTTAACTGCTCAATTTTAGTATGAAAAAGGAAGGGAAAAAACATGTGAATATGTGGAGATTGTATATATTGACACAATAAGCGCTCAAATAAGGTATATTAATCTCACATTCGATAAATAATAGTCTTAAAGTTTATAAGCGTAGACGCTACATATTCTGATAAATATGTCTTTTGAAAAGAGGGTAATAGTCCTATGACAATATGTACTAGCTACCACCTCCTAAGATTCAAACAAGCAAAACATACACATTAAAGAAAGATAATATAACAATGTTATATCCATTGGAGCTAGCTAGTAGCCCTGTGTTGTTGCTGAGTCTCATTCCATGAAATCTTTTTATCCCACTTTTGTATGGGTTTGACAAATAACGTACGTATGCTTTAATGCTACTCCTAATCATTACACGTATTATATAGAGTTGTGACATAATTAGTGGGCAAAAGATATTCGAAATCAAGATTTTGGTTTTGCCTCACATGATCGGCAGCAGCAGCAGCCTATAGATATGAATTGCAAGCTGGGGGGGAGGAGATATAGTATTGCTCCTTTGTCCATGGAATACCTTTACACTTCCTATCATGCAATGCATGGACCCTCAACACCACCTCACACAAGTCGACAAATGAGAGACAGACAGAATGAGAGAGAGGGAGATCAGAGGTGTAAAATGGAAGCAAAGCAAAGCAAAGCAGAACAAAAGGGCACACAATTCTAGAGTGAGAAATGTGCATGGTGGGGTCAAACTGAATATTTATGGACTCTTTTGGTGCATGACAAAAAATGGGGTCACTTGATCTCCTCTCCAACACCAATCTGCAATCCCTTCTTTGCAAAGGGTCCCTCACCAATGTTAATGGAGCTGGAAAGGTAATACCCTAAAGTTGTTAATTTTGAAAAATCACAATGGGGATGTGGATGAAACCATATATCCTTTTATTAGCTAAGTGGGCATGCCCCATTTTTGTGGATTCATTTCATATAATATATAGATGGAGATGTAAAATGAAAAGAAAATTAAAGAGCCCGACTATCTTAGGGAAGATAGTAAAAAACAAAGTTATTGTGTGTAGGCATTGACTCCTCCAGATTTGATAGAGTCACCTCTCACCTCCCATCATAAGCCATTAATTATATATGTCATATAACATACATATCCAAATTTGAGTGAGAGAGAGAGAGAGAGATGATCGACGAGAAAAGCAATTGACTTTTAGATTTCACTAGGTTGACATTTGCCATAAAGTGGTTGGTATCTTTACAAAGCATCCAAAGCTTTTTGATATAGATCTCTGTTTTACTGTCTTTCTCTTTCTATTGGATTCTTATGAGTGAAGGGATGAGGATAGGTGGGAAACACTCTCAATTGTCACCAAAAGAAGTGGTTTGGTTGGTGTTGGTCGACACTTAACTTCAGAAAGTAGTGAAGGTTTAGGGTTTAGAAACCTATCTAGGTTTAGTGGTCCTGAAATATTCTAGCTAGCCAGTCTTAAACTATAAACTTAAGCTAAGTATAAATTGATCAGCAGACCTTTTGATGTAACAAGACCTACTCAAAAATCCTACTTCTTATACTAACTAAATAGTTCCACTTAAAACTTGTGTAGAGGCAAAAAGCACGTATGAAGTTGTGCTCATGATGACACTTCACATGCATTTTAAAAATAAAAAAAGCCGAAATCATGAGGGGTTTACTCGAAATTTAAATCCACTGGCCATGCAGCAACATATGGGTAACACGCACATTGATATATAATGTAAGAAAGCTATTTATGCCCATGCTTGCTTCTATATATGTTCCAAACCTAGAACATGAGTTACCCACGTAAAGCAGCTACATTTCTAGCTTTCTCTTGCCATTCCTATTGTTTGCAATATCAATGCATTGGTACATCTATCGAGTGCTTGCTTGGCCACTCAGTGTCATGATATTGTTTTAGTACAGTGAAAATATCATCATCTTTTCACCGCATATATAAATTTAAAAGCTAATTAGTGTGAAGAAATACAAATTTCATTTATTCTAATATTGACTATGATTTTTTTTAATGAAAAATGATGACTATGAATTGTTTTCTGCAGTTGTTAGGACTCTTTGAGTTGATGTAATAAGATTTAGGGATATTTAGTGCCTGGCTTTTAAAAGGTCATTAAGCACTTTTTTTCATTATAAATTTTTTTTAATTAAAATATAGGTGTTTGATTGTAGAATTAAAAGGTACTTTTTTAATAGATATGACTTTTTTAACAGACAAAATACAATTTTTTAAGAAAGTTAAATTTGGAGCTTCTAAAAAAAGTACTTTTTCAGGTAAATGTTTCAGAACAATTAATGACAATTAATGAACCTATTTTTTAGTCTCTTTTGTTCTTATATTTTTAACATAATGTCCGTAATACCCTTATATCCACATATTTTCATAATAAATTTCGCATTTAACATATTAAAATATTTTAACTAAATTATTTTGAGATTTATATTTATGATTTTAACTATTATTTTTATATTTATATTTATATAATATTATTTGACCATTTTTATATATTTAATATTTATTTATATATTAATTTTACTTATGTTATAATCCATATAAAAGATTTGATTAGATATATTTTACTATATGTTTCATATAGTTTAAAATTATATAATAATTAATATGTTGTGCTTTTCATATTGTTTAATATACTTTAAATAATATTTATATAAATAAATAATATTTATTATAAAATAAAATATAGTTAAAATTAAAAGTATTTTTTTATTTTTATATTGTCAAACAATCTATTTTATGAAAATCTTTCAGAAAAGCTCTTTTTAAATGACAGCCAAACAATCAACTGTCTTCTTAAAAAAACTCTTCTTAGAAAAGATTTACAGAAAAAAGTTCTCCTAATAAAAAATCTACTGATATAAGCCTATCCAAACAAGCATTTAGCGTGTGGCCGTCGACATCCTTTGATATGTAATACAAACCGATCACTAATTTTATTACATATTAAATATTTTTAAGAAATAATTATATTTTCTACTTTTCTTTAGTTTTTAAATAAAGAATAACACTAAGAAGTTTTGAGTGACAATACATAAAAAGGAAGTATGAAATAATTTTAAAAAATTAGAGATGAAATTAAAAAAATCAAAATAAAGGGCTTGGTAAATTATCCTAAGTATAAATACATGTGTAATAACCCAAGCAAAGTCTGAAGAGATGTTTAGTATGGTTTTTTATTCTAGTTTTTTATTTCTATTTTTTAAGATATAAAAATTAAAAAAACAAAAACTGATGAAAACACATAAAAATAAAAATAAAAAATAGAAATAGAAAATTGATTCAAATATCTCCAAATCTTTTATACTAGTCAAAACTCATATTTCACTTTAAGGCACAGAACATTTCTTTTTACACGATATACATGTTTTTATAACTTCCGAAGTTGAAACTATAAACTTTCTTCATTCTGTTGAATTCTATCTAAACCGTAATTAAACCCACCTAAATTGCCCCTCAAGGGGTTATCTATGATGAAACTATTTATATAGGCCATGGCTCACTCGAACAATAATGATAATATCATATTTATTATAATAATAATTTATTATATTATTATTGTTATTTTAATATAATAATAAATTTTATTTGAAACTAATTATAGTTGGCCATGAAACATCGATTGTGTAGTCAATTCTTTTATATAATTAGGGTCTTAGTTATGGAAATGAGAGTTTATAAAAGATGAAGATTAAAAAAACAAAAATCAAGAGATGGGAGAGATGGGAGAAATTGAGAATGTCGTTATTCGTTAATTTCCCATTACTTTTTACAACTGTTATATCAATAACTAATTGAGATGTTGGTCAAAGTCCAATGGAATTATTATGTGTATTAACGATATTTACTCACCCTATCTTATATGACATCGTTTTATCTTTTGCATTGTCATAGTAATTGTCATTTTCCTTTACTCATTTTCATTATTGCTTGTTATGCTCTTCAATTCTTGTCCTATAGGGTTACTCTAACTTTCTTTTCTACTCTTATCAATGCTCTCATGTTTGACAACCTTATTTACAATGTTAACATCTGAAAAATGTTACTGAATTTCATAAAGATATCCTTAAAGATATGTCATCTTCCTTAGTGGAACTTCAGTATACTAGGATCTGGACAACAGGCTTGTTGCGATGATTAACAAGTCATCTATTTAACACCGCCATTAGGATGTGGATAGCTAGACATATTGAAGCTGGCTGTGATAAGGATGGTTACACTTCATCTCATATTTGTTTCTTGAACTAGAAAATATGAAAAGAATCGAAAATTTTGTGATCCTAAATGAGTTCCAACCAATAAGCCAATGTTCCCATCCTTTTGCAATTTTATAAGGTCTAAAAAATAAAAATTATAATTTTTGTGGGTTATTTTGATGCATACTCTATTACCTACATAACCTGAGCTTAACAAATACAAGGTCTCTCACTTCAAACTCCTTTTCTATCCTATGCTTATCAATAAACTACTTCACTTTATTTTGTACACACTCCAAGTGAATTTTTAAAATCTTCACGTAGCCTCCTTGTCTTTGAGCACTTGATCTGCTGTAAGGTTGTTTGAGTCTTTAGCCAAATAAGGAATGTATAGGAGAGAACCAATAAATAGCTTCAAATGAAGCCATTGAAATCACTAAGTGGTAAGTATTTATTATATCATTATTGAGCCACTGAAAAACCACTTTGTCCAATTCTATGAACAATCTGAAGTCATATATTAAATACAGATGTTTGACCACTAGATTGGAGATGGTAAGCTATTGAAAAATATAATTAGACTCCTAGCATTTTGAATAGCCCCCTCCAAAATTTGCTTGTAATAGTATTTCGATAACTAATTATAAATTTAGGTAGACTATGTAACATTGTCATAAAATCCTTAAACACCTTAGATACTTTTTTCTGCAAAATAAGGGTTATGCAATGATAGGAAATGATCGTGCTTGCTTAATTTATTCACTACCATTAGAATTACTAAGTACTGTTCTAAATTCGACAATCCCTCAATAAAATCCGTACTTAGATCTGTCCAGATTTGTTAAGGAGTTGGAAGTGGCCATAATGATCTATAGGAAGTTTAATTGTCGTACTTATTCATCTACATATCTTACATATCCTTATAAAGTTTCTTGCATCTTTCTATTGTTTCTTTTAGAAAAAACATGTACTCAACTTCTTATAAGTTCTTAACCACTCAGAGTGACCCCCTTTAGGTGAGTCATGAAATAATGTGTAAGATCCCATTACAATAGAATATACTTGAACATCCAGAGGATATTCAAGAACATACTATATGAGAATGATATGTTAGTGTAACATCCCACTCTCATAGAACACCTACCGGACATTCTGATAAATATCCGAGTAAATACCCTACAAGGTTGGCACGCTAGAGCAATGACAATAGGCATCGTACAACATAATCAGAAGGAATATAGACATCAAAACTCATATTTCATTAAAACCAAGTCCATTTATACATCATCATAAACTGTACGTAAGTAGAAAATAGAACAAAAACATTATATCTAGACTCTTCGAGACGTCAGCTAACCAACCTCTGATCCATAATAAGCCTGTAAGTATGCAGCTCTCACTCTCTTTACCCTGTCTTAAACTAGGAGTCGAGCTCCCTCTGACCTGAAATATTGAGTGGGGTGATTTTTCAGGAAAAACTCAGTGAGTGGCCATCATCGATGTGCTCACTCTATCATACAACACAAAACAAATCACATAATCATCATAATTAAAATCATGATGTTCATGTATTTAGCATATCAAAGTATGATTATACCATGGCATTCTATCATGCGAGAAGACAATTACAAATGCACATGAGACTTGATTTTCTTTTTCTTTTGTTTTGACTTTATTCCATTTACTATCCCATATCAGCAGCTGATATTGGGCTCATTCTTCAGCTATTGACCCCAATTCGTAGTCGAAAGCGGGTCCACAGGTATTGACCCCAATCCGTAATGGAAAGCGAGACCACATATATATGAGCCTGAGGCTCGTTCCAACCACGGACATAAGCCCCACACCAAACTGCAGCTAGCCTAGTCACTTCAGTCACAACATCATTAATGTGATCATGCATTTTATGAATGCAAAGAAACACATTACAAATCATACAAGCAATCAATCAAATAGAATACGCATACAGTTAACATTTTCATAATCATCGAACCTAAGTCCCACATCCAACCCATGGTTGGGAATCACACAGTATCAGACAGTTTCAATCAAATCAGAATAGGAGCATATGTAAAGCACATATATAGAATACAATTATCGGATTAGAGTCCGATATTTAACATATGTAAGCACATAGGTATCAGAGTTTACATACAAGTCAGTACTCCTAATGTATGCCTGCTATCAACATCCTCGGACACTCAGTGTCCGAAATAGCATTAAACACACCACCTTATACCTCCATATTCGATATGTAGATAATTAGATCTGTTTTCATAATTTCAAAAATATAAGCGGAAGCTGAAATAACTGGATTAAACACAGCATATAGAGTGATTGTGCACTCTAGTCCAACTCACAGAAATCTCCAGATATTCAATGTTTGGCTATTTGGCTAATGTCTGGATTCTGCTCACTGTGCTCTCCTATAATTGCATGACATATACACATTATTATTTGTTCAACTACATAATAACCAATGATGCATGTAGGAATATGGTATGAACAATGCATACTCAATTCATATTCAATCACTTCTGATTGACCTTATTCATACTCATTAATTTCAAATATCCAATCTGTAATATATATCATCATTTTAGAATTAACATTTATCAAATCTTCTAACACTCTATCTTACATCTATTCAAAGTCTCATTTATGAAGTTCACCATGATCACGTGTCAGAAAAATATGCATAACTTTCAATACACTTATTCAAATGACATGTAGCTTTCACCATAGTCAATTTAAGATCCATATCTGCAACTTTTATGCTTTAAGATCTTTCTCATTGAGCTTCTCAATGCCTTAAAATTAGGACGTAATTTTCTATTCCAAATTTAGTGATTCACTGAAGGTAGTTTTGGTGTACTGCCAGAACTGAAGTGATACTCATTCCATCATCATGATTCTTTCTTCTATTGAAAGCTAAGATATACCACTACAAATGTCATGTTTAAGGCTCATTCAAAAGCATGCTTTAACCAGCTTAAAATGAAGCCCAAATACACAGGTTCTCGAACTATAGTTTCTATTGGGTAGTTTAAGAAAAATAGCCATATATTGAGTTTTAATCATCCAATGAATGCCATTATTTCACCAATGTGTCACTAAGACAGTACTATATAATTGCCATGTTTTGACCTACTTCAACTACTGGCTCTAAGTACCTCAAAATCAAGACACAATTCGGGTGTTCCAGACTACGACATGCCACAAGCAGTTACGGGAGAATGATCATAACTCTAGTTATATTCATCCTTTTTACATGATTCTTTCACCAATATCTCACTAACATCTAGATATATAACTTTCATTCTTAAGGATCTTTTAGATTCAAATCCTAATTTCATGCAAAATGGATTGAAAAGTCAGACATCAAATTAACCTCAGTTTTCATGTATATTGTTCCAATCTCATGCCTATTTCAACTCTATACACATAAACATATCTCATGCTATGCTTTATCAAGAGGGACCATATACTTACTTGTTATACTTTAAACAAGCCCCTTTTTAGCTCCATAAACCATGCAAATCCGTGCTCCAACCAAGGTAGGAGAAGAGGGGTTTGGAAGAGCTCATCAAGATTTACAAAACAATCCAAGGTTTGACATGATTTTGGTAAGAATCATGTAGGTTAGGGTTAGGGATTGAAGGTCACAAGGGAAGAAGAAGAAAGTAGAAGAAAATGTTCAGAAATTGGACTCAAAACGATTAAAAACTGATGGTGGAACGTAATGAAACATAATTGGTCCAAATGTCACATTCTCATTGGTTTATACTCCCCAAATCACTCTCTTCAACTTGTTATCCCTTGTTTAACTCGCCATAACTCACTAACCACTGATCTTTTTGATCATGCAATTTTATAGGCATATCCACAAGACATATATGAACAATTATCATGTTTCATACGTACCCTAATTCAGACCCCAAGGTCCTCATTTAGAATGAAACATCTAGGGTTCTTGAATCAGTAACGTAACATGAGCAGATTCAGTAAGACAACCATAAATTTCATTATACTTATACTTTTGACTTGATTCTTTGTCCAAATTTCACTTAGTGATACAACATTGCTTCTTTATGCTCCTTCAATTTCGCACTCTATTGGGACATAAAATGTGAAAAAGTTAGACTAGATTTTAGTCCTAAAATCAAAATTTAACTCCAACGACGTCTAAATTACAAACCCCTCCCTACAACATCTTATAATTCATCAAGCCACCCTTTTCAATTTCCTAAAACATTTATCATCAAACCATTCCCTCAATTTTCTTCCCTTTAAATCATAAATTCATAAGTCAAGACACAAATAACTTCACATTTGCACGATAATCACATCAAAATCACTTATACCCAAAATGATCAATTGAATGCATCTAGCACATTTACCGTTATTCCAAATCACAATTTAAGCATGTATATAAAATGCAATTTACAATTATGCATGTGAGATGATTCTCTGAACAGTGGATTCTGATCTATATAGGAATCGGGTCACTACACAAGACATTCAAGAACATGTCCTAAGCTATAATTGAGCTTTAAACATCACAAATAAAAAAGAATTTTTGAATTGATATCAAGCATGCCATATCTTGCATAAATATAAACAAGGTGATTACAAAACAAGGGATTTGAGCCTAGGAAGCACCAAATGATGAAATCAATTGATATACATCCTCCCAACACATCTAGGAACATCCTTAAATCTTCAAAAAAGCTGGAAATTACAATCTATAAAGCTAGAAAACGAAAAAGAGACTAAAAATCTAAAAAGTAAAGGAAGAAGAGAGAAAGGGAGATTTTTATCTAAATTCCCCTCTTAATTCCATGTTAGCTACTGCAAATTTGGCCTTTAAGTCTTCTTATATGTGTCTAGGTCTAATGGGCACAAGTTAGAAGCAAGTGAACTAAGTTAGGAGCAAGTTTTAGCTGAAATATCTCGATTGTATTCTAAAACGACACTTGACAGAGAGTAAAATAGTGTTGTTTAACCCCCGTCATTCTGATTCCGGATTATACTTAAACGAGGGGCGTAATAATTAAAATAATAGATTGATTGGTATGCCATTTTACTTTTGTAGAATTACTATTTAACTTATTTTTCTGCATTTTCTAGGCTAAATCTCCACTTTTTAGCCTTTAACTACAATAGACGATATTTATACACATAATTAAGACACTTTAACAACAATTTTGATCAAATGTACATTAATTTGGCATAAAATGATAGGAAAATTCATAGCTCACATTTTCACAATTTAAACACACTTTTTCATTTTTCCATTGAATTTGATTTTGAATGATAATAGTATAATGAAAATTCTAAAAGAAGTCATAAAAAACATTAGGGATATGCATTTTATTCTTGGAAATTCATAATGTTTATCAAATATCCATAATCCAAAATATGAAACCATCAAAGTTCAATGTTAATAAACATGATTAATTGATAATATAATATCTTAAAAGATCAAAATGATCGTAACCAAAAAGAAAAAATGTCAATAATAGTCATTAAAATTGAATTTTTTTTCATAAATTATAAATTATCTTGAAAAAGATGATAAAATGATATACTTTAGAAGAAATCAAGCATAAGTGTGAAACAACCATTCCCTCCCCCACACTTAAATTAAACATTATCTTGAATGTTCATAAAAGAAAATAACAAAGCACAAATATGAGGGAAAAAGGAACATAAAGCACCTGGAAGAAAGATAATATCATTTGAAGATCCATCGAAGGTGCATAATGAAGACTTGCTGCAAAGATAGCAATGATTGAATATAATACCTGTAAATACAACAAAAGATAATCAAAGCACTAGAAAACAAAGTCAAGCAGCTATTATCCATAAAGTAACATGATCAAAGAAAGACAAGGAGCACAAAAAAAAAAAGAAAACCAAAGAAAGGCACACTAAGCACACTAAAACCTACTACTACGATTGAGTTGATTCCCAATAAGAACTTCTTTAAGGTCTTTTAGCTGGACCTTAAAGTTATGGAACTTTAAATCTCATCTTGGTGTAAGAACCTAACTTTTCCCCTTAACCATTTTCATACTCAGAAGAGGCCAAATTTTGAGAAGGGCATAAATCATGCAAGTGATTTTGAAATTTTAGAACGTTGCCCTTCATGGAACACCAATCATGACTTTGAAACTTCCATAGAAAATAATCTTGAATTACCATGTCTAGTCTAAAATGAAAAGCATTAACACCAACAAATTCAATTGCTTTTTCAGATTCAACATAATCATCTTTAATAAATTCATCATCATTTACAAATTTAAAAACCTTAAGATTTGGTCTTCAACATGAATATCATCCTTAACATAAATGAAATAAATAAAAGCATCATCCATTTGATCATTCAACAAGTATGCATAAGCACTCTCATTAATTTTACTTTCTCTTTCATAAACAACATTTTCACTTTTTTTTTTCAGCATAGTCCTTATAATCCATAAAATTCACAACATTATGGTTAGGATAAAAATGAAAATCGTTGTAATCATCATCATCATCTATAACACACACTTCTAACTCAGTTTTCTCACATTTTGTAGTTGAAGTTAGATTAATAGGTGCAATAGTTTCCATTAACAGTCCTATCAAATTAGGATAAGAAGGTTCTAACTCCTTAACTATGGATTGTTTTTTAGCCAGATTCTCATCAAATTGAGATACATTGTATAAGGGTTTACGTAATTTTTTAAACAACTGAATAGAGCTCCTAGATGGAGCATCCAACATCTATGGATATGGAACCTTGGGTGGATAAGATGGTACAGATGAATCAAAAAAGATCCTAGGTGGACTATTTTCATTCTCAACTTCTTTTTCTTCTTGATTACTTTCCATTACGTTTCTTTTATTCTTTTCTTCACTCACATCCTCCATGTCATGAATAGAAATTATAGTGATGGCCACAATAGGCTCCTTAGTGGTAGGTTCAAGCATATAAGGTAAAGTTTTGGGTAACCTTTCATCTAAGAGCTATAAAATCTGACCTACTTGAGTCTCTAAATTCTTAATTAAAATGTCATGAATTTCCATCCTAGACTCATTGGTTTTGATATACTTCATCACTGTCTCTTCAAGGTTGGACTTCTCTTGGTCAATTGGCTTAGTAAGGGGCTTCTAATTGAGGATTGGCAAAGAGATTTTTGTAGTCTTGATCATTGAAGCATGGAAAACTGGGGTAGTTCTTTGTAGAAGGGTAAGAGTCCTTTCTTTGCCTAAGAGAAAGATAATGGGTCTAATGAAGATTCAAGGGCATAATAATGTCTTACTTGGCAATTTATGGATGCATAAAAGGAACTACCACAATAGTCACAAGCTATAAGACCTTGGAATGCAGTACTACCAAATTGAGCTTGTAAAGCTTCCAATTGCTTACTAAGGCCAACTATTTGAGATTGTAAAGATGGGACATCATTGATGGCTTGAGATCTAAATGGTTGCCTACGAAAAGGTTCAAAATTATTTTGAAAGCTATTAGATGTTATGTCTGCTATCAACTTATAAGCTTCACTTGGGGGTTTTTATCATTAAAGTCCCACCACTAGCAGCATCTATGAGACTATGAGTCGATGATGTGAGTCCTACATAAAAAATATGCACTTAATCATAAATATTAAAGTTATGCATAGGACAAGTGGCAAGTAACTCTCGAAACTGCTCCTAAGACTCATGCAAACTCTCATTCTCATATTGCTCAAAAGATGAATTCAAATGTTTCAATTTAACTAGGTTGGCTGGGGGAAAAAGTTTTGCTAGAAATCTATGTGGAAGATCATCCCAAGTTGTGATGGAATCAGGCTAGAAAGTGTTAAGCCATGTACAAGATCTATCTTTTAATGAAAATGAAAATAGTCTAAGTCTCAGAGCATTATTTGAAACATCAAGACTTCTATAGAGGTGGCATATGTCTAAGAAATTTCTTAAATAATCATTAGGATTTTATAAAGATGAACCACTAAACTGAGAACACCTTATCAATGAAATGACAACATGTGGAATTTTAAAGTTATTAGAGTCTATCCTAGGCCTAACAATGCTAAACTTAGGATCACTCCTAGTTTCCATGTGATAGGGGTCAAATTGATATGATTTTTATAGATAATTTGTTGAATTATGACCCCTAATTCAATGTTTCAATGTTTAATTGATGCCCTATAAAGTTTGATTTGCATATTGGAGCTCAATGATCAAGATTGGAGTCAAAACATCAAGAAACATCTTTGTTGCTGCCCAACAACGGCACCCTGGTGAGGGGGCCGTTGTTGAAGAACAGGGGGCCGTTGTTGGTGTTATACAGGGTGCCATTGTCCCTACAGAGGGTGCCGTTGTCCTCCAGGTCAACAAGGTAGCCCCACATCCTCTAGATTTCAAACATGTTGTGACCTTCATCGTGTCCCTTATCT
>JAOXYD010000003.1:18333920-18344806 GCA_028565735.1 Pinacopodium congolense | reverse complement strand
TCATATTGTTTAATATACTTTAAATAATTTTTATATACATAAATAATTTTTATTACAAAATAAAATATAGTGAAAATCAAAAGTGCTTTTTATTTTTATGTTACAAAACAATCTACTCTATGAAGCTCTTTTAAAAAAGTTCTTTTTTAAATGACAGCAAAACAGTAAACTGTTTTCTTAAAAAACTCTTATAAAAAAGTTATACAGAAAAAAGCTTTACTGATATAAGTCCATCCAAACATGCACTTAGTTGGGTTGTGAGTTGTAATTTTTTGTTGTGGTTGTTATGTTTTTGTATTGGTTGTTGTATTCTTTTATAATTTTTATACTGTATTCGTATATTTTCTTTTATCGATTTTTGTGTTAAAAAAACAAAAAATCAACATCCAATCAAGGCCTAAACTTTCCAACTTTTTAATTAGAAAAATAGCTAGTGGAGAATATACCTTACTATGTTATAATCTTAAACTTCCCACTAAGTCAAATCAAATTGATCAAAATATTAATTTTTAATCTATTAAAAGTCGAGAGATTCCACTTCTAGCAATCCTTTTCACCTTAAGCATGCATTTTATGGTTTCTTACGTACCACTACTTATCCTTTCTTTTTCACCTTTTCTTTATTAATTTAATTTGACAATATTTTTGCATAAATCTTGAATCCGTTCATTAACATATGGATTAATGTGGTTGGCTTTCATTTCAGGCATCTAAATTATGGAATAGAGAATAGCAAATTAATATTTTAAAGAAGTCAATGTAGATGGTAGGTTAATTAAATTACTTGACTTCAAATTGGCTTATGTACAATGAACCAAGATGCCAAAGTTGTGTTAAAACCAATTAGAAAGATTTTGATTATCGTGAGATAAGAGGGACAAAACCCCACTAATTAAAATTTACACTAAATGGCACACATTTGTCAAACCCTATCAGATCGCATCTCCATGCAACTTATGTATTTGTGTTTTATATATAAATCAAATTAGCGAATTTATTAATTATTTTTCAATTTTTGGGCCGGACCTTAAAATATTTGTTGGAAAGCCCACCGGTCAACAAAACCTCATTCACCCGAATGAGGGAATCCGGGTCTAAACCATCAAACTTTATCTATTTATTCAAAAGGCTAAACCAAGCCACGCGCCTCTCTGTCTTCACGCCCTCCATGTGCAAATGCGGAATCCCCACATAAAAGAGGCCAAAGCTTGAGCATTTTACGCACAATAAAAGGTTCGATTCTTTTGGGTATCAAAGCCACAGCCATGCATCATCATGATCATGGCAAACAGGCCATGCCACATAAACGCATGCATAGCATCACCTTGAACCCCACAAAAACACTTCGCTCTCCCTCTCCCGCTCTCTCTACATGTGTCTAGACCGGCTACAGAGACTATACAATAGTGGTAGCAGTAGCAGTGACTAGTGAGCACTTTTTTGTTGTTTATTTATTCTCAGAAAGGTTAAAACTTAAAACCCCATTTCGTCAAAAACATGAGCTCTGAACCGTGACAGGTTAAAGATATCACATTTCAGCCCTCCCTATGCTATCTGCCTGCTGCCTGCCTGCCTGCCTGCCTGCCTGCCCTCTCATTTATTCTGTGTCTTTTTCACTTTTCTTTTTGGTTTTTCTAGAGAAACCGTGAGAAAGATTTAGAAAAAGCATAAAAGTTTATTAACTTGCCAGTAATTATGTAAATCCCATCTGGCTTTTCATTTATCATTGGCTTACCCTCTTGTCTTTGTTCTTGTTTCTTTCTGTTCTCTGTCATATTCATGCTCAAGAAGCTCTCTTTTTCCTCCTGTCTAAAAACCTGTGTCTGTGTCCGTGGTTTTTGTTTTTGTTTTTGTTTCTGTTTTCTTTTTTCTGACGTCCTGTTGAGGTAGAGAATCTCGAGATTGGCGTCATAAGATAAAAACCACAGGACCCTTGCCTAAGCTCGTTTCTTGTCTAAACTAAGGTGCTTGAGATGAGCAGTGAGTGAGAGAGAAACAGAGGAAACAAACAACTTCGCTATTATCAATCTGATGAAGGAGAGAGGAGGCTCTCTTGGAGGAGAGAGCCTACCTGATACCAACAGTACCAACACAACTGTTACAACGAACAAGGAAGACGATAATCAAGAGCCAAATACACCTTTACTGTTTTAAAAAATCGATATCAACATCTGGGTCTCTGTTTGTTTTAGTTGGATAAGCACCCAAAAGCGTCTGTAGTGTCTTGGTCTTTTTGATCTTTTAGGTTCGTTCCTTGGCATTGAAGGCTGTTTCCTTCTTATGGCACTTTCTATGCACCACAAACTCGACGCTAGCAATAAACAGATGGATTCAAGCAAGTATGTGAGGTACACACCAGAACAGGTGGAGGCATTGGAGAGGCTCTACGCAGAATGCCCAAAGCCTAGTTCTTTGAGAAGGCAACAGCTCATTAGAGAGTGTCCTATTCTCTCCAACATTGAGCCTAAACAGATCAAAGTCTGGTTTCAAAACCGCAGGTAAATTGAAATACACTACAGTCTACACTCACAAGGAGCATAAATGCTGCAAAACCACAAATCTTTCTCTCTTTGTGTATCCCCGCGCATTGCACTGATGTTCTCTGTTGGCTTTCTTTGTAAAGAAGCGATCTTTACTTTCAGTAGGGAATATAGCGACTTTGAATCTTGTTATTTCGTTGTCGTTACCATCCAAGTTTGTTTTTATTAGTTGCCATTTCTGGTAGTGTTTTATTTGAGGCTTCCTGTCTTTGGAAACGGAAAATCATACGTAAAGTTTTGGTTTTTCGCTAAAGACTTTTCCTTAGAATTGTTTTTCTTCCATCTGCTTTTTGTCTCCTGAAATTCCGTGAGACGATCACTAGTCATCTGCTGATATCAAAATTAAGTCTTTTATTTTTCCTAAAATTACTAAATTATTGAAATGAAAGGAGCTGGATGAATTCTCAGCTCTTTTTTAGTCTCAAATATATAGATATTGAGGAGAGCTAATAGACGAAAGTAACGTTAACTTTAAGATTTCTGCACGGTCTCTGCTTTTGCAGATCGGTGGACTTGCTATCACTTCGCGTTCATCTTTTTGAAGAATTTCGTCCCCTGTACTCATTATAACAGATTGTAGGTCGTTATAAATGAGCCAAAGATTGTGACATCTAAAATTCTGAAATAAATGTGCTTGTATACTTTTGGTAACTAAAATCTCATATTTCTCTTGGCTTAAGACTGGTTGAAAACCGTCCACCATTGAACAGAATTTGGTAGTTAATATTTTAGTTGGCTTGTTTTTGTGCACGTAAAGTTATGCAATCTGAGTGAAATTCTGGCCTTGGGTTGTAGCCCCCTTTTGAAGGGAAACATACTTCGTATACGCCAATGGATGCTGGATTGGATGGAATATGTTCAAAGTTTCCAACTTTTAGCTTATTGTGGCAGGTGTCGTGAAAAGCAGAGAAAGGAAGCTTCTCGCCTGCAGACAGTTAACAGGAAACTAACTGCTATGAACAAGCTGTTGATGGAAGAGAATGATCGCTTGCAGAAGCAGGTTTCACATTTGGTGTATGAGAATGGTTTCATGCGCCAACAGCTGCATAGTGTAAGCCATTATATCTCCTTTGACTCATTCAATACAAACCCTGGACTATTATCAGAAGCTTTTTCTTTCAACTGCACTAGCATTTGACGTGTATAACTCCTATATTGCCACTCTTTAATTTTATAAGTGAACGAATGATTTTCATTTTTGGGTTTGCGTTGAGTTTGCATAAATTCTGTTTTCTTTTTTGGGCACATACTTCATTATATTCCCAATCTCTCATTTTCATTGCTAATCTGGTGGACTTTTATCAGGCTTCAGCAACGACCACAGACAATAGCTGTGAGTCTGTGGTCATGAGTGGTCAGAACCAACAACAGCAAAACCCAACACCTCAGCATCCCCATAGGGACGCTAACAACCCAGCTGGGTGAGTAATCACTGAATGTTCTGACCAGTGCAAGTTTTTTTTGTCATCCATATAATGAACTCAATTCTTGTATGGTTTATCAGTCTTCTCGCCATAGCTGAGGAGACCTTGGCAGAGTTCCTTTCCAAGGCTACAGGAACTGCTGTCGACTGGGTCCAGATGATTGGGATGAAGGTAAGAATCTTGAAAATTATGGGATACTTGTGTTGAATGTGTTGGAATGGTTTACTTTAATGTGTTTGGAAAACTTAACTCGTCTTCTCATGCTATGTAGCCTGGTCCGGATTCTATTGGAATCGTTGCTGTTTCCCGCAATTCTTGTGGGGTAGCAGCACGAGCCTGCGGCCTTGTGAGTCTAGAGCCCACGAAGGTTCTCATCTTGCAATTTTTCCAAGACTTTTTAATCATTGATCCAATGCATCATTGTAAGTTTTCTATTTAATGTGCAACTGTGTAGGTTGCTGAAATCCTCAAAGATCGTCCATCTTGGTTTCACGACTGCCGGTGCCTTGATGTATTGAATGCAATTCCTACTGGAAATGGCGGAACGATTGAGCTTATATACATGCAGGTTTCTAGATTTTTTAGTTTATAAGACGGTTCTTTGATTAATGCTGCCGAAACCTTGGCTGATTTTTGTTTTGTTTTAAACTTTTGGATGATGTTTCCTGCTAGACTTATGCACCTACAACACTCGCCGCAGCACGTGACTTTTGGACAATTAGATATACTTCCACTTTAGAAGATGGGAGTCTTGTGGTAAGTTTATCACTATAACCCTCTCAATTTTCTTTGCTTTCTTGTTTGGCACACTTAAGGTTTTGTTGATACGAATTGTTGTAAAAAATGCAGATATGTGAAAGGTCATTAACTTCTTCAACTGGTGGCCCATCAGGGCCTCCTGCCTCATGCTTTGTGAGAGCTGAAATGCTTCCAAGTGGATATCTAATTCGTCCTTGTGAGGGTGGTGGATCCATTTTACACATTGTCGACCATGTTGACTTAGATGTAAGATTATGATCCGACTGAATTGCTAATGTGTCCCTGTTACTAATCTAAGTTTTCACTTGTCAAGCCACTTTTAACGTTTAATTACATTTTGTTCTAGGCTTGGAGTGTCCCTGAGGTTCTGAGGCCTCTCTATGAATCATCCAAGATTCTTGCTCAGAAAATGACTATGGCTGTATGGACTACCTCATGAGTAAGGTTGTTGATTTGTAAATTTTCAAACACATTAACCTTTGTCTTTGTGAATAATGATGCAGGCCTTGCGACACATTCGACAGATTGCTCAAGAGACTAGTGGGGAAGTCCAGTATGGTGGTGGTCGACAGCCTGCAGTATTAAGGACATTTAGTCAGAGACTTTGCAGGTAACATTTAATCCTAGCTTGTGGTAATGTTACTTTAAGTGCTTATATTTGAAATTCTTTAGTTGAACCATAACTTACTGGGCCTCTTTTTTTGTGCTCAAAGCCTGAAATGTAACATTAACTTTCTTTTTATTCCTAGTGGTTATAACTTGGTAGATTGTGAAATAGTTTCTGAAATGGATCTCAGGGGTTTTAATGATGCTGTCAACGGATTTGCTGATGATGGATGGTCAATTCTTGGTGGAGATGGTTTAGAGGATGTGTCAATTGTTATAAATTCATCTCCAAATAAATTTCTCGGGTCGCAATATAATGCATCCATGTTCTCAACTTATGGAGGGGGAGTGCTGTGTGCAAAGGCATCGATGCTGCTGCAGGTATCTTGAATATTAAGCAGGCTGAATAGAAACCCCAACCATGCTTGATATTGTTCTGGCATTGCTGTTATAACTTAATGCAACCATCTGTCTATGGCAACCTAACAGTTACTATGAATCTGCAGAATGTTCCTCCTGCTTTACTTGTTCGCTTTTTGAGGGAGCATCGTTCTGAATGGGCTGACTATGCAGTAGATACTTACTCTGCTGCATGTCTTAAAGCTAGTGCTTATGCTGTGCCTTGTACTAGACCTGGTGGCTTCCCTAGTTGCCAAGTTATCTTACCCCTTGCCCATACTGTGGAGAATGAGGAGGTAATAATCATGTAATCACCTAAATGAATTCAAGTCTTTCACTTGCTCTCCTCCATTTTTTGTGATTCTGATGCACCATAATTTATCATTTTTTCCTAAAGTTCTTGGAGGTAGTGAGGCTAGAAGGTCATGCTTTCTCCCCAGAAGACATGGCTTTGGCTCGTGATATGTACTTATTACAGGTCAGTGTACAAGTATTGCGTTTGTATTATTTGACTGACTTTTCTCCCCTCATGGACTAATAATGTGTCCTTGTTAATCTTTTTTTGCAGCTTTGTAGCGGGGTCGATGAAAATGCTGTAGGTGCATGTGCTCAGCTTGTCTTTGCACCAATTGATGAATCATTTGCTGATGATGCTCCCCTGCTACCCTCTGGTTTCCGAGTCATACCACTTGATCCAAAAACAGTTGGGTGACATTTGCAATTCTTGGAGCATAAGATTTTAAACTAAACTGCAAATGTTTCTATGGTCATTAAGGAAGAAATCATACTTTGGAAGTTGTGTAAAGGAATAGTTAACAGATTCTTTTAAATGACAGAACAAGCTTAACCTCTTTTCTATGTAAACTGTAATCAAGTACTCCCTTGTTTTTATGTTCTATTTGCCTCTTATACGTCTTCTTTTTGTCTTAGTCTTTTACCAGGTCCAAAAGTGGCCTGAAAGAAGGTTGGATGTTCTGCTCATTTATTATTTTGATGAAATGTAGGATGGGGCTCCTGCAACTCGAACTTTGGATCTGGCCTCTACACTTGAAGTGGGGCCTGGTGGTACACGCCCAGCAAGTGAAGCTGACACCAGTGGCTATAACCTGAGGTCTGTTCTAACAATTGCATTCCAATTTACTTATGAGAACCACATGCGAGACAATGTAGCTGCTATGGCACGCCAGTATGTGCGTAGTGTTGTGGGTTCAGTTCAGAGGGTTGCAATGGCCATCGCCCCATCAAGGCTCAGCTCCCAGATGGAGCCAAAATCCCTTCCTGGCTCTCCTGAGGCTCTCACTCTGGCGCGATGGATTTATCATAGCTACAGGTTAGCAATTTGGTTTCCCATTGGCGAATTTCATTTTATCTATCTTGCATTTTGTGAATATCTGCGTATTGTAGGGTCCATACTGGAGGGGAACTCTTTCGAGTTGACTCCCAAGCTGGTGATGCTTTGCTCAAACAACTCTGGCACCACTCGGATGCAATCATGTGCTGCTCTTTGAAAACGAATGTAATTCTCTGTTCATCCCACTACACTAATGTTATTATGAATTATTGTTTCTATAACTAAGAAAGTGGAACATAATTGCAGGCATCCCCAGTTTTCACATTTGCAAACCAGGCTGGACTGGACATGCTTGAAACTACTCTTGTGGCCCTTCAAGATATTATGCTGGACAAGGTTCTCAATGAAGCTGGCCGCAAGATTCTGTGTTCGGAGTTTTCAAAGATAATGCAGCAGGTAGATCTTTAACTAAAATTTGCATACACCTTCAGATGATTATGAATTATGTGTTCCAGATTATTATGTTTGTATCTAATGTGGGCTTTCATAATATATAAATTTCAGGGGTTTGCATATTTGCCAGCCGGAATATGTGCTTCGAGCATGGGGAGACCAGTTTCTTACGAACAAGCTATTGCATGGAAAGTTCTGAATGACGATGATTCCAACCATTGTCTGGCCTTCATGTTCATGAGCTGGTCTTTTGTTTGATTAAGGATTATTAAGAACAGTACTTTACTTACATAGCTATGTATTTTAAGTTATTACATAAAATGTTTTATCTCTATCATCATCATCAGCACCACCTAATATATACCCAGTGAGATGGTATGAAGACTTTCTATGAACAATATGTACTTTGCTCGTGTGCTTTACCTGCTTGAAGGCTATGGTTATTGTGTCCTTTTCAATATTTGCAAATTCCCAACAATTATTGATACTGGTCGGCCTGTAGGTTGACAGCAGAGGGACCACCTGACCTTAGGGTGTGTGAAAGTATTTTGGTGGGACATGACATAAGCTCTGCTTCTTTTTTCTTCATCTATCAAGTTTTTCATCGTCACCATATAAGGCAAAACACACAACGTTGAATTTTCTTCTTGCGGCTTTTACTACTGGTCCTGCTCAAACCCGTTGCAAGTTAAAATGAACTTGGTAGGAATTGAATCGTCAATTCGTAATAATACTTCTTGAGACCTGTATAAGTAGAGGCTTGTGTAGTATTCACTAAAGGGCATAATCAAGTGTCAGATGTTTATTTAAATAAAGTTGTCCTTTCGGCCAGCTTTTTTTCTTTGGTAAAAATTATATATTTCTTGGAATGACCCTAATTAGACTATAGTGTATGTAAGGTATTGACATGGATTTAACACAATTATAACAACTGAAGAAAGGACCACATTGCTCAGACGTTACGTTAGGACCTGACTTGACCTCACTTTCACCTAGGTTATGTTATTATTACAAGACATCACAAAGGTTTACTTCCATTGTATCGTCAGTTCTTGGCTACTATACTATAGAGTAGTTAGTAGGTGCTGAGATAAAATCTACATGCAGAAAAAGTGTGTTGAGATGCTACGTTTAACCTACTTGTACTGTAGCCACACTAGTCTTTTAGGCGTAAAGAGAACAAAAATCGTTAATGACAACAGTATTTTTACTCAGGAGAGGCAGTTTTAAGGCAAAGAAGGTTATCATTATTATGATTATAGGTCAGGTCACAGCTAGCTCCTCTGCAATTAGCAGTTCTCATATTAAATGAAATCTATCATCATCCCAGCAAGAGAATCACAAGATCATACACCTGCAGCACAGAGTAATTCGCTCCTGTTTTTTCCCATTTTCGTGTTACTGTTCTCTTTGCTTTTTGACAGTTCATTAAGTTTCAGACCTAAAAGATGAAAAAAAAAGGGATTTTGACTGATTTTCATTCCACTAAAATTTTATATGATACGACAAGGCTTGTACTAGAAAGCATCTAAGGGTTCTTTTTTTTAAATTCATGCAATTAATTAACCAATTTTATGTATGTATAATAACTCAAATATAATATGTAATTTAAAAGCTTATAATTAATACAAACAAGAACCCTTTGTATTACTTGGTATCTCGTCTGTCTGTGTAGCCCATTGGTTCAAACATCTAATAATTTGACTTGATATAGGAAACACACTACTAACTAACAAGAAAATGAATGTATAGATTAGGGGTAAAAGTCAGCTTTGAGCTAATCCCTTATCACTTTCTAGAGCAAATTAATGATGGAGAAGAGAATACTAAACACACAAAAGTACTATGGTCCAACCACGACCTTATCCCTCAAGGGACCACCACCACATATTCAAGGATGACGAGGAGGAGGAGGAGGACCAGAAGCTCAGTCCCACACCCATGGCTTTGCCCTATCCATTTTCAGTCCAAGGGTCCACCGCTTTTCCCTCGGTCGTATTACAACCAACCAATATACTATTTCCTTACTCTCAAGTTCAAAACATAGTGGTAATGAATATTTACTTATGACATACATTCAAGTAACTAGTAATGCATGTAAGTTACAAAATGTGATGAATAATAAGTATTTCATTTAAGATTGAAGTGTTCCATATGTATGGCATTGCATGGGAATGGTGAGATATATGATATATACAGGTACATGCATACATGCACGGTCATTATAAAGAGTTTTTGTTTTGTTTTAGGGTTGTGCTTCCCTTTTCAGCTGTCTGATATTCGTGGCGTTCTTAAAGGCACTGTATTTTCGAGCCTCGTGCTTAATTTATGTGGTTCTTTGAATAAATAATATAATTATGAGTGAACTCAGCTAACATTTATTGTTATTATAATCTCTATTTTTGGAGTTTGAACCAGAGTTTCTGTGTTTCTTTAATTAGCTTTGCATGTCTTGTATACTTTTGTCGCTGCTTGTTTGTAGGTAGTATCATTTCATGCTTAAATTCTACTCTTTCTAAAAGATTTTTTTGGCCTCTTTTCAGGCCTAAAGATTTCAGACGAGCGTGCGTTTAGATCCTTTTCATGCCACTGTGCATGTCACTGTTTCTTGCATCACTCCAAACCCCACATTAAAGTGCAAAGGTCAACAGCTTTTCTAAAACCGATGAGAAGTTATAAATAGTACGAAAAAAAGAGAAAACCAAAACAGCCCCGCCCCATCAAGGAAGACAGTTTTAATGGGGACGTAATGGTTTTGTTTTTAGTCACAGTGTTTTATTATTTATTACGTGTAAGTGTGTGAGAAAGAGACAGTAGCAGCGTAGTTAAAGAAAGAGATCTTTTAGGTGTAAGGGTGAGAGATACTGTAGGAAAGTAGACTATCATGAGATTTCTGAGGACTTTGAATTGTTAATAATAAGGGATGGGAGTTTGACTGGTGTGGTTTTTCTTGTTTGATGAAAGAGTTAAGAAGAGTGTAGGGTTTTGGGAGGGTTTTCTGTTTTAGTGGTGGGTTTGCATTTTGTAGGGCAAATCTTTTGAGGTATAGAGTATAGCATAGGATGGAGTATAGTTTCCATGATTAAATATGCCTGGTAGTCTTTTAAGGCTTGTTTGGTATAGTTAGTATTTTAAGTTTTAATTTTTTATTTTGTTAAATATAGAAATTTAAAAAGATAACACATTAATATAACACAAAAATTAAGAATAAAATATAAAAATTATAATTAAAAATTACAACCAAAGAACAAACCCAGTTATTTTGAATTTTCTTAGGTTCTTGGATTGAAATAATTTATATTTTAATATTTATGTTACTGTCAATCAGCAACTAGTGGATCCGTGGCGCAATGGTAGCGCGTCTGACTCCAGATCAGAAGGTTGCGTGTTCGATTCACGTCGGGTTCAATTCTC
>JAOXYD010000003.1:18286797-18333820 GCA_028565735.1 Pinacopodium congolense | reverse complement strand
TTAGATGAGTTTCGATTTGAAGCTTATGAAAACTCTAAATTGTATAAGGAAAGAACCAAGAGATGGCATGATAAGCATATTATGCAAAGAGACTTCAAGGTTGGTGATAAGGTCTTGGTTTATAATTCTAGGTTAAAGTTGTTTCCTGAGAAGTTAAGGTCTAGATGGACTGGCCCTTATAATGTGACCAACATTTATCCACTTGGAACAATTGAGGTTAGTAATGGTCACTCAACATTCAAGGTTAATGGCTAAAGAGTGAAACTGTAAGTGCCTAGTTCAGTTGAGGAGTCTTTTGAGACTCTTCCATTGCATTTTAAAATAGTTTTATATAAGAAGAAGTTTGTGTTGAGCGACCCCTAGTTTTGAAAGACTTGATGCACCAGAACACGTTTTTAAACTATCCAAAGTTTTATATGGTTTAAAATAAGCACCTAGAGTATGGTATAATAGATTAAGTACATTTTTACTTGAAAATGATTTTTGAAAAAGAACAAGTAGACACAACTTTGTTTATTAAGAAGGATAAAAATGATTTGTTAATCGTTCAAATTTATATAGATGATATCAATTTTTGTGTACTAATGAACTTTTATGTTAAAAAATTGCTAAGTGTATGAGTAGAGAGATCGAGATGAGCATGATGAGAGAATTAAATTTCTTTCTAGAACTGCAAATCAAACAAATGAAGGATGACATCTTCATCAACTAGTCGAAGTACACGAGAGAGCTACTAAAGAATTTTGGCATAGATCAAATAAAGCCTTTAGGCACTCGAATGACCACATCCACAAAATTGAATAAGGATGAAGACAGTAAAGAAGTAGACATAAAGCAATATCGAGGTATGATCAGTAGTTTGCTATATTTAACTACTACTCGAATTGATATCATATTTAGTGTCTGTTTATGTGCACTCTTTTAATCTTCTCCTAAGAAATATCATTTATTAGCAGTATAATGTATTTTATAATATTTATCTGTTATATTGAATTTAGGAATTTGGTATCCTAGGAATACATATTTGGATTTAATTGGTTATTCTAATGCTGATTATGCGAGAAGTTTATTAAATAGAAAAACTACATCTATTGCATGTCATTTCTAAGGCAATGCACTAGTTTCACAGTTTTATAAAAAAACATAAATTTGTTGTTTTGTCTATGGTGGAAACTGAATATGTAGCTGTCGGTAGTTATTGTACTCAAATATTGTAGCTTAGACAACAAGTTAGAGACTATGATTTGAATCTTCATAAAATTCCCATATGATGTGATAATACTAGTACTATTTATTTGATCAAGAATACTATTTAACATTCTAAGACTAAGCATATTGAAATTCATTATCATTTTATTAGAGATCATGTTCAAAATGGAGATATAGAACTTGGGTTTGTTGATACCTTACATCCATTAGTGGATATTTTCAATAAACCTTTGTGTGAAGATCGATTTTGTATGATTAGAAGAGAAATTGGCATGATTGATGGATATTCACTATGATATCTTATACCTTTTATATTAATTCCAAAAAAGGGGAGAAGATGTGATATTATATTCTTTATTTTTTTTACCTTACGTATGAATTGATGGGGAGTTGGTTATCTTGAATTCTTATTTGATTTAGGGGGAGTCTTGAGCATGTTGTTTATTTTTTTTAATATCACATAGTTTTGTCATCATAAAAAAAGGGAGATTGTTGTACTAAAGGAGGTTCCACCTTATTTTTATGATAACAAAATATCTTTATTTAAGTGTATTGTAAGGGTAGGTACTTTGAATTGAAATTTAAAGTACATTAGATAAAATGCTTGAAGTTTATCAAGTGTTGAAGAAGGCTACATGAAGCAAAGAATTTGATAGTTACTAGCATTCAAAGAAGATCAGTCGATCGAAGGAGCATTAATTGATCGAATGAAGCAATAAAGGCTATCGATCGGCTAGTAAAAAAAATAGAAGGCTGGTAGACCGAATGTTAACTATCAATTGACCGAATAAGAAATGAACGTTGGAGATATAGTGTAATAGCCAATTGATCCTAATTAGCAATATAAATTGGTGGATTAGTAGGAGAGAAACAATCAATGAGTTACACTAAGAAAGTTTACGTCATTTTGTGTGTATTGAGAAGTTTTTTTTAGCCTCTTATTGTTTTTAATGTGAAGTAAAGTCTTGTGAGGCTTGTTATTGTGTTGCTATTGAGCATTGCGTCCCTTTTGCTTACTAAGGTCTTGTACTCGTGAGATTATTCTTGAGAATTCAAAAAGAACGTGATAAAGTTATTCTTGAACCTTAGAAAAAGAACAAAAGAAGGTTATCCTTAAGCCTAAAAAAGAGCTTGTAAATTGTAACGTTGTAATTTTCCATTCGTATTTCATTCTTATTCTTATTCAATATTACAATTTATTTCATCTTATATGTGCATTTCAATAGTATAAAATTTTTATCACCTAATTCATCTCCCCTCTTAGGTTTCATATAGAATCAACATTATTTTATTAGAAAATCCGCGAGTTGGCATCCAAGAGTCTTGCTTGTTGAATTAAAGGAGGTTTCATGTAAGTTTTGATAATGACAAAACTATCTTACTACTAATGTTTTTATCGTGTTGATGTTTTGAAAACAGAGGTTTAAGGAAAAAATGTTATCATATATAATTTGGGGCTTTTGAACCTTAAATAGATTTTATAAAGAATAATAGTCTAAGGGAAAGCTTAACATTAAGATAAAAATTTAAATAGGTTATATTTTGTAATTTTTATTATGAATCTTATCTTGGTCCTCTTAAAGTGTTTATGAGCTCAAAGTCATAAACATGCTTTCATATTTAGAGTTTATGCATATAGGTTACATAGTAAAGAGAAATTAAGTGGGAAAAGTTTTTAAATAATCCTTCTAATGTATCAGAATCTTTTGAGAAACGAGCTTAAAGTGTGTGTGTGTGTGTTGAGTTTTGTAAAAAAGAAGTGTTTGATTTGTTTTAGGTAAGTTAAATGTGTGAAATTTTATTAAAAAATATTAAAAAATAGTTTGGAAAAAGATTGGTTAACTAGTGGGATAGACTAGTTGACTAGTGCGCATGAAATATAAGTTCCAACGACTATTTTTAATAGGAAAATTTGGGATAAATGATTTTAATGCATTCTAATGGTAAAAAAAGGATTAGTTGATGAACTTTAACCTATAAATAGATGTATTAGAGTGCGTGTTACATGTAAGGCGAAAAAGAAGAGAATTGTAGTGAATTAAAAAGCATTATGGTAATCTTTTAAGTGGTTTTTGGTTTATTAGTGTGAAGTTTTATGCATATTTCATTGGTTTTCTTATAAGTCCCCTTTAAACATTTTAGGTTAATCAAGTGAGACATTTTATGAGTGTATTTCGGGATAGTAAAATTATTGATAAGATCATTATAAGGTTTGATCTTCACCTATAAAGAAGGTAATTATAAGGGTTATTCCTCTATTATGAAAAAGATAGTAGTTGCAAAAGAGTTGATTTTCTCTTGTGAGGAAGATAATTATATTAAAATTTTCATTAAGGTGATGGAGAGTGGATATGGGGACGAGTTATACATCGAATCATTATGAATTGATTTACGCCTCTTTTCCCTTATCTCTTTAACTTTCAAATTTTAATTTATTTTAAGTTATATTAATTTATTATATTGATAAAAATTCTTCATTTCATATAAGTTGAAATATTAATTAGGCAAAGACCTAGTAAAATTTTAGAATCACTTAATTCATCCCCCTCCCTCCTTTAATTGGTATTAGAGTAAGGACTCACATAATTATATTTCTAATGAAATATGGATAAAAATCAAATTATGGCAATTTTTAATAATGAAAGCATATTTAGGCTCCCTTACTTTGACAATGAAAATTATGGATATTAGAAAATTAGGATGAAACACTTCTTATAAGAGTTGATTTTTAGGAAACTATAAAGAATGGTCTTCACATTCCAATAAAAACAATAATTGTAAATAATATATATTCTAAAATACTAAAGGATGAAAGTGACTAGAATGAAAGGAATAATAGATTTATTGCCCTTAATGGTAAAGTTATACATATTTTGTTTTGTACATTAAAGAGAAGTCAATTCAATAGAGTATGCATGTGTGAAACTATTCAAGAGATATGGAACAAATTTAAAATCACATATGAAGCCACTACTTGAATTAAAGAAAACAAATGAATATGCTTGTGCATAAATTTAAATTTATTCATAAGCATCACAATAAATCAATCTCTAATATGTGTGCTTACTTTGTTCATATTATTAATTCCAATTGAATTAAGGGAGGTTTTACTTAGGTTTTGATGATGAAAAAGTAATACTATTAATGATTTTATTGTATTTTGATGTTTGAAAGGATAGGATTAGATAAAAGGTATAGGGAGACACAATTTGGAGTTTAAGTTAGAGTATTGGAGTAAAAAATGATAATACAAAAAGATCAAAATGTTGAATGAAGAATCAAGAACCAAGACAGTAAAATTTAATACATTTTATTTTGTATTTTTTATTGTAATCTTATCTTGATCTTTTCAAAGTATTAATGGGATCAAATCATACATATTGCATTCATACTTATTATTTATGCATTTAAGCTATATAGTCAAGAGGAATTTTATGGAAAAAAATTTCAATAATCTTCTTGATACATTAAAATATTTTTAGGGAAATATGTTGATGCATGTATGTGTTAAAGAAGTATTTGAAAATGTTGAGATTTGTTTTTGGGTGATTTTAATGTGCTAAAGTGAGTTAATATGTATTAAAAACCATTTCGGCATAGGATTGGTCCACTAGTGGGTCGACTAATCAAACATTAAAAACCAATCTAGCATAGGACTAGTCGACTAGTGGGATGATCAATATGTTCAACTGGTTAACCAATATGCAGTTTTGACATAAACTAGTAGACCAATAGGAAACACACGTTAATCGGTGCAAAGAGACTGGTAGACCAGTAATTCAGGACATTTGACACCAATGGTTAATTTCAATACTAAAAAAAACCAAATTTAATGGAATTTAATGAGTTCCAAAGGCTATAAATAACTAATAAGCAGTAATTTACCTATAAATAGGTATATTTGACATGTATTCTGTACCAAAATTTATTGTCAAGCATCAAATTAAGTTGTGAAAGCATTTGGGTAGTTGTTTTAGTTAGCTTTTGTGTGTTAGGTGTGTTTTATAAGAAGTTGTGTTGCATACATCATGTGCTGCTGAGCTCCTTTTGAGTAGTTCAAACAGAATATTTTTGTAAAATAGAATTTAAGGTGGTGATATTGTGAGGTTGAAATTGCAAAATATTACTCTTTTGTCCATTAAACAAGAGAGTAATTATGTAAGGGTTACTCTAAAACCCTTAAAAAAGAGAAGTGATTATAAAGTGATTGAGTTTATAGTAAAATGTCCAACAAGGAATTAAGAAGTGGACGTAATTGTGAAGTGTGTACCAAACCACTGTCAAATAGGTTTGTGCCTTTTATTCCCTATCACTTTATTTTTTAAAAATTTATTTCATACCAATTTATATTATCATATATTGTTTATTTAATTGTTTATAATTCTGCATTTTGATTAAGAGGGCAATTTTAATTAGGTAAAAAAATTCCAAAAAATTAGAAATTTTTTGTTACCTAATTCACCTCTTTTTTAGGTGCTATACAGGGATAACAATTCATATTAGAGCAAGGACTCATGTAGGTAATTTTCTAATGAAATACTGAGTTTAAGGTCATTATTACTCATTTTGGTAGTGAAAGTATAGATAAACTCACTTACTTTGATGATAAAACTTATGAAGATTGAAACATTTAAATGAAAAATTTTCTTTTATTTATAGGTATTGATTTTAAGAAAATTGTAGAAAATGACCCTTAAAGGTAATGTAGAGACAATAGTACTAAAAGATGAAAGTGTGTGGGATGAAAAAGGATTTAAAAAACTTATTACTCTTAATTGTAAAGTTGTACATATTTTATTTGATGCATTGAGTAAGGATGAGTTTAATAGAGTTTCTAGATTTGAATCCACTCATAAGATTTGACACATATTAGAGAATACTTATAAAGGCACAAATTAAAATGAAGAAAATGAGAGAGAGCATGCGAAGAAAGAAGTTGCTTACATATGTTTTTTAGATGAGTTATGTTCTAATTCTTGCAAAATAATGATAAGGTACCTAAATGATCAAATTTAAATAATAATGATGGTGATTTTGTTTATGGTGTCTCCTAAGTATAAATAAACATTAGAACTTATCTATGCATGCAAATTAGAGAATGAAAAATTGTAAAATGATTCATATAGCATTATAGAATCAAAGAAGTAAAAATTAAGAGATGAAGATGTTTCTTTGAAAAAAGAAATTAAAAAATCTTAAGAATTCATTATCTAAATTCACTAAAGGAAAGAAAAATTAGAATAAGTGCTAGGTGTATAAAAAGCATCAAATGGTAGATTTGGTTTAGGATTTACCCATGGGAATGCCATATCCACTAGTAAGATTATCTTTATTAAGGGAAAAAAATCTAAAAGATGAACATATGCCTAATCTATCTTTTAAAAATGTTTTATTAACTTATAAATCCACACCTAGGAGAAAATACCATGTATTTATATATAAATCAAGACCAAAATCTAGTAAGGATATGTGTATAAAGAGAAAAAAAGAAAAAAAAACATAACTTCTATAAAAATGTATAACGTGACTCATTTAAGAATTATATTTGGCAAAATGATCACTGTATACGTATACACAACATTATGAGTATTTCTCATTCATATATTAGGTCTCATTTTCAACCAAGGAGAATATATAATAATGGGAGACTAGAAATGTATATAAGAGCAATAACTTGGGAACTCATTTTCATTCATATAATGTTCCTATGATATTTTATTTTTATAAATGTCTTGGATATATTGAAAATTTTTAATATGACAAAAAAAGTTGGTTGTATAAACCCTAAGAGGTTTGAATAATAGGAAGGCTACTAACTCCTAAAAATTCAAATTAGTATGGGTACAAAAAATACGTTGATAGTTGTTTTATAGGTCAGAGGTATTCAAAGGTATCTCTAAATTAAAAGATAATCATTAAGACACATTATTGAATCAAGTGAAGGAAGAAATGAAGAAAAATCTGGTGATACACAAAAGAAGGTATATGATACTTGATGCTAAATTGGATGTTTTTGGTATATGAAATGCAATTGGATGATTCTTGATGTTTTTGAATTACTACGTTGAATGGTATTTGATGATTTTAACAGTTTAAATGTTTTAAAGTCATGAATAATGAGGTCTAATTTGATTTAAGGAGAATTTTAGTGATTTTTTTATACATATTATATAGATAAAGGGGGAGAAAATAATGATATGAATAGTAATCTTACCTGGCTAGAATTTACATGATTAGGAAAAAATTAGAAACTGTGTAAAATTATACATGGATATAATTTTTATAAAGAGAGCCTAGAGCTTTGAGATGCTTTTATAAGGAGAGCATATAGAGGTATTATGGCATATTTGGATCTTAATTGTAGAAAGTGGCTTTTAAATATGAATGTTTGAAATTTGAATTATATTTGTGATGTTTAGATCTCCTTAATGGTTATTACCCCTTCTAATGCTTATAAATTTACATATACTCTTTTTAATATTGACAAAAGAGGAGAAATTATTACTTTTATTTAATTGGAATTTTAAAATTGATGAGTTTTGGATTTTTGATGAGTATAACTTATGTTTTTTTCTTTTAAAAAATCAATAGAAAATATCATTAAAGAAACCAACGTACAGTTAAACAAAAAGGGGGACTACTTAAAACAAAGGGCAAAGCTCGACTACCACAACCCCTGGAAACCTTAATAAAAACTTGAAAGTTACCACCAATTGATCAAACAAACCATCCTGAAGCATCAAACTCGAATTGACGACCTAGACCTTACTTGTGTCTATTCAGCGCTAAGCCCTCCTTAACAAGAGATAGAGGCTCCTTTAGTTAGGGAAATCATTCCTCAAACCTCAACTTGACTCCTCCATCCAGTTGCTCAACACTGTCAATTAAGGGATCTATCCTTCCAGCCTCCATTAATCGACCATCCAGAAGTAACAAGCCTGAATTGACGAACTAGATCTCTTAATGTCTATTTAGCCCTTCTCGACAAGAGACAGAGGCTCCTTCAACCAAGGAAATTGCTCCTCCAGCCTCAACCTAAATCCTTCTTCCATTCTATTGAACCAAGGGTTACCTCCATCTTTGTTTTGATAATGACAAAGTGTTTCTACTAATATGTTTGTAGAGTTTGCTATGTTTGTTTAGTATTTGGAGTGTGCGTGATAAAGAAGTAATTAAGTTGGTAATTCAGTAAAATTTATATGACTTATATAAGTCATGGAATAATTTTTTACATAAAGGTTATGTAAATTGAAGTTGTATGAATTGATTAAATATGTAGATAAAGTGACTAAAATTTTTTAGATTATTATGTTAAGGAAATTTGGTAAACTAGATGAATTGATTGTATTAAGTTTTTCTAATTACGTAAAATGTGTTAAGATTTGATTAGTATTATTTTTTATGTTAAAATATGTTGAATTGGATTAATAATTGAATGGAATTGGTTTTGTATAGATTGATTAATGTTTACATAAAGTTTGGAAGCTAGATTGTTGAACAAGCTCAACTGAGCTCTAAAATATGTATAGCTGATTTAGGAAAGGAAGTAAGTAAACTTCTAGAGCGCCAAATGCTACAAAATTTTACATAATGTTAGAAAAATGTGTCAAGAAGCGTCCCACCAAATTTCAAGTCAATTTGATGAAGAATAAAGACAATATGATGAAAACATCAAGTGGTATGAACATCAGTCGACCGAATGAACATCAACCGACTGAATAAGGACATCGGTCGACTGAATGAAGCGTAGGTCAACCGAATCAAGTAATAGTTCAATCGAATGAGATCATCGGTTGACCTAATGACCATCAGTTGACTGAATGAGGTTATTCGATCTACCGAACATGAAGAATACTCAATGGTAACTCTACAACGAGCAGATTGTGCAACAGATATATTATTTAATGAATATGAACATTAGAGCAACGACTATGAAGCTTGAGAAGAGTATAAATATATGTATTTTG
Source organism: Pinacopodium congolense (assembly GCA_028565735.1). NCBI lineage: Eukaryota > Viridiplantae > Streptophyta > Magnoliopsida > Malpighiales > Erythroxylaceae > Pinacopodium > Pinacopodium congolense. The sequence continues at coordinate 18,324,644 of JAOXYD010000003.1, read as the reverse complement.
TGTTGTTTATATTTCTAAGAATTATAGAAAGTGTTTATAAATTATTATTAAGTGTTCTTGAGTGTATATGAACTTTTGGTGAGGTTATGGTTGGGTACTTTGTGAGAAAATCATTGTAAGGGTTATTCTTAATCCTTGAAAAAGAAGAGGGTTGTAAGGTTCTCCTTTAGCCTTAGAAAAGGGATTAATGTGAGGTTATTCCTAAGCCTTAAAAAAGGGAAAGTGAAAGGTTATCCTAGATCCTTGAAAAAGGATTGTATTATGTATTGTGTATTCTTGTTGATTGCAATAAGAATAAAATATTAATAGTGGTGTTGGGGAATTAGATGTGGGGCAAGTGGATTACTCCAAATTAGAACAAATCAGTTGTGTCTCTTCTTCCCTTTCTCTTTTATTTTTATGCATTTAATTTAATTGTTTAATTTATTATTTTTATTTAATTTTTATAATTAAATTATTGTTTAGCTTATGCATTTAATTAAAATTAATAAAAGACTTAGGTTTAATAATATAGAAAATAATTTTTAAGAACCTAATTTACCCCCTCTTAGGTACCATATAGGGCTAACACATTCTCTTAACATCATTAGCCAATGGGTCTATCCTTCTATCCTCCACTTTAGTCTAAAGGACGAGCTACACCCAAGGTAAACCTTATGAATCATCAATTGCATCCTTGTTAATTAGAAGAATCCTTGAAGAGTACTCTGAATAGTTATGGTTTTATTAAGAAATACTTTTTGATTCCTCTCATATTAGATAGCATGACCTACGTTTCTAATAAATACTTTAATAATGATCATATCACCTTTAACAAGGATAGACCTTTAATGATATTCAAGGGCCAATTAAAGGTTGCACAGGTCTTGGGCTGCTTTCTAGAGGCTTGAAGAAAAAGCAAAATAATAGAAAAGGTGAGAAATAGATTTTGGTTCCTCTCCACATGATAAACAATTCGTATTTACAGATAAAAATCTTTGTAACCTATCTATAATATTTAAATTTCCTTTCAAGGCAAGCCAAAAGGTAAAGGAAGCATGAGGGGAGGCTTAAGGACTCTAGACCAACTTTTTCTAGTGGACTTTAGGAAATGATGCCTCAGAACTTCCCTACACAAGAGTTAGTGAAAGCACCTGACAGTACTTTAGTCCAAACTAACTTATCTTGATTTACTGAATCTAGTCTAAAATTTATCACAAAAATAGCTAGATTAGGATCTTAAATTTGCTACAAGAGATTTTTGTTGGAGGTGAAAACCTCAACCACTTTAGCATTATCAAGAATTAGGGATTTGAGAAAGTGAACCCACAAGTCATTTTTTGGAAGATCAAAACCTGTCCAATTATCAAACCAAAAGTAGGTGTTATCTCTCTTCCTAATCTTGTAAAGAAAATAGGGATGAATCAACTCCCTAATTTAGAGTAGATTCACCATAGTCTAGGAGGTGTTGGTAAGTAATAAGAATGTACCTATCTCACCTATAAGACCTGCTTCTCGATCAAGAGTCTTCAAGTTCTTTTAACCAAAAACATTCTATTAGTAAGTTTAATAGAATATACTCCTAATCCTTCTTTCTCCTTAGGTGAACAAATATCAGACCATTTAACTTTAGCTTTAGTATTAGTAGAGCAATCATTAGACAATACGAATCTCTTCAAAACTTGTTCAATGAACTTAATGAAGTTTATAGGAAGAATAATGTGGCATGCTTAGTAAATATACATACTGCTAAGGACAATTTTAATAGGCTGTACCCCACCTGCTAAGCTTAGTAGTTTATTAGATCAACAAGAAATTCGTCTATGAATCTTTTCAAGAATAGGTAAGAGATCCTGTACTGAAGGTCTTTTCGTAGAGATAGGTGTCCCCAAATAAGTAAGCAGGGGCCTAGTCACTCTTAATCTCGTAAAGGAACTTATCCAATTAGGCGATAAAGATTTAGACTTAGAAAGATAACCTGGCTCTTTTCCTTATTGACAACTACCTCAGATAAAATCTGAAAGGAATTTAAGGCAACCATAAGAACATTTAGGGAATTAGGGTCTGCCTTGGAAAACAACAATAAGTCATCTGTAAAGGATAAACTGTTAATTTCTAGCTTTTTACACTTATGTTATTAGATAGAAAAGCTTCGTAATTTATTAGCCCATATATTATTGTTTTGTGATGCATAAATCAGAGAGAGCTTAACTTTTAACTTTTAATTTTTGAGATTAAGTTTGATTTTTAAGTTCCTTATGATTTGATAGTTAAGTTATTTATGACTTTTCTTGATCCATGAATTTGAAGAAGTTTGGTAATTTTGAGAAGTTTTGAGTTTTGATAATTTTGATAAATCTTATTTAAAAAAGGGGGGGGGAGTATTATGTGATATTAATTTAATTTTTTCAGGGGAGCTTTTTTTTGGATTTTGAATATTGATGATATTGATTTTTGAAACGATTTTGTTGTTTTAAAGGGAGTTTAAATAGTTATAATGCATGAATTTATAAGGAGCCTTAAACCTTTATGAATTTAGGAGGAGTGTTTGAAACTTGATGATATATTAGTTTTTAAAATGATTTTTAAATATGTGATTGCATTTTTAAATAGGGATGTGATAGTCTTATTATTTTTGTTATTACATAAAGGAGGAGCATGTATTGAGAAAGATTGAGAAAGTTTATAAGTGGTAACATGAAATTTATGATAATTCTAAAAAGTATGAGATATTGTGTAATATTAGTTTAAGGGAGAGAAAATTTTTTTGCATTGTATATGATATGCTTTTTATATTTTTCTAATATCACATGGTTTTATCATTATCAAGGGGGTAGTTAAACCAAGGGAGCTTTCATCTAGGTTTTGTTAATGATAAGACAATACTACTAATATTTTTATTATGTTTTGATGTATTGAAAAGATAAAACCACATAAAAAGTGTTACAAGACATAATTTAGAACTCAAATTGGACTATTGGAGTAAAAAGTGATGATACATAAAGATCAAGATGTTGAATGAAGGATCACAAACCATGATAGCAAATTGGATAGGTTTTACTTTGTGTTTTTTATTGTAAGTCTTATCTTGATTTTATCATAATGCTAATAGACTCAAATAATGCATGTTGTATTCACACTTTAGTCTTTATGCATTTAGGTTGCATTATCAAGAAGAATTGTATGGGAAAAGTTTTAAATAATCCTTTTAGTACATAAATATGTTTTTAGGGAAATATTTTGATGTGTATATGTTAAAGAACTATTTGAAAATATTGGAATTTGTTTTAGGGTGATTTTAATATGTTAAAGTGTGTTAAAATGTGTTTAAAACTAATTTGATATAGGAGTGGTTGATTAATGGTGGAATACCAGTGATTGGTCCATCAATATGTTTAACTAGTTGACTAGTATGCAATTTTGGCATATACTAGTCGATCCATTGATAATACTGGTAGGCTAATCATTGATCATCCACCACTAGTCAACGCACAGAGTCAACTAGTGTAAGGAGACATTTGTTTTATTATTAGTTCTATGTTTGAGATAACATTCCCTTGTGGGATACTATGTTTGATTGTGATTGCTATATTACTAGTATGTTCTTAATTTTGATATGTTATAGTCAGCACTTAGGAGTATGATTGGACCTATAATCTGTCCATGTTATTATCCTTTTTTATCAATTTCTTCTGTAGTTTGCTATAAAGCTTATAATTTTAAACACACCCTTTTAAGGTGCCCTTTCTTCTAACAATGATTGCACATATGTTAATAGTTATTTCCAGCCTATCAAATTATCTATTTGAGTGATCATTCTTTTTAATAAAAGTCACACCTTTGAATATAAGCAGTGGTTATTATCTTTGTGCAGTTACTTGCTATTATTGCAAGGCTAAGGAAAATATTTTATTTCAGTATTAGTTCAATGGATAAAACTTTTGACCAAAGATGATTAAGGTTACTATTTAGCCCCAATAAAAATTGATGTGTCTTTTTAGTTCTTTTGGCATTTTTATGGTCTTTGACTGTAAATAATGTGCAAGTTAGCATGGGATTACATATTTACAATTCTTACAAGTTTTTAAATTTTATGAAATGTTATGTTAACGTTTCCTCGTCTCTCTAAAATATATTTGAGAATTTCTTTTGAATTTTGTATAGGCAAGGAATATTGCTTTGCCCATATATTCATAAAACTCATTCCATATATCACAAGTAGTCTCTGTGTAAAGTATATTCTCTTAAATTTCTATTCTTAAGGATTTTTTTGATCCATCCCTTCACCATTACATCACTTTTTCTAGTATTATAAATCTATCGAGGATTTTTTGGTTGGGATAAATTTCCACCAATAAAGCCCTTTCTCTTTACATATATAACTAGTTCCATATAACTCTTTTATGCACCAAATTTATTACCATTACAAGGTGTTATTACAAATATTATATCTTGATGATTCAAAAGGTATGAAGAATCATCTGTCTCTTTAGCCATATGTACTAATTTGTGGTGTTTGGGATTTATGTGATAGTAGTATAAGGAGACATTAGTGACTTGTATTTGGAGGAGATGTGAGACAGAGGAGGGGTAAGACAGTTGTCCTAAACAACCATAAAGTTTCTAGCACTATATGGCTTAGTGTCTTGCATCGGTCGATGAGATGAAGACAAGAGATGGGGTAGTTATTGGTGGCTTCTACAGTTAATAGTAATGAAGAAATAGAGTCCATTAATCGAAAATGCAAGTGGCTTGCAATTGTGAGTGAAAACAAAGATGCTAGAGCGAATGTATGTGTATGTATAAATGTGTGTGTATGTGTGTATAAAGAATAAGTGGCAATGATTGCTAGTGGATAGAGAACAAATAGTACATGATAGATTTGGGTGGCGAGCAACAAGGCAATGGAAGTGATAAAAAAGTGATGGCGACAATAGTTGTTAGTAGTAGTAAGGATGGTGATGATGACTGGAGAAATAAAAGTGGCAGTTATAGTTTTGGTAGTTATTAGGTTTTTTTTTTCAATAGTTCAGGATGCATGCTATGATATCGTGAAAACTTTTGATACAATTGTACTATAATATGGTCTAGTAATATATAATGATTATTGTTAGTCCCTAAATGATACCTAAGATGGGTTCTACATGAATTATATCTAATTATGCAATCCTTCTAAAACTTATATAGATGATTAATAAATAATATACAATAATATACAATAAAGTAAATTGGAAAATAAAAGAGTAAGGTAAAAGGGGCTTAAACTAAATATAATGTGGTTCAGTGTTTAACTTTATACCTACGTTCACTCTCCAATATCTTGGTAAGAATTTTACTATTTCAAATATCACTTTTATAAGTCTTGGTCATTTTTTTTAAGGCTCTAAAATAACCTTTACACTTTAACACTTTTACAAGTAGTACTCCACAAAAAATACACTTCCAAAGCTATCTAAATTGACTCACAAATTGCTTAAAGAGGGTTAAGAAATCACTTAAATAAATGAACCAAAACAAACTTGAAATCATACCAAAACTCAATCAAACTTCACAAAACAACTCTTACAATGCATCAAATCACTTGTATATATGTTATACTACACTTAGATGCTTCACATATACAATGTAACTATTTACGATGAAAATTTGGTCAACTAACTATTTATGACTATTGGGTATTATTTGATTTCATGTATTTACAATTTATTACTGAAAACTAGCCATTTTTTCTTGTAGCACACAACCATAAGTCAACTAACCTCATGTATCAATCAACTAGTAACTGGTTAATTGATACATAACACTACTCAACTAGTCTTTTAAAAATGTACACATTGGTCGATCGATTGAACCCTTTAATTGTCCACTTCTTGTACAGAATGGTTTTTTTTTACGCAATCTAACACTTTTAAATACATCTAAATTAACCTAAAACAATGTCTAATACTTCAAAAAAATTTCCAAAATCATTTTTAATGTAACAATAAGATTATTTTTTAAATCATTCCCCATATAGTTCCTTTTGATTATACATCCTATATGGATAAACTAATCATGAAAGCAATTATTCATAAATAGATCCCTTTAAAAGATTAAGAGATGATCAAGCAATACTACATCAAAAATTATAACAATAAACCTATTCAATTACTATCTTAATCTTTAATCTTGAGTGTTTTCCTCTTATTCATTATATACTCCATTTAAAATCCAAGACTACAGAATTCATCTCTTTAACACTATTTCAACACACCTATCTTTCTAAAATGTCAGACATAAAAATTTATTCATAGTAAGTTGTTTTGTCATTATCAAAATTAGGTGGAAGCTTACTTAGTTTAACAATCTTCCTTTTTTTTTATAATGGAAAAACTATGTGATATTATAAAATCATAAAATCAAAACAAGTATAACGCTATCCAATACCACTTAAATTTGCTTAATACGACTTAAACCTTATTCCAAAACATTTCTCCTTCAAATAAAATAGTAACATTTCAAGCACAGTTTTATAATTACATGTCCAACCTTACTTAAAAAAATTTAATATTCATTCTAAATAATCAGTAAACTTTAAATTATAAATTTTTTTGGCTTTCTTAAATTAAACATATTTTAGCAATAAATTCAATAAATTTAACAAAATCTCCTTAAATTGATTAGAATTTATGACTCCTCCTAAATTCATGCATTATATCCATTTAACATTTGAAATCCCCCTAATTAAAATATAATGTCACATTCTATTCTCCCTATTTTTAGAGTCATCAAAAAGGTTAAAATAAATAACAAAGAAGCAAAACTTATAATGAACATAACACAAATATCTTAAATTTGAATTAAACAAACAAAAGAAATAAATGAGGCACAATGAATATAAACCTCTAAAAAAAAAAGAAGAAGTCAATAAGATAAAGAACCATATGTCATAAATATCAACATTCATAAGCCAAATATCATCTAAAATACATTAAGTGTCAAATAAAATGCATCATTAAATCTCTATACAAGCAAATCTCAAATCCTCTTAGAAGAATTCTAATGTCACTCATTCGATGAAGGAGGAGGAGGAAGACAAGAGTAGATATTAAAAAGTAAATATTTCATGAAATTGTGAACACTTTATGAATCTATATTGACATATTATGGAGATGTGTTTCAAACCCTTTAAGTTGATCTCAAAATGTTGTAAGCTTGAATTGGATATTAAGAGAATCTGGAGAAGGCCTAGAGGATAGAGCCTTATCACCAATAGATGGATAGGAGGAGGAAAGGGTGGTTGTTGTTGCTAATGTGGTCATGTCATTTGATTATTTACAATTGGATACCCATACAAATTAAAGTGGATTAATAAAAAAGAAATGAAATTAAAAATCATCTTCTATGAGAGGAATATAGAAATTATGGAATATGTGACATAAAACAAGAGAATAGGGACTATTTTAATTTTTATTTTTTCTTAAGGCAAAATGGATCATTTTATATAAGATAAAATCACCTCGATGAATTCTTTAATCCATTATCAAGGTAAAAGAGACCATAAATCACCTCATCCTAGGGAAATAAAATGACCACTAAAAGAAAGAAAGTTGTATTTAATCAACAAATGATGAAAACAGAGGATTGCATTGTATTTAATCAACAAACGATGAAAATAGATGATTGCATTCAAATCTCCCATAACACTTAGTTTGCAAGTAATGCTCTCCTCTAGGTAATTCGAAGGTAGTTTTAACTCGGATAACCATAGAGTGAGGTATTAGTATGTTTGGTTAAAAACTTGTGATAGGAATACCCATGCAGGATGAGAATTTCTAAAATAACATTTATGTGGTCTTTAAAAAGTCGAATGCAAACACCTTGTAGAATTTAGAAATGATATGATACTTATCACTTACTTTACATTCTCTAATGTTACCAAAGAAAAGTCTTACACTGAAGGGATAATCTTAAAGGAAAGAGTAAGAAGATGTTCCCACCTTTGGTAAATGGAAAATTGGACTAAGCCATATTGCTTATAGTAGTCTAGACTAAAGGGAGCAATTGAACAGTTTTCATGTAGTTCTTTAGAAGCACAATCACAAAATCGAGGAAAATTGATGTCAAGATACTTATCTCCTTATGAAACTGGTGATCTCCTACTCCTAAATGAATTATCACCTCAAGGTTCTAACCATGGTGAAAGATAAGTAAAACTTCATAATGAAAACTCTATGAATAAGGATAAACTTAACCTCCTAAGAAAGCTCTAAGAATGAGAATGCAAAGGGGAATCAAAGTGCTTATGGTCAATAATGCAATTTAATATAGAAATAAATTTTTATGATCCAATATTCAACTATTATAAGTGTAAATTAATTTTAAGGATCCATATGCCCCTATATGAATGCTTCATTGAAATTATCCAACTCATCAAATTAAAATTAGGAAATAATAAAATTTTCTTCTATTTGTGTTTCTAGAAAGATCAATTTTATTAAAAAAAATTCAATTTTTTAATTTTTTAAAAGCCATAATTTTCAAAGGTCTACATTGGTGAAAACCAAATTTGATATGGAAAGATTTAATTGATCCTTCAAATAGCTTAATTCTACTTTTAATTTCATAAAAATATCTTAAATTTGAATAAATTGAAAATTTGTACAAAAAAAATGAAAATCCCTAATTCTAAAACCTTAATGGTATGAAAATCAAAATTTGATTAAATTAAAATGCAATATTATAAAATTGAACATCTAAGATGCTTAGAAATGGTGAATCACATACCAATTTATCAACAATTAAATGAAAAATAAAAAAATTAAAATCCCTAAAGTTATACAATTAGGGTTTTACGCAGAATGTGCAAGAAGTATAGATAAGGTTAAATTGATCGAGGGGAATTGCTCTACATACAGATAAGAAGCTAGAGACGGCTTGTAACATCCATAATAGGTCCGAAAAAAAGGAGTATGAATCCTACATGTACATCTAAATCTATAATTAGGTCTTCATTTATAACTTCTCATATGGTAATTTTGCCTAGGCGGGTTATTACATGCTAGAATTGTTTCTACATTATTGTGCTCTTCTAAGTCTTATGCTAGAGTTATATATGTATATATAATACCTCTTCTTAAGTAATGTTGTTATTATGGATATCTTTTATTAATATGTCCTTGGTATAGGTTCATTTTCTAGGTTTTTTTTCTTCCATTTACAAAAGTAGTTTTACTAATGGATTGTGCATTCTCACTAGTATACCATAGTCTATACCTATCTATTACATCCTTTTGTGCTCCTATCGTTGATTCCAAATTTTCCTTCCCTTTAGTAAATTTAGACAATGATTGTTTCAGGGATTCTACTTCTTTTTTTAATAAGACATTTTCATTTAGTAACTTTTGCATAATATCCTTATTTGAATTCTTTGATTCTAATTCATTCCTAAGTTTCTAATTTTTCTAATTGGCATTCATTTAGTAATTTGTAGGTTTCTTTATACTCAATGGACAAATTCTTCTTTTTCTTAGTTAACACTTTAACTCATCATAGGTGAAATCTACATCACATTCATCGTCACCATGGGAAATATAAGAAGATGGTACCTCATCACTTTCCATGAAGAATATGTTTCTACTTCATCTTCTCCTTTGGATTCACTTGAATCATCCTATGTTGTAGCTTTTAAGACCTTCATTTTCTTTCCTTCCTTTTCTCCTTTTTATCACTTTCCTAAGTAGTGGGATTGTGACCTTATATGAATTGTTTCATTGTGTCCAAAATAAGTAATGTTGTTTAACTCTTATTTTCATAATAGATCTTACCTCCTATGGAGTCCCTTCTTTATGTCATTATCCTCTTTTTTAGGAACATCTTGAAGCTTCTTACGAGTATAACTATGCCCTAATCATTACTTGAACTTATGAAGGTTTCATTATCACTATACACCTCCTCTGATTCCTTAAATTCCATGTTCTTTTTCTTTTATATGTTCTCTTCTTCTTATGTCTCCTTTATTCTCATTTTGTAGGCCAAAGGAGATCCATTTGGTTGTTTGAAGGGAAGATATTTAAGTCCTTATTATATGGTTGTCACTTTGGCCTCCCACGTCTTTGGTAATTACTTAAGTATCTTTCTCACAAATTCAACAATAGTGTAGGTCTAACTTAGAACTTTTAAAGTAGTTATAATATCAATGAATCTAGTATATATAAAAGATATACTTTCATCATAAATCATATAGAAGAGCTTATATTGATGTATTAACATGTTTACTTTACTCTCCTTAACTTAATTGTTTCTTTCACGGGTTACCTTTAATGTACATCTAATTTCATGGGCAATTTCACACATTGATACTCTATTAAATTCATTCATATTTAGGACATAAAATAATATATTAATGGATTTATTGGTTAGGAAAGTTAATCTTTTGTCATTACTATCCCATTCTCTTATCTTAGTCAACTTTTTATATCTTTCAATTTTACATAGGTATATGAGGTCCATTAGTTACTATTTCCTATAAGTTAACATTCTCGGATAATAGAAAAAAAAAATATCATCCTAATTTTTGATATAAATAGTTATTGCTATCAATGTAAAGCGCCCTACTTATATTTTAACCCTCTAAGTTAATAGAAGGGACAAATATGTTCATGTATGTCATTTTGATGATCTTTATTCATTAATTCATTAGAATTATAGCCTATGTGAAACTTGACTCTTATATCATGTTGTTGGTCTTAAATGGCATCTAAGGGTGAATCCTTAATTATATAATCCCTTAAAAATTTATATGGAAAGTTTAATAAACAATATAAAATAATATGCAATAAAATAAACTTGAAATTATAAAAGTAGGATAAGAGGGGCACAAACCAAATTTATAATGGTCTGACATTTAATACCACACCTACATCCACTCACCAACACATTGTTCTAGAGTAACTTTACACTTTCAAAAATTCATATCTAATACTCCAATAAAAAAAATACTTGAAAAGCTATCTCATTTGACTCATAAAGTATTTAAAAAGGGCTCGCAAGGTCAATTAAATGAATGAACCAAAAGATACTTAAAACTACACCAAAACTTAACTTAACTTAACTGCTCAAAACAACTCTCACAATGTCTCAAATCACTTGTATATGTGTTATATTACACTTGGATGCCTTACTCACCACCCAATGCACCTATTTATAATGAAAATTTTGTTATCTAGCCGTTTTTAATTTTTAGGTATCATTTAATTTTATTTATTTTCATTTTACCATTGAAAAATAGCCATTTTTATTCATTCCATGCGACCATCGAATCAATTGAACCCTTTGGTCGACTAGTGACTAATCAAACACCACTAGTTGCTAATCTTTGTCTAAACTAGTTTTTCGTACACTTTGACATATTCAAACACATCTAAATCAACATAGGACAATTCCCAATACTTTAAAACACATTCTTAACACTCAAACATATAAAAAAACTTTTCAAAAATCATTTTTATGGATCAAGAAGATTATTTTAAAACCATTCCTCTTAATTATATAACCTATATGCTTAAACTAATCATGAATATAATTATGTATGAATAGAGCCCTTTAATCACTAAAAGAAGATCAAGCTAGACTACATAAAAAATTACAACAATAAATTTATTCAAATTACTATCTTAATCTTCAATCTTGAGTCATTTCCTTTTATTGATCATATAGTCTATTTAAACTCATAGACTCCAAAACTCATCTCTTCTACACTATGTCAACACTCCTATCTTTCTAAAACATCAAACACTATAAAATTATTAGTAGCAAGTTATTTTTTCATCACCAAAAACTAGGTGGAACTTTACTTTGTTAAGTAATTATACAATTAAAGTAAGAAAACAAAATATACAATGAAAAAAACCTAGTAACTAAATTGAATCTCTGATCATATTATATACAAGTTAATTAGAATATTTGACTATATTACTAGAATAAAAATTCAATCCATCTCTATGTGTTACTAATACCTTTTTCGTCATCTATATCTAATAATGCCATCGTAGGCCACTAACTAATAAATACCTAACTTAACCACTTAACTATATAGTAGGGTGAGTCATGGTCAATTCCATGGAGAACTTGTGTGATTATACTATTTCTAATATTGTGTAAAATAAAAAATTTAGTTTTATGAAATTAAAATAAATAAAAAATATAATCAATGAAATTAAAGTGAATAAAAAAAGAATACAAAATATCAAGAAACATATAATAATAATGTAAAACTAGGTGGAAGATATTTTAGAGATTCAAGAAATATAATTGATCATCGAAAATATATAAATTGTGTTTTAACTAAGATATTAACCTTTAGAACAAACAAGCTTTTTTATCCCATATTCTTCTAATTATAGGTAAATTTAATTCGATCGTAAGTTTACCTCTAATTATAAATAAATAGGAACAATCTATGTAGATTTAAAGGTGTAATAGCATTAAAAACTAGGGAACAATTAACTTAAGCTATAATCTCTTAAGTGCGGATCATGTAACTTAAAGAACCAAAACCTTAGACTAATTAACTAAGTTTCACTTACAAAACCAATTAACCCGTTGCTATTTGTGGTATTAACTAGTGATAGTTACGGATCATAAGCCCATACCTAGCATTCAAACTAGAAGCCATATATAATGGGGGTAATCATATATATGACCCCTAATTCTTGACATTTATCTAAAGTTTTAAAACTCAATGTTAGTATAAAATAAAATACCAATTAAAAATCTTATTCATATCCTGTAATCACAATCTATTTTTCTCTTTAATATCTTCTAACCTATAGAAATTTAGCCTAGCATAACAAAATTAAACAAAATATAAATTTTAATAAAATAACATTGATGAAATAAAAAAATAAGTTAGTGAAAATCAAATATTTAATAATTAACTAACAATATTCAAAGGTTTGAATAAGAACAACTAAAAATAATATAAAATGTAAGAACATGTAAACTAATGAAATAAAAATGAAGTAACAGCAAAAACAAAATAAAAGTAAGTTATCTATTTAGAACACAAAATCCTAAGAGTATTCTTAAAATACAACTTGAAAGAAAATAAAAAATACTAAAACAAGAAGAAAACTAGGAAGAAGCTAAGTGGTTGCTAAAAGAGGTAAGAAAAGTGATAAAATAGGTCTACCTTAGGTACTTAAATACACCCCTATTAAGGTAGAACCCCAGTTAAAGTCCCTAGAGTAAGGGATAAACAGTGGTTTTTAGATCATCAAAAACATTGTTTATACTTGTTGTTGAAGGCTCTATTTCTATGTTTATTGCCTAATTCTTTTCCAAACTTACCCTTTTTCACCTAAAGTCTTTATCTTTTAGATTAAACATGCATTTCCACTCATAAAAAAATAAAATAGGCATTTTGGCATTAAATTATGGGTAAAACTACATCAAATCACATATTAGAATATTATAAAATGCACCCATATCAATATTTCCTCTTTTCTTTTCTATTAGCTTGAAAGAACATATTAGTTTAGTTGAATGAAGTACACAACTATAAGCTTTAAACAAAAATAAAAAGATCAAAAAGTCGAAATAGATCATGAGGTTTTCAATAAAGTTTAGGATAGACATTAATATTTCAAAATTTTTTAAATTGATTTTAATATTTTAGAAATGTTTACAAAGAACCTTAATATTTATGAAACGTTCAATATCAACTTTAAAAAGGAAAAAAAAACTGAACACCATTAACTTTCACGTTAAGTGCCATGTAACATATAGTTTTTTTTAATGACAAATTAGGGGCCCATAAAAAATAAATTATTTTTTGCAACTGTTATAAGAAAATGATATAATTTTTGGCCCACCAAAATTTCACAAAATATCACCATTTACTCCTCTCCATCAACATCTCCTTTTACTCTTTATTAACATATCCAACACACCAAGCCACCATTGCTAGTATCGTCTCCTCCTCCCTAAATTATAGCACTGCTAGTTCCTCCCATCCATTATATCACTTCTTTAATAGATGTCAATAAGAAGTGGTCAAAATCTAGCACTAGAGGGCTTTTCAAAATGTTTAAGCTCCCCCATATGTTAAATTTAGGCTATAAGATGGTCGCATTACTTGATAGACCTTGAAAGCCTTTATTTAAAGAAAAAGCTACAACAGGCACCATCTTTGGTTATAAAAAAATAGTTAGTTTAACAGTATAGGAAGATTCTCATGGTGTGCCATTATTTGTTATTAAGCCACGTATGCATTTGCGTTCATTTCACAAAAAAATGTCATTGGATATAGTGAAAATCACATTAAAGAGTGAGACAAAAGCTCATAAGAAGAAGCTACTTGAAGAGTTCATTTAGGTTATATACTATAATGGAAGAAAAGTAGGGCTCTATATCATAATGAAGCAAATGTCCAATGATAAGCTTCAAGTCATGCAACTTTTAAGAGGTGTTTCAATATGTGTAGGCATGCTTCCTTGTCCTAATAAGAAGGAAACATTAGATTAATATTTAAGATCATAGCTATGATAAAGCTTAGAATTGTTATTATTTTGATGTTTAATTTCCCCTTTTTACGTGCAAGTTAATATGTAATCTAACAGAGTTTTTATTCTTTTGCAATTAGGAATAATAAGGGATGTTTAAAGCTTAAGTTGATCTTAAAGAGACCTAGCTGGATGAAGAAATTCAAATTTAGAGGATGGAAAATGTGTAGAGATAAAAGTGTTTGGACAGACTAGGCATGAACACGTGTAATAGTAGTAAAGTCTAATTTGGAAAACCTTACTAAGAGTCTAATTAATGCTAAGATACTTATGAAAATATTGTACATGTTCTTATTTGTTTCCTAATCAATTAAGGGGATCATTATAGACTTGGTAGGACCCTTTCTTAATTAGGTTAAGACTTATTTTAGAGTTTTAAGAGGAGAGGGTCATCACTTTTGTTTACACATGCAAGGGTAATCTTTTTTTCTCTTTCTATCCCTCATGGTTGCTCTCTTTAATTACCCTTAGTGGTTGAATTTTTCTTCTTGGTTTCAGAGACCTAAAACCATTAGAACTACTTAGATTGTGAGATTTTTTGTTTTTTTGATGTTATTTGATTTTTTATTTGAGTATTAGGCTTTATTTTATGTGGATTTCTATAATTGTTTCAATTAGTTCCTAGGATGACCAACTAGTTAATCAATTGCCAGGATCTATGGCTAAGTTAGATTTTAGGTTCATAATTGCTCAATCCCTCAAATCAAAATGGTAATTAGGATTTAATAATTTACTGCATTAAGAATTATTATTTCTTATAAAGAAGATTTAACTAGGTTAGATGTAATCGTTTGTGTTTGTGATATCTAATTTCATTGGTTTTTCTAGTTCTTAATGCAATTATTTGGATGAATCTTAAATAGTGTATAGGGTTATTAAATATCTAAGTCCAATTAGATTGCATGTTAAAGGATAACTAATATTAACGAAGAACATAAATTAAAGTTCCATAATGAATTTTTGAATATTAAATTAAAGATTTTATGTGTCAATTACCAATCAATGTTTCCAATGGTAGATGTAACCCAAAACTAAGGTTTGGTTCATTAAATTATTGTTGGTCCTATGTGGTACCTAAGAGAGGGTGAATTAGGTGCTTAAAAATTCTTTTCAATATTATTAACTTAAGTCTTTTTACTAATTTCAATTAAATGTGGAAGCTAAACAATAATTTAATTATACAAATTAAATCATAAAAATAAATTAAATAATTAAATTAAATGCATAAAATTAAAAGAGAAAAGGGAAGAAGAGACACAACCGATTTATTTTGATTCAGAGTAGTCCACTTACCCTACATCCAATTTCCAACACCACTGTTGAGCTTTTGTTTTTATTGTAATCAACAAGAATATAGAATACACAATACAATCCATTTTTAAGGCTCTAGGATAACCTTTCACTCTTTTGTTTCTAAGGCTTTGGAATAACTTTATAGCACTCCCTTTTCTAAGGCTAAAGGAGAACCTTACAACTCTCTTCTTTTTTAAAGCTAAAAAATAACCGTTACAATACTTTTCTCACAAAATATCCAACCACAACCTCACTAAAAGCTTATATACTCTTAATAATAATGTATAAACTCTTTCTATACTTCTTCGATGCATAAATAACATAAATACACATATTTATACTCTTCTCAAGCTTTATAGTCGTTGCTTTAATGTTTATATTCATTAAATAATATATCCGTTGCACAATCTACTCGTTGTAGAGTTACCGTTGAGTATTCTTCATGTTTGGTTGACCGATGACCTCATTCAGTTGACCTATTACTTGATTTGGTTGACCTATGCCTCATTTGGTTGACCAATGTTCATTCGGTCGACCGATGCCTGTGTTGGAAACTTGCAAGACCACTTGATTTTTTCATCATATCATCTTCATTATTCATCCAATTAACGTGAAATTTGGTGGGTAGCTTCTTAACAAATTGTTCTAACATCCTGTAAAATTTCATAGCATTTGATCTCTAAAAGTATACTTACGTCCTTTTCGAAGTCGGTTGTACAGATTTTAGAACTCAACTGAACTTGCTCAATAATCTAGCTTCCAAACTTTATACAAACATTAATCAATTCATGCAAAACCAATTCTATTCAGTTCTTAACCTAATTCAACATATTTTAACATAATCAAAACAATACTAATCAAATCTTACCATATTTTAAACAATTATACAAATTTAATATAATCAATTCATCTAGTTTACCAAATTTCCTAAACATAATAATCTAACAATTTCATTCACTTTATCTACATACTTAATCAATTCATACAACTTCAATTTACATAACCTTATCTAAAATATTATTCCATGACTTACATAAGTCATACAAATTTAACTGAAATACCAACTTAATTACTTATTCATCACATACACTCTAAATACTAAACAAAAATAGCAAACTCTATAAACATATTAGTAGAAACATTTTGTCATCATCAAAACAAAGGTGGAACCAACCTTTGATTCAAAAATTATCTTAAATTTTTCAATAGTTATTAAATTAATTTATTCTCATTTTAGTTATTAGTCTATAATTTTATTTATACATACGCTCCTTTTTGTTGTTGTAGGTGATAGGGTAATTCATTTAGGTTTTTATGTCATATTTTAAGATTTTTATACCTTTATTAATGTATGAATTTACCATCTTTAGGAGTTATTTTGGTTATATTTTAGGTAAATCTTGGTTTAAGATGTTAAAGTACAAAAAAGAGCAAAAAATGAACAATTTGTGTAAGAGAGCAAGACATCAATACCCCCCAATCAATAACGCCATTATTATCCCATTGAAACCACTATTATATCTTGAAAAAGTGAATAAAAGAGAGAAAAACAATGGCCCCCTTCGACAACGTCGTTATACTCAAGTTTAGGGGGCCATTATGTATCCCAAAACAAGAGAATTGATGATTACTTAGAAAAAATAAATGACTCAAATACCCTAGGAAACATACTAGGGTTTCCCAATAACCCTAGGAAACATACTAGGGTTTCCCAATAACCCTAGGATGATCCATCCAAAACTATAAAAAAAAGGAGAGAGGAGGCAACATTAAAAAGGAGAAGGGGGTGACAAACATGTGAAGAAGAGCTAAAATTTTTAAGTTAGAGTAGTTAGGTTTTTATTTCCATTTTATATTTAAGTTTTTTTTCATTCTTTCTCTGCATTAAGTTATTGAATTTACAATTTGTAAGGAGCATTCAAGGTAGACTGAGGAGCAAGATTTGTAGTTGGGATAAAGACATTTCAGCTGTATCTCTTTTGCTCTTTCTTTCTTCTTTGTATTAACTCTTTTCTTTTCATTAATAAGTATGTGATCTTTATTTATATCTTTGTATTTATTAATGATAATGTGTGTTTAATTTTCTTTAGTTAGGATTAGGTTAGTAGATGGATTGATTAGTGTTCTAATTATCTTAATCTATGTTGAAGATCTTTGTTTATTTGAGTGCTTAACAATCTATGTTAGACTAGTCATACGGATTTGAGAACTTTATCTTAATTACTAAAAAATTCAATAAACAACATAATTTAAATTAATTAATGGCCAAATTTTGGTTAATTAAAAGGGTCTCAATTCTAAAAGAGGATTTTGAGATTGAACTTCTTGAACTTTAAGTCATTACCTAACTTTAAGGAATTGACTACAGTTGTGTCTTGATTTAGAGAAGATAAATCTAATTACATATTAATATTTATAGACTTAGTCAATCCATTAAAACTCGACCTTAGCTAGATCTTAAGATTGATGGAACTCTTAACTTATTACATGTGTTTAGATTGAGTATTTATTTAATTAGTTGTTAGTTTAGTTATTTAATTAAGTTAATCATTTAATTTGGGGTTTATAGATAATTAAACACCTTTCGAACTAATAATTACAATAGATCCCTGTAGGAGACAATATTGAGGCTCACTATCCACTCTATTATTAACTAATAGGGTACACTTGCCTTAAGTTGGTATTAGATTATAATAATTAAATTAGAATAGGAATAGACTACAAAATGTTACTAGGGATATATTAATAATGATTAGTCTAGAATTGTTTTGTTATTTTTCCTTTTTATTTTATTTTATTTTATTTTGTTTGAGTTTCAGTTTATATAAGTGGTTATCTTGTTGTAATCACAGGTAATCGATGAAATGGACATGCAAGATTATCCAAATTAATAGTAGTATGATGGTCATGTAGCTTTTGCTGATGGATGGAATGATGACTGGATGGTTTATAAGGATCGTTAGAGCAACAACTATAACCTAGGTTAGATGAATCATGTAGATTACTTTTGGATCAATCAAGCTTATTTTAAGTCACCTCTATAAGATTACTATCAATAAAAATAAGTTTTTGTAATCAACAATAAGGAAATAAAACTCAAACAAAACAACAAGAATAGGATGAAAATAAAGGTAACAATAATGAGTATTAGAATTCCTCATGGAAATGATCCTTACTCCTTATAGTACGTTCATTGCTATTATATGGGCTAGGATTTTTATATTTTCGGTGTACATGATAGGACTATTAAAATGTAGGCACTATTACTGAAGACTTCGTATGATTTATATTCATTACTAGATCATTGAGAATGGTTGAAAATTTCATTCAAAGATCGAAAAGACTATAAAAAGATTGAAAAAGTAGGCTGGGAAAAGGAAGTAATAACTTAATTTAGTTTATGAAATAAAAAAGTTAAGATTATGGCTAAAAATAGAACCTTAAGGGAGCTTGTAGTTCCACATTTAAATTAATAACCACACTGCATCACTTTTCATAATTTTGATACAAGCATTACTTTAAATTGAGATATGGATTAATAAATCTCTTACCTATTTTTCGTAGTTCTATAGGTGAAGATCCATACAAGCATTTAAAGGAATTCAATGTACTGTGCATGTTAATAAAGCTTGATAAGGTTACAAAGGAACAGATAAAGCTTAAGATCTTCTCATTTTCATTAAAAAATAATGTAAAAGATTGGTTCTTGTACTTACCTCCTAGGAGTATTGCTACCTAACATGAGCTGAAGAGACTATTCTTAAAGACAAATTTCCTTACATCAAGAGTTGCCAATATTAGAAAATAGATATATGGAATAAGGTAACATAATGGTGAATCATTGTATGAGCATTGGGAACGTTTCATGAAACTATATGCCAGTTACACTCACTACTAAATTAATGATTAACTGCTCACCCGATATTTCTTTAAGGGACTCCTATTATCCAACAGGTATATGATAGATGCAACTAGCGGAGGAGCACTAGTTAATAAGACTCTTGAGGCAGCCAGGAATCTAATGGCACACATGAAATATAATTAATAGTAATTCAGGACAAGATCAGTTCAGTCTTATAGATGTGCTAATGAGGTAAATGGTTCTTATTTAGAAAAATAGATAGATGTTTAATTTCTTATTCGTTAGTTAGCTATAGGAAGGATGGAGACAATCAAAGCATGTGGAATTTATTTGGTGATGGCGCACTCAATTGATGCATGCCTAACTCTACATGAGGAGCCTTATAAAAAAGTAAATTTGGTAGGTAGATTCTTAGGTTAACAGAAAAAGAAATATGATCCACATTCGAACATATGTAATCTAATTTGGTGAGACCACCCAAACTTCTGATATGGTAGTGCATAGATGTATCAACCTTAATATAATTTTCAATAATACTAAAAAATATATCCTCCTAGACCATAACCAAATTAGAGCTCTGATTTAGGTACATCTCTTGAGGATATTGCTAAGGCTTTAGTTATTAACATTATGAAGTTTTAGCAAGAGGTGTAAGCCAGTATTCAAATTTTAGAGAGCCACATGAATTAGATGGTAACTGCCATTAGTAAATTAGAAACATAGGTTTCTAGCAGGTCGCCCTCTCAAACTATGATCAATATAAAGGAGAATATAAGTGTAATATCATGAAGGAGTGAAAGAAATTTAGAGCCACCAACTAAGGAGATCCCTGCAATTTCACGATAAGAGAAGGATAAAGATAAGGAAGCCATGGAGAACAAGCTTCAAATATTAGTGCATCAATAAGTAAGTCTTCTCTTCTTGATAAATATAAACCTAATTTTGTCTTTTCTTATAGTAAAAAAAACCTAAATATAATCATAATTCATATTGATATGATGATACCTTTTGAGAATGTGAGTTAAATACTCAACTTTTTTTTTTATGTTATTAAGAAAGAGACCATTTCTACTAAGTTTTTAGAAGAATTATATGCACTAAAAAGAAAGCAGGAACTAAAGAGGCATGAGAGAATATGAGTAGGGGAGAACATATCTACTATTATTCAAAAGAGTTTTCCTGAGAAGTGTAAAGAAACATGTATATTCTCCATCACATGCATTATAGATAGCACACAGATTAAGAAGGCAATAAGGGATTTAACAGTATCAATCAATGTTATGCCTTATTTCAGTTATGCTTCTCTAAATCTAAGATCGTTAAAGAAAACTAGTGTAGTTATCTTATTAGTTCAGGGACCAAATTTGCATCCTAAAAGTTTGTTGAAAATTTTATGGTTCAATTTAATAATTCAAATTTTTCTGTTGAATTTGTGTACTTGACATGAGTAATAATAAACAAATAACTCCTATTTTATTAGGTAAACCATTCTTAAAATTAACTAAGTATGGTAAATTGGCTATGGAATTTAAGGCTAGTGTGGTTAAGTTTAATATCTATGATGTTAAGGAATATCCTAATTAAAATAATCCTATTTATTCTATTAATTTGATTGATTCTTGGTATAAGATGTTATTAAGCTGGGTGAAAAAAATGAATTAGAAGTTGTTGTTCATGAGCATATTGAAAAAGAGAGCAATAAACTTGATTTGGCTATTAATTTGTAGAATTTAGCAAAGGAGTTGGATGAACTCTTGGATTTAAAACTAGCAAGGTTTCTTATATTAAGATTCCAAGGATTGACAAAAGACTTGTACCTTTTATCTTACAGGAACACAAACTAGAATTAAAAACACCATCTAACTTTAACTAAAAAGATAAAGAATAAAATTGAGCCAAAGATGTTAAATAAAGTTAATTTTTAAGAGGCAACCCAAGTTTCTTATTTCATTTTTGTTACTTTTTTTTTTTCTAAATGGTAGCCAAGGACAGTATTGTTTACATTTATGAAGAGCATTGTTTTATGCCTTAGAAAAGTCAAAAGTACAACTACTAACAATGGGATGTTAGTCCCATAAGTCAAGCCCTGTTTATTAACTATACAAACTTAAAGATGAAAGGAGGCATAGAATGGAGCTGATAACCTCAACCATCATCACTATTTCACCATAATTTGTAGATAAAACATAAATGGTGATAAAGAATGACATTATTTTCATATACTGTAAGTGCCATTTAGGCCCAATTTTTAGATACTAAACCTTAGTTGCCAGCCATCATTCTCTTCCTAAAATTTTCATATCTTCCAGATTTCATGAACTTCCATATCTTTCATCTTCCATCTCCTTCAATTGACTATCACATATTTTATTTTGTTTTCTACTCGTTCATTTTTCTAATTGTTATTATGTATTTATCTGTGATGTTGTTTTCCATATTTACAAAAAAAGTGGTGAAAGGTAAGGAGAAGTTTATAGTGCCAGCAAGGAAGATGGGACCACGAAGAACTCCAACAGCTTGAGACCCCTCTCCAATTTATTTATCCAATGAAACCTTCAAAAAAAAAAAAAGATGAAGTCCTAGAATCCATTTTAAAGGAGGAACCATAATCACCAAAGAAAACCACAAAAACATAACCAATATATTAAGCATCACGATACTGTGATTCTGTACTCCAAATCCTAAATAGGTAAAAAGTTAAAGTTGGCTAGAAATTTGAAACTTAAATTGGGTGTTTATATTATGTTTATGGATGCTAAGATTAAGAACCCATATACCTCCATTTGTGAACATAAAATTCAACCATGTAAGTTAGTTTATATACTTACACTTGATCAATTACATATTGGTGATAAGTTTGATGAGTTAATTGATCGAACTGTATGGAGAACCTATTTTAAATATATGTTATCCTACATTTATTGAGCTTACATGTAAGTTTTATGCCACTTTTCAATTTATCATTGAAGATGATGAGTTTGATTTGTTTACTAAGGATACTTTAGAGTTTCAATTAATAGGTAAAGAGTTTACATTTTCCATCACTGACTTTAATATTAGCATGGGTTTTATTGAAAAAGAGGATGTTATGTGAATTTTCAATGTAATTACTATCACAAATTTAAAACTTATGATTTATGGACTAAATAGTTTGTTGATATACAAGAATATATACCAAGTGTTTTTTTTTAAAGATCATACTTGCATAATTTTGTTTTCCATTATATTAAATGCTTTCTAGTTTTTAATTTTTTAGGAAGACATGATAACACATGTACCTTTTATAAGATTGTACTTTACTTTTTATGGTGTATACAATAAAGAATTCACATTAGTGTATGATTTTGGCTTCAATCTTAATTTAAAGTTGTTTTTTATTAAAGAAGATAAGACCTTTAATTTTTGGTTCTTTTATTACTCATTTAGCTATCTTGGTTTATTTAACATTTTGACCACAGATATGCATGTAGTTAGTAATATGGAGCCTTTAGATGCATTATACTTAGAAAGAATGGGTTTGGTAGTTAAAGAAAAAATGGAAGATATTGCTTTGTTAAACTAGGACCATTAACTATTTCAGTTTCTAGATCGAAGAGAAGTTATTATAGTTCAAGTAATGTAACTTCTATGAATGGGTTAAATCATCCTTGTTCTTCTTCTGAACATCAATCTTTATCACTTAATAAGAGACCAAATAGGATGGAAAGACAGTTAAAATTAGTTTAGTATAATTTAATTGCATTTATGATATTTTGTAATTTCTCACCATCATCCCTTTCTACTCCATAGATATGATACACTATTCCACAATGATTCAGGGAAGTCCTTAGTTACTTATTTTATATTTTGGATCTTATTATGCTTCATTATGCAAACATTGAGGACAATGTTTGCTTTAATTATGGAGGAGGATGTATTTTCAAGATAAATGTTTGCTTTAATTATGGAGGGTGTATTTGTAAGAGACTATGTGTTTGTTATGTGCTTGTTTGCAAGTATGTTGTTAATTTTTAGGAGTTGTCTTGTTTATTTTTAGAATGAATCAATCAAATAGTTTCTATTAATTTAATTTTAATTGCATTAAATTGTGTATATGCCTTAAGATTTGATTAATTTAGTATGAAAGTAATACATATTGAATGATTGAATGAACTAGAAACATGATCATTGAATGATTAATGAAAATTGAAAGATAAAGTATGATCTGAAGTTGAGGTTAACTTGATCTAACATGTGAGTTTTTGAACCTAAAAATTGAAACATTCATATTAATCTATACTTTCTTTGATGTGTGATATTCTTTTATGAGAATATATCTCTAGAACTTGCTTTCAACTATTTAAGACCACACTGATATATGCACGTATGAAAAGGATAAGACCCTTTTTTTTTAATCTAACTCTTTAGCTTAAATAGCCTGCCTAATTTATAATCATTTGTCAACACCTTTGAGGTATATGAATAATTCTTCTTTGAATTTAATTAGCACATTACAAGCCTTAGCATTTGTTAGATATCTTTACCCTACCATGGCATTTAAACTAAATTTTCAAGTCCCACACATATTATAGTTTTTCATGTGATCATCCATACTGTTATTTGTTATTCTATTTTTTGTTCAAGTTTGTTCAGTTTCTTTATTTAAGTATATTAAAAAAGTATGAAAAGAAAAAAAAGGTCAAAAAGAAGGAGAAGTTGATTGTTGAGTTTTACATTATTTGTAGGGAAGTAAGTGATCCGATAAATGTTCATTCCTAATGTTAAGCGTGTTGAGGACTTTTGTTCATTGTATTTGTTTAGGTGCTTTGTTAATGTTCATGGTTTTTTTAACCCTTATTATCCTATATTCCTTCTCTTGACCCATAGTCCCTTTACAACCTGAATAAAACCATTTTGATTTGTGTATGCATATGATCTAAATGGTATAGATGTGGCGTATAAGCTAGTTCATGGTGGAATATTTGTATTAGAAGAATTTTAGCAAAACACTTAACCCTTAATCATAGAAGTGAAAGAGTGATATCCCTGAGGAAATTCACTAATACTTTATGCATTCTTTATAATGAGATTCTTGTGTTTGTTCTTGTTTATATATCCTTACGAGTTTAGTTATGATGTTTATTATTACTTGATTCTTGATTAGTTTAAATCTTCAAGGTATGTCCCCTCTTTGATGTGATGAAAAATAAGTTGATTGGAATCTATTTGATTATTTCTATTTGGATTATGGTTGTGATTTGCTAGTAGGCGAATAAAAGTCAAGTGTGGGGGTATCAATAGAGCTTAGAAATATTATTATGTTGATGTTTAATTTCCCTTTTTTATCTGTAAGTCAGTGTTTAATTTAATGAAGTTATTTTTCTTTTATGATTGGGTGTATTGAAGGATGTTTGGAGTTTAAATTGATAATGAAAGATGCAAAGTTGAATTAAGAAAGTCAAATTTTGAGCATAAAAAACATAAAGAGACATAAGCATTTAGATAAACTAGGTGTTAGACCCCTAAGTTCAAACTACGGGATTGTGCTGGTGTTGGCAAGCCTTGTCCAATGCTTGGCACGAGTCAGCACGAGGAAGACGTGTTGACGAGGGAACAAAGCAAAGTCTTGATCATGGAATATGGACTTGTCCATGGGTGTACATTGGTGGACCTATTTACGGATAGGCCTTAGTGACTTGGAAAACACATCAGCAGTGACGTGTCGCCTGTGGATGATGTAGCACTTGATGACGTGATAAGATCAACTTGAAGATCACGTGGGATAACATCAAATTTAAAAGTTAGAGACCACGTGGGACTGAACTTCTCAAGATCGAAGGAATCTTTATGGATAAGGGAGATCTTTTCCCGATTGCATGTAATCTTTATCTTGTTAGAGTTTGATATAATCTAACCAATTAGAAGAGTCCTAAGAGAAAAGGAATATTTTTATATTGGTTCAGATGATAAGATCTTAGTTGTTAAGATAAACTAGAATTCAAAGTCCTAGTTATTTCGAACTTACTTTCCAAGGAAGACAACCTGTAAATAGCTCATTAGAGCCAGAGGTCAAGGCATTCAATCATTCAGTCATTCTTAAGAGGAGAGACAACTTAGAGCGAGTTAAGAGCTTTCGAAGGAGTTCTCTTATAAGGGTTTCGAGTAGAGAGTTCTTGTAAGTGCTTCGAGAAGGAGGTACTTGTTCTTTTGTTAACATTTTGTGAGAATTAATAAAAGAGTGGTTTCGGTCATATTTTAAATCTTGTATTACTTTCTCTACTCTTATTATACACTTGTGGGATATTTGGTATGTGAGTTAAATACTTAAACATGAGTGTGTGCGTGAGGTGTTTGAGGGTTAAAGGAATTATTTGGCGGCATTCACGTGAGAAAGCTAAATCTCAACTTAAACGGACCTAAGCGAGATTACCGTGCAAAGGAAGGCGCGACTTACGGTAAAAGTTTGACGACCTAACGGACATACCTTTGTAACACTAGGCATGGTCGTGTGTAGTAACAATAAAGACTAATATGGAAAAGTTGACTAGAAAACTAATTGATGCTAGGACTCTTAA
The DNA here is from genome assembly GCA_028565735.1 of Pinacopodium congolense. Taxonomy (NCBI): domain Eukaryota; kingdom Viridiplantae; phylum Streptophyta; class Magnoliopsida; order Malpighiales; family Erythroxylaceae; genus Pinacopodium; species Pinacopodium congolense. The sequence continues at coordinate 18,298,413 of JAOXYD010000003.1, read as the reverse complement.
GAAAATATGGTACGAGCTTTTATTTATTTCCTAATTAATTAAGGGGTTTATTAAAGAGTTTATGAGACCCCTTCTTAAATGATTTAGGACTTATTTTAGGGGTTTGAAATGTGAGGGTCATCACTTTCGGTGTACACACATTAGGGCCATTTTCTCTTTTTTTTTCCCTCTCCCTTTGAGCCATCTCTCTGTAATGGCCTTTAGTGGTTGAATTTTTCTTCTTAGTTTAAGGAATATGAAACGATTAAAATTGCATGAATTGTAAGGTCTTTTCTTTTTTCAATGTTATTTTATTTATTTATTCAAGCATTAGACTTTCTTCTATGTTGATTCCTATGATTGTTTCAATTAGTTGCTAAGGTGGCCAACTAATTAATTAATTGTTATAACATGTAACTAAGTTGGATATTGAATTGTAATTGTTCATCCCTTTAATCAAAGTGGAAACTAGGATTTAATAATTTGTTGTGTCAAGAATTGTTATTTCTTAAGAAGAAGGTTTAACTAGGTTAGATGCAATCACTTGTGGTTGTATTATCTAACTTTACAGTGCTTAATGTGGTTATTTAGTTGAACCTTAGATCGTATAAAGGGCTATTGAATAACTAGAGTTAATTGAATTGTGAGTTAAATGTTAAATAGTATTAAATGTTAAATAGTATTAAGGAAGAATAGGAATTAAAGTTCTACAATGAATATTTGAAAAAATAATTAAAGATATTATGTGTTAATGATCGATCAATGTTTTCAATTGTGGGTGTGACTGGAGATCAAGGTTTAGCTTATTGAATTTTCTTCAATTATTTGGTATATTTTCTTGTCGTTATTAAATCAGTTTATTCTCATTTTAATTATTAGTATTTAATTTTACTTAAACCCTCTAATTCACTATTTAGTTATAGATAATGATAATGGGCATTAGAATTTTTCATAGAAACGATACCTACTCCTCGTACTACATTCATCACTATTATAGAGATTGAGATTTTTAGTATAGCATTGCCAATTTGGTTCTAAGGGAGAGACAACAATGGAAAGGAGAAGTAAATGATGCTATTTGGTAAAATATTGGGTGGGCCAAAAATTACGTTGTTTTCTCATAATAGTTGCAATATATATATATATATATAGTGTCACATTGATAATATGGGTCTATTAAAAAGTTTGTTGTTATCGGACTTAGTTTTGAAAATTTTGTATATGTTAATATTTTTTTAATATTTTTAAAATGTTAAAAAATTTAAACGTTTTGAAATATCTAAGATCTGACTTGAACTTAATTTAAAATTTTAAAGTTTATTTTAACTTTTTTGTCAAATAAAAATGAAAAACAGAATGAAAGGCCGGCTATCAGATGCAGGATAGAAAAATATGGCAGAAACATGTTGGCAAGCGATAAGCATAAGGGGAGATCAGACTTGGCATAGTTTAGTAACCTTAACTTACACACAAATCCCAATTTATGGATACCTGTCTTCTTTCTCTGTTGTGTGTTAACCTATAAATCCTCGACATTCTATCTTCTTCCTTGCTTTCTAAACATTTTCTCTTGGCCTTCAACTTTCCTAATGAACCCCACAACCCAATTAGTTTCGCTCCGAAAAAGGACACGAAGTAGCCCAGAAGGTACAAGGAGATCCTAACATGTTGGAGTATTAGAGAATGGTATAACTTTTTGTCTGGCACATAATGCTGTTCTGTCTTTTAGGTATTAGTTATGCACAAACGTTTTCCATTGTCTGGCCTCACATTTCTTTTATGGACATTAGTTTGACCGTCCTTAAAAATGTGTAAAAAAATACGTAAATTTCCAATATGTCTTTTGGTTAATTTAAGAACCAAAAAACCAAGATTACTGAAACTTGTCCTTCGCATATTAAACTTTTTTCTGTTTTTGGTTAGCAAGAAAACGAAAGCCTCGTGGTTGTACTAGTTCTCTGATCTGTAAAAGAATTATGCAAAACTTCAACTAATATGACTCCAACACTTGCAGTGCTTTTTGAAGTTTGAAGTCGAAAAAAAATTAAAATTATACTTGAAGAACTTTTCTTGTTATGATCTCTGAAAAGGGTTTCTGATTGAACCACTGCATTGAACTATTAGCCGCCAGCTACTAAATCATTTCATATCCTTCTTTCACCGTTCACTCCCAGCGCGTGCCATATCTCTCTCTCTCTGTCTAACACGCAATTGGTACTTATCTCTCTTACTAATCATGCAAAAGGACATATATATAAACCAAACCCCACAAACCTCAGAATAAGATATCAGGTGCAGGAGGCACAAAGAAGTAGATAGTTAAGGACTTGAAAATGGTGGGCAGTGGTGGTGGTTCTGGTTCATCATCAACAAGGAGTGAGAGTGAGAAGGAGAAGACAAAGCTTAGAGAGAGGCAAAGAAGAGCCATTACCACCAAGATCTTCCATGGTCTGAGACGACACGGTGGTTACCGCCTCACTCCTCGCGCTGACATCAACGAAGTACTCCGTGAACTCGCCAAAGAAGCTGGCTGGATCGTTGAGCCTGATGGCACCACTTATCGCCACAAGGTTAATACCTTATTACACCATATTTTCGTTAGCTAATCACTAGTTACTTTTGTTTCTTCGCTATTCTCATTTCACCCCTTTCAAGTTTTAGTCTTGTCTCTTTTCATTGTTTGCTACCAGCAATTGTTTGGGTAGAGGAAATTTACGAACTTGATCGCTTTTAAAATATTATTCTTTGGGCTCAATATCATTTACACTACATTCTGTTTCTTCTAAGATTTGTTGGAAATCACGTTTTCCTCACATTTCCATGGGACAAAACAGTGGTATCGTACGTACACATTCATATACTTGCCACCATACCTTAGTGTCTCTTTGTCAATGTTTTCAAGCTTGTGAACCGCTGTCCAACATGTGGATCGACCTCCATGAACACAAGCAACACGACCACGCCGACCACCAGCAGCACCGTCATTGCCGGTGGAGACAGCTCAACCACAGCATCCCCACGCCGCACTGAGCCTTATGCCTCAATAATCAATGGTAATGAAGAGCCGTGCGTCAACATTGATGATATTCCTCTTGGGTTCTATATGTACCCCGGACTTACTGCTAGTGGCATTCATCACCTCCCTTCCACCGTCGTAGCTCCACCCGCCATGGGCAGTGGCGGCGGACTGAAGTTGGGTGTTCCAAGTCAGCATGTTAAGCAACAGAACACACTTATGGGGTCACTCCTGCAACACCAGAGCAAGTAGTGCCGCAATGTTCGTGCTGTTTAATCAGTACAGTACTGTTCATCAGTAACAATGTCTGTTTTCTTCTTCTTGCACTTTTACTATAGAAAACAACATGCTGCAATGTGTGTTTTGTTTGGTACTGATAGTTATAGTATATAGATGATGGTTTATATGTAAACAAAATGGGGACACAGGCTTTTCAATAGATTGGATATGAACATGATGGTTCGAAAATCTTACAACGATGCTTTGTTAGTTCTATTTCTTTTGTAGGCTTTTTACTAACATCCCCAACATTAATCTGGTATTTATTCCACATTTGATTCATCTCCAGTCACCACAAATTTGAGCAAATCACTCAAATAATGTTTATCATATATCAATACATTAATCCAATAACTTAATATTAATTTAAAGAAATATATAAAAAAAACTGAAAAAATTCAAAGTATATGGGACAAAAATCTCAGGAGAATCAAACACTATAATTTGTTTCATAAAAAATTAAATGATAAAGAGTGAACTGTCAACTTAATAAGAAGTAATTAAAGTGTACTCGTTATACAATATAACATACACAATTTATAAAATCAAAATGTTACCCGTAACTTTATCAGATAAACATTATAATAAAAAATCATTCAAATATGGAAAGCAAATCTCATAAACATACTTATACAATCAATTAACTATACATTAGAATACTCATAAATGTACTTATGCAATCAATTAACTATACATTACAATATACCATTATAATTATTTATTATCAATTGTTATTTTTTATTCCTTATTTCATTACATCTTTCAATTAAGGTTCTGTTTAACCTAATAGGACTATATCCAATGGTGTACTAACTTATCTCATTATTACATCATCATATCTTAAGTGGAACATATATAATAATCAATAACAGGCACAAGGCATTTTTCAATCACACCAAGTGCCTAGCCATATAACATAGAATATCCTTTGCTACTTAAAATATCTCGAGCTACTTCGGTGCCTAGTTGAGAATGCACAAGACACCCCTGAAACTCAGGATATCTCAACACTTGTTCCACTAATAAGTTCCAAGTGAAACATAGTCATAATCTCATAAATCATAATCACGTTGTCACAAATCGACCATTGGATATATAACTTGTCCTAAGTAAGCCATTATTAGACTATTTCTTTCAAGTTCTCAATATATCAAAAATTTTAATTTCTTATGTCTTGTCATAAAACTCCATATCCATTCATTCTTAAAAATCTCTATTTAATCTCATCACAAATCCATCGCATAATAATTCATCATAAGATTAATAATATACTTAAATATTATCCAATCACATCACAAACTTATTAGTATTATACAACAAGTACCTCATGAATCTCTTATAATTTTTTATCCTAATTAACACAAACGAAATAATGTAATATCCAATAAATTAAGATTTCTTATGGACCTTAATTAATATAGTAATCAATTTCTACAAACTAAAAAGTATACAAACACACATTATAAGTATGCATCGAATATTATTTATAAACAATTATCATACAAATCAAGTATCATCCAACATTTTCAATTTACACCAAATTTGAAACATACATATAAATGCATCCTATTTGCTGCGTACACACAAATAAATTATAATATTTTTTAATATAACATCTAATGTCCATAATATACGCAGATCAATCATAAATAAAGTAATACAACCTAATTATTACTTACACATATGCACAAAATTTACATTTAAGCACATAAGAACCAAAAATCACATAATAGGCATACACTCTAGTTAATCACTTATCTGGTATCCAAAATGAGTAAAGTTAAGCACTAGATCCCAACTAATAATTCTCTAAACTATCTTCAGGACCTAAGCAAAATCATCCTTATTATAATAAAATTTACTCAAAAATTAAATGATGTCAAATATCATGCTACAACTCTCCATACAATACTTTATTTTATAAATCTGATTTATTATTCAATTAGTCATTATAAAACTTATTTGAATTAATTGAACAAAATTAATTATTTATTAATTTATTAATGTATTACTATTATCATTCTAAAATTAACTTGAACCTATGCTTCTTATGTTATTAGTCACCCTCATAACAAGCGCAAAGACAACTCACCATATCTTTTGCTCGAATAATCAATATTGTATTTCTCTTTTTTTATTTATTTAAATAGAGATATATTAGCTTAGTAATAAGTCGAGTCAAATAACCATATGTTCCAATTTTCCTTTTTATTTTATTAATAAGAATGATAATAGAATGAAAAACTTTATTCAAAATTCTATATCCAAAATTCTTGCCACAATCAATTCCAAAATCGATTTCAATAGCTACAGTACAAGACATAAATTGTCTTTATAATAACTGACAAAACTTAACATAAACTATTGGTCAATCTTCATTCAAAACTCCATATGCATAAACAACCTAATCCCACTATTACTTACAAACTAGAATTTAGGGAAATTATAAAATTGCAGAAAATTTATGCTAGAGTTCGATAGACACTAACACATACTTATCTGATAAATCAGTAAATTAATAACTACTTATTAATTTTACATTAAGAGGAAACATTTAAAGAATTTTTTAAATTGATAAATAATAATAATAAATTATTTTCTTAATAGGGATTTCTACCGTCTAAAATTTCGTTCTTCTTTTATAGTACTCTACGTCTTTCCTTTCTTTTAGGTCTAGTTTGTTTTCTCTTTTAGACTTTGTTAAAACATCCATTGAGAATCTACATGAGACAAGAAGAAGTTAGTGTTAAGAAGAACTGTTAAAATAAGAAACTTTGCAAGAACAGGTTATTAAAGGAAGTTAGGAAGCATTATTTGGTTACCTCTCTATTGCCAGCCCCATAAGGAGCAGAGAAGAGAAGAGCTTAGTAATAATAATCAACAACAAATAGAAAAGGGATGTAGGAATAGAAAAAAAATTAGAAACTAATAGCATTGGTGAATGGAGTATTAAGGTTTCCTAACTGAAAATATTTTTAACTAGATGGCTTGGGCTAAATTTCCTAAGCCTAGCCCAACTTTTATGGATGTTATATTTTTTTCTACACATTTTTTGACATTTATTAATTTTTAATTATCAAAATTAAGGAAAAGAATCTTCCAAAAAGCTTAAGGTTAAGAATAATGTAATTTATTAAGCTTACATTATTCCCTTTATCTAGTTTGGTATTCCCTTTGATCTTTCGTATATTAAAATAATGTACCTATTTAAAACAAAGTATTTTCTTTAACAATAAAATATATACATAGAAAATAGATAATTTATTAGAAAATAAAAATTTTAAATTAAAATTAAAGTGCATTTCCGTACAAGAAAATCCTTAAGTTTTCTTATCTAGATAAAAAGCACAATTAATTCATAGGTAAAATGAATATAATAGAAAAATACTCAAGAAATAGAGAATCAAGAAAATTCATTATTGATATCTCCTTTATCTCCAAGACTTTTGATTTTTTGTCAGCTAGTCCAATCTCCTAGATATATTAAAGCACAGCTTAATCATGTCTCTTATTCTCTTCACTTTTACTAACCGTCCATCGCCCTAAAGAAGTAAAAACCTAAAAATGGAATCCAAGAAAACTCCTTAATTGACTTGTCTCTTATCCTTATATACTGTGACATCTATTAGGGTTTAGAAAACTCTAATTAGTAGGTTTAAGAAACTTTTTATCCTAATTAGTATTCAATATCCTTCGAGCTTCAGATTTTCAATTAGCAAAACAACATTTAAGTTTAAGGTAAACATCATCATTGAGTAAGATCATTTATCTTCTGTCTAGAAGAGTGTTGGAAAAGGAAAAATGAAACGCCATAATAATGCCAGTTTGGAATACCATCTTACTTCTATCTTCTTACAAAATCACTCCTTTTAATACTTAATTCTTTAAATCTGAGGTGCAGTTAAAAAATTATCACTCGTTACTTGAGAAATTAATATCTAAAAATGGGTAAAAACATCATAGAAGACATCATATAAAATATCTAATTTTCCCTCTCCACACGTAAATAATTTCTTGTCTTCAAGTAATTACTATAAACATCCATTCAGACATATTTCAATAGCAATTAAAAGTTAATTGAATACTAAAATACAAACCAGTGTAATAAACTGTAGATAATATCTCTAAACTCAATCATGACTATGAAACAACTTAACATACACAATCATATATTAAGACAAAATAATCCTTGCACATAACATTAAATCTCCAAAATAGGTACGTTTTACACTCTATTTTGCCTTAATAAGTAACTTAACAAGTGCATTTTAAGATTTATCTTACCTTGGAAAGTATATGTTATGCTCTATCTTACCGATTCATAATTTATCAATTTACTTATTTACTATTTATTATTTATTTCGTTTTTTGGTTTACTTTAAATTTCAGTTTTAATCTTCCTTTTTTTACTAAGCACGTAATTCTAAATTTGTATAAAAATCCTTATAGAGTTTCCTAAAAAACTTTACATTACATGCAAGAGTCCATTTAATACATAAATAAAAGAAAATTTCATAATCAATCAAGATTTATTTAATATTAACTATGTTAATTGCACCAATTGTATAAAAGCACACTAATTGATAATCAACTAACCATCAAAATAGTTTTAAAGTAATATATTCATTTTAATCACTCTTAAAACTCATAATCATTCAAGTGTATGAGTAATTTATTAAACTCTTCTCCCCTCGTACTTAAGATTAATATTGTCTTTAATGTTTATGTAAAATAAACTAAAAGTGAAGGAAGAGAGAGACTGCCCTAAAAATTTTGTGTTGAAAAGTACCAAAAAGATTTGAGGTGTTGGAGAGAACCAACCAAATTTATGAAAACCTATAGATAACAATAAGTATAATATATACACATATATATAACATGAAAATATCTAACTAAACTAAAAGAAATAAATAGGAAAACAATTGAAACTAAAAATCTAATCCTCATGGCACCAAAAATAATTATAACGAAAGCAATAAAAATGAGTGAGTTGCCTCCCTAGCACCAGTGTCAAAAACTTGATCATGCAAGTTTTAAATATATTTCACTAACTTCTATGCTCCATAACTCTAGATAAGTGTACATAAAATTTATATAGTATTTAAATGAGTTGAGTGTTATTCCTACAAGGATTATAATGATTACTAATCTAAACTTTTGATTTATTATTTAACCTAACAAAAAATTGATTATAAAGTTAAATACTAGAGTTAAAGCTAGATTATTGAACTAAGTAAGGAAATAAATCAACTAAAATTATATTAAGAAGAATAAGAACTCAATTGGATTAAAGTTATCTAGTTAAGAGTTCCTTTAGATTTTTCTCATATTAAGATAATTTACCTATTTAAGACAATATATTTTATTTCACAAAAAATTTACTCATGTATAGTAAACATAAATAACTTACTAGAAAAAATTTTTCTTGAATTGAAAGAAAAAGCCATTCTCATACAATTAAATCCTTAAGTTTTCCTTTCTAGATAAAAAACATACTTTATTCATAGAAGAAATAAATATAGGAAAAAGCACTCAAGAAGTAGAAAATCATGAAAACTCATTAATGATATCCCCTTGATCTTTAAGAATTCCAACTTTTTATTACCCATTCTAATCTTCTAAATACATTGAAGCATAGCTCAATTGATACCTCTTTTTCTCTTCACTCTTTCTAGCTATTTAAAGCCTTTAAGAAGTAATGCCCAAAAGAGGACTTCAAAAAAACTACTTCAAAAAAACCTAAAAGCCACGACAGCTATTAAGGTTTACAAAACCCTAACTAGTAGTTTCAGGAAGTTTTTATACTAATTAGTTTTCAAGTCCTCTTTAACCTTCGAGTTTTTAAAGAACAAAACACAACTTAAATGACTGAACAATGGGACAGTCATATGGATCTGTTTAGCCATTATCTTTCTACAAGATACAAATAAATCTTTTTGGGCAAGTATATAATGTTGTTGTAGGTCATTGTTTAGCTTTTTACTTCTCCTCTACACCACAACAGTGACTCCAATAAATACAAGAACAACGCCATTATAATCCTTTATTTTGTTTCTATTATTTTTTTACAGAATGCTCTTTTTGAACACTTGAACCTCAAAATCAAATGTTTATATACAAACTTCACAAAATGACTAATTAAAAGACAAAATTTATATAAAATAGGTAAAATAATAAGTGGTAGAATAAGAAGAATTGATGTTATGTACTCTTGATCGTTTTTATGTTAAGGTCTTACCTTTATGTGTTGTATAGTAAACCCACAAACGCTCTATAACATATTAAATGAGATTTTCATCTTAAATACTATATTTATAACTTTTAGCATCACTCCTATCATACCTTTGTGTTAATAACATAAATTATCTATAATGCAATCACCTTTTCTATTAACAATGGCAATGTCACTACTAAATTAATTGATTTAAATTTCAAGAATTGGAAGTAGGATGTGGAGTTTGAATTGGAGATGACAGAATATAAATATGGTCGTGATTAAAGAGAAGCCATCCATTCCCACATTTACTAGTACAAGGACTGAAAAGGTAGCTTATACATCTTGAGAAAGGTTTGACCTTTAGGAGGTCTATATTTGATCATTTGTTGAGTGGGATTCCTAAAAGTACTATTACAAGGGTGTTTCTCAGCAATATGTCTCAAAGATACATAGTTTCTTCCAATACTGAAATCGGTACACATTTAAAAGAACTGTATTTTATAGGTTACACAAGGGCTGGGGGAGTGCAATAATATATAAATAAGATGGTGCATTTATAAAGTAAACTTAAAGTTTTAAAAATTTTCAATCTTGATGCTTACTTAGTTTACTAAGTCCCTAATACACTTCCTTTAAAGTTTGACATCTTTATTACCACTTATAACTCACAAAACAAGGCTTCCTTTAAATTCCGTTATGATGTAAAAGAGAAAGGAATTAACGAACATAACATAAACTGCCTTGGTGATCATTAAATGAGAATAAAAATTCAAAATCATAAAGACTAATAAAAGCTCCTAAATAACCTCCCTTTAAATAACTTGTTTAGATTTATGGTATAATGATCCTAGGAGATGTCATCAAGAACTTGGCATGGCTCCTTTATGAAAAAAGGGTCATAAAACAACATGAATCCATGAAGTATAAAGTTTGGATAGAAAGACATGAATAATAAAGTAACTCTTGGCTAAATAATTCATGAATATAATGTTAATAAATCACATTAAATTCATTGTGGATAGATAGTAGAGCTTCTAATCATGTTGCTTCTATAATTCAGGAATTTATATGGCAAAAGGATCATCTAAAATCTAAAGATTACATATAAATTTAGGTCAGACCTTAACATTTGGGACTGTTTGGACATGAACCAGCTATAGTCCCACCATTACCATCTATAATTTTAACTTTCATTTAATTTAAATGTATTTGGATTGTTAACCAAAAATATTAGCATCTATAGGAAATACAGGGCTCATGTTGGTTTTCAACCACATATCTTCAGTTGTAAACAATTCCTTTATAAGCCTCTTTTTTGGATTTTTAAGTGAAAACTAGTAAACACTGATTCTTCTGGACCATATCATCAACTGTTGGTCGATTCCCTCCATTTTTAGGCATCCGAGAGATGGGGAACCAATATTACCTTAAGCTAGCTACATCAAACACTTTAGTAAGGTCATTAGAAGATGTAACATAATCTTCAATAAGAATGGTGATGATTTCTGATGTATTTTCCTCTAGATATATTTGAATCCCTTTTAAAACATATATGACTAGTTATTGGCATGTCATAATTTTTTAAGTTAAGCATTGGTTTAAACAAATATGATGTTTATAGCTTTAGATTCCTCCTGCTAGAGATGCTAACCGACAAAGCTCCACTCTAGTCATCGGAGAGCAGAGCATGGTGGACAATGGAGAAGACAGCCCAAGTGGAGAAGACAAATCCAAGAGCAATATGGCATCGTTTTGACACTTTAACTGTTAACGTTAACAATGTTAACTAGTCAGGGTTTGATTTTAACATTTTACAAATGTTATTATTCTTTTTGAATATTTTAAAAATATTAAGGTTTGACCTAAACAATCTCAAATGTTAGGGTCTAACCTTTATGTGTAAACCTTAGGGTTTAGATGACCCTTTTACCAATTTATATCAAGGAAATAGTTAAATTAAGACTCGTTAAAACTAACGTTTGGAAAAAATGAAGAAACAAATATAGATTTGGTAGGATTTATATATTTAAATCTTGATACTTAGTTTAAACACATTATATATACCGCTTTTTAGCCAAATTTTGATATTTTTATCATTATTGGATAAAGAAGGTTATATTTTTAG